>JAQPZY010001386.1:1470000-2070000 GCA_029931535.1 Margaritifera margaritifera | reverse complement strand
CACTTTACACTCACAGCTTGAACAATCAGATAACGTTTCCGAATGAAATCGAATAAAATAATGAATAAATCAGCACATAAATTACTGACTTCAACAACAATATAACAGTAAACATTAATAATCTGTCGGGGTTGCAAAAGAAAAGTGATATCACCGAAATAACCAAAAAAGAAACAACTCAGCCAAATAAAATGTGTATGAAAGTGCAATAAAAGTAATGAGCACTATTTACGATCTATGTATTGCAAATTTGAGTGAAAAGGTAAAAGCAATAAAGCAATAAATCACATTTGCTGAATTTAACAACAAATTTCATGATTAGGTTAAACAATCTAATAGATAAACAGGTCTAAGTTGATTGAGAAGTGATTAATGATACATGTGTGGTACATGGTAGTATTGACTACTTAGTCAAGAGCACAAAATACATGAAAACGATTTTCGTGATTTGGAAGAAACGTTTACAACAGTGCAAGATGCAGTTGAAACTAAAATAAATAAAATGACTTGCGCATTAAGTGGTGGAATTGATACAGTTACAATTTAAATAAACGGAAACATAGGGACAGGCAAAACTGAATTAAGCAGAGGCATAACGATCCTTGCATTAGGTGTTAGAATTGATCAATTGAGATAGGAAATCTGTAACAACGGAAAGGAGACTAATGAGAAAATTAAAATAATGTCGGGGTGAATAATGTTTTATCATTTTCTCATTGTACATTTTAAGCCTGAAACTTCACCCTATACATTAGATAACAGTTGAGGATTTAACTATTTTCCATCACATTTTGCTGAATTCAAGTTGCAAACAGTAAATGTTTCAGGGCAATGTGTCATTCAAAGAAGAAAATCAGACCTGTTCACAATTTTGTTTCAACTTGCATATTGAATTTCAAAATTTTTAGACTTACGTGTATTGATTTTTGCATTATATTAGTTATATTATATTAGTGGCAAACAACGTGTTGCTTACTCATTAATACTCACTAAAGAATCTTCAGAGAAAGAACCTAATCTTTACAATGCAAAGAATCAGGTGCAAACAATCTAAAAGAGAAGAATGTTTTATAATTCTATTTAAACACAATAAATGATTACTTAATAATCCAGGATGTAAAATAAAATCTGACAGCAGTATACAAATATGTTACTCTTTATTAGAATGACTTCTCACTTGACATATCATAAAATGACATCTGCAGAAGCATAGTTTTATTATATTTTTCAGCACAATAAATAACAAAGTTTTACCTAAGGATACGGGACAAAAGGAGCAGTTATGATTGAAGGAGCAATAACTAAAGGTGTAGCATTTGCAGAAACAGCTATCTGTTCGAATTATGGAATCCAGATGGTCATGGAAGAGCGAAAACGAACACGAAGAAACCGTTGTAGAATTACAGAGAAAAACTGCAGAGTTCGACGAAAATTAAGCAAAGTCACTGGAGTATTTGAATAAATGAAGGATTGAGAGAACAAGGTTTAATGATTCAGTATTTGTATGACCTAGATGATGATTCTGCTCACCTCGAAAGTACTATAAAACTTGAAAAACCATGGCAACCTAATCTTTATTATTTATATCGACCTTCTAATAATGAAGTAAAATACGTGATATATTTATTGCATTTGTGATGGGTGTTAGAATGTTTATTGCTTACAAGTTTTTGTGAAAAGTCCACCTTCGGAGCACGACTAGTTTGGGGAAAATAAGTAGTAAAGATATTTACATACGGTAAATATATCATTCCTCCCAAGCAGGAGAAGATATCATAATGAATTAAATAGCTCAGTGCAATACATCATTGTATCACATATACTCCAAGGAATATTAAACACCAAATTTGTATATCAAAACTAAATCCAAATATCATGATTGTACCTGGCAGTTTATTCGTGTCGTTTGTTATGAAGGGGAAAGGAGATGCTATTAACTCTGTATGAAACAATTTAGGTACACTACTCGTGAAAGACATCATTATATCATATGTAAGTGACGACATTTTTAATTTGAATGATTACAACATTTTCATGACATATAAGGATTGATGGTTATCTGATTTGGTTAGAAAGAACGTGATTGAACAAATTAAAATGAGTGAAGAATTTAGAAAAGTTGCAATAAGGAGTGGGTAATAAAAAAAAACAACAAAATAAAAATATAAAAAAACGCTATCAAGAACGTTATTCAGTTTGCAGTCTATGTTGAAACATTTAGAAACCTGTTAGACTTTTAGATATTAACAGGCCATTTTCCCTGGTATCTTTCTGCTTTCCACAAGATTGCATTCTTAACATAACCAAGACTACGAGATGGAAATCATTTATTTACAGTACGACGTGTTTACTTCGGAATCAACTGCACAAAAAGTTAATGACAAATATGGAAATACAATTTCTTTCTTCTACAAATGCACTAATAAAAATAGAGTTGTTAGCGTAGCAGTTTAATATCGTTCCAGAAGAGAGGAAAACGTTATCAAGAGACTTCTACAACTCAGCAATATCAAATCTCAGCAAGTATAGAAGGTCTGCCAAATATGGTTTATTACTAACGTTTCCAATTGATACCTCGCTTTACAAAAGCCACAAAGGATTTCTTCGATGAACAGCAGAAAGAAAATATAACTCAGTAACACAAATGTTAATAATTTTTAAACTTATAACGATTGTATCTGGCGTAATTTGAGAAGTAAACATGAAAACAGAATGCATTATGGTGGTCCTTTATATCAACAAGGTTTTCTCTTCCATATCAACACAAAAGTAAATGTATTCGCCTGCATAATGTATATTTATGTGGCGTCGGATGTAAAAGCAACTATGTTTAAAATACATGTATTTGAAAGAGCCTCATAATGTGATAATTTGTGAAGTGACTATTTGTGAAAAGGCTATGTTTGCACAAAATATAACATAGACTGATTAAAGATGCTTTTTTGATCACTTCGTTATTATCTGACAACCTTGTTTGATCAACAAGACGTGCAATAGAACATGGTTACTTGAAGATGAAAAGGTTATCTTCCTAGATCATGAGGCTAAATTAGATAAGTTATTAGAGTTACTGGTTTATGTTTACCAAGGTAAAACTACTTAAAATTTTATGATTGATGACTGTCGCAATCTTGACGATGTAAAAACAAAAGCAGGTAACCCAACCAAACTATCTTTGACTAGTATACATTTCGAAATACATGTGCGGGTTATCGTACAGACGTACACATATTTCCAAGAAAATATGCGGTTTTTGAAATTGTCTTACAACAAGGACAAAACGAAAAGCAGTTGGATATGTGCTTAAAGAAAACCATATTATTCAAGATGAAGTAAAAGGAGAAATTGAAGGCTCGTTGCAATACAACAAAAGAAACAAACTTTTAATCCGTTTATAGTTTCCTATTTAATATAGTCTGCTAACGTGTCTGTAACGTAACGTGTTAACTTTCTCAACCAAACAACCGTTTGTTGCCATATGTCGACAATGCAACATTTTTAATTTTTGTATTATACATTGCATGATTGTATGTTCTAATTAAATTCATTTCCTGGTAATTCTCATTGCGATGAATAAACAATCTTTGCACGTTTCGAATTTCAAATCCATTTTTTTAAATTCCTGTACAGATATATTTTTCGTTTTTGTTTTGAATTAATAAAATTGTTCCATTAATCCACAAAGCTCCATAATGGGAGCGACATTAAGTTCATATGTATAAAGTCCTGGAATCTTTGTATTCATTTCTATGATACCAAAATATATTTTCCTTTGGATAATCACTTCTGTCATAGAACTTGAAGTTATCCTTCATTTCAATGTACAAGTTTTCTGTTTCATCATTGATACGGATTGAATCGTCTCGTCCAACCAGACCTCTCGCGTGGCTCCTTGAGATTTTTGCCACACGAGGGTTTTGTCAAGGTCTACTCAAACGATTGTAACGTTCAAAACGAGGTTTATACAAATCTGGTAAAGTCGCTGATTGGTTGATACGTTAGTCGGCATTCTTAATTAATCTTATATCGCATCAATACAGAAGTTTCATATCTCTGTTTATGTTTTGGAAGGACCACATAAAATTAATTTTTTTTTGGCTCCTCTGAGAAATCTTGCCAATCGCCCGACCTTACCATTACCGTACTGTGTACTGTGTACATAAAAGCGGTACGCATGGTCACAATTTTGCACAGATACATTCTACCACCTCTTATGTACATTATAAATGTGTTTACATATATCGCTGATTCACAAATAATGCTGATCAACTTTCTAGTATAAAAAAACAGAACACAACACAACACAACTTAATGCATGTAATCTTTCTCAGGCCACTCGCAGATGAAATATAAGAAAACACACAATACATTTAAGGTGGCGTAGCTATTTAGTGTATGGCAGTCAGGATTACTTAGTGTAAAGGTCAATAAATCAGAGAGAGAGAGAGAGATAGGGGGTCTTTTTCTGTTTGTCTGGAGTGTACACTATTCATATAGATAAGAAATAAACTAGACATTCATAGGCACAGTAATATCAAAACATAAATAACAGTTTTAAAACTAGAAAAGGAACAACGCGTGAAATAATGTCAGAAATATATTATATCGTCTAATGAGAATTCCACTGTTTTTACAAATGAACGGATGAGATACGGTCCAATTACATGTGTTAATTCCAGATATACAAAAAGCAACATACATATAAAATGCCAGAAAAATGAAAAAAGAGGCTCATTCTTAAGGTTTTGTCACTAGTTTTATACAGATTTAGATAAAAAAAGGAATGTTATATAAAGTTTAACAGATTTTACAGTTTCTTGCATTTATTATTGAAATCCAAAACCCACTCATTATAGACATAATATAAATGTCAATTAGGTTTCGTCCACACTGACTTTTTGCTTTTCCTGTTTCGTTTCTTCGAAATTCATTATGGAAATTCTCACTAACCCTGGTATTTTCAAAACTCCAGATTTCACACCCTGAAAGCAGAATTAGCAGCACTACGTGATCGAAGAGTTGTAGTTGTAAGTCTATTGGAATATGCAAGTTACGTATCTTTTTTGTATTCAAGATGCGTTGCTTTTTTGAAACTTTCGACATTATGTCTCAGCTTTAAAAATGTTGCGGTTCCTGGGAAAAAAGACCCTGGCGTATTTGAATTCATTGCAAATAGATATGATATTGTTACAAAGCTTAAAAGCATAGCGGTCATTGTTTCGTACACCAAAAATCGTGAATTTAGCTTTTGTATAGGTTATGTTCAGCTTCCATAATAGAGAATACTAGTAAATAGCGTGTTAATTCTGCTCGTAAGAGTCTGCTTCTGTGCCAAAGATAACAGTATGGTCTGCATATAAAGGAACTAACAATATATATATATATATAATATATATATATATATATATATATATATATATATATATATATATATATATATATATATATATATATATATAACAAGATCATGTCTAGTAGATTCAATGTTTATCCCAGTATATTGATATTGCTGCAAAATGCAAAAATCTTTCAAGGTCATTGAGACACGATGTGAATTAGACAGGTGAGAGGTCTTCACCTTGTTTGATTGTTCGCCTGCATACATTATACTGGACTTTATGTGTGTCTTGGCATAAGTTGTAAATGGTCCTGAAAAATATTCTATTGACATTATTGTTTAGTAATTTCATCGTAAGCCCAGCCCGTCAAACTGAGCTGAAAGCTTTACTGAACTCAATAAAAAAGCAAAACAGTCTTTATTTTTGAATTTCAAAATTTCGACCAGTGCATATAATGCAAATATATGGTCCTTTGTTGAGTATCCTGCTCTAAATCCCGCTTAATTTTCATCTAAAATGTTATGTTCACCTAAAGAGGTATTAAGTGTAAGATTCAAGACAGTAGTGAATAGTTTGCCGAAAAAAACTTAAAATTGTTATTGGGCGGTAATTCTCGGGTTGAGTGGGATCCCCAGTGTGTTTGTAAATTGGTCAAATAGTGCCCTCAAGCCAAGAGTCCGGAATAATGCCTGTATCAAGTATCAGGTTTAAGAATTATATATAAATTGGTATTAACATGTCTGAAGGGGATTTAATATACTTATTAATGATTATGCTATTAGATGGACTTTTCTATTTTTAGTGCCGTTATACATTAGTAAATCTCTTTCTCAGCAGTTTCCTTCATCATATTCAGTATATTTGCTAAGATTTTTAAAATATTTGTACATGGTGTCCAGTACTATTTATATATTTGTACATCATGTCCAATACTATTTATATATTTGTGAATCATGTATAATAATATTTATATATTTGTGCATCATGTCCAGTAATATTTATATATTTGTAGATCATGTCCAATAATATTTTATATATTTGTACATCATGTCCAATAATATTTATACTTACCCCCGAGGTGCATGCAAATGTGCTTCCTGTTGACCCACTGAAAAGTCAAAACAGTGCTTCAGATATATTATTGATTGTTCCTTAATTTAACTCATTTATGTTTTATTGAGCGTAGCTTATACTTTATCCCATTTAATTTGTCCTTATCTATATTTTAAACGAACGAAGAGTTTTATTTTCCCTCTAACTTGGCCCAGTATATGGTGGTTTACTTGGAAGTATCTTTTGTTAGCATGTGATTTATGATTTTATTGTAAAATTTCAGAATTGTTGTTAACAAAGCATCTCCGTCTTTGCAGAGTGGGTCTAATTCCAAAATGCTAAATTTATAATTATCAATATATTTTAAAGCACGTGCAGAAACTAATGAATAATCTATGACAGAGATATTCTGATATGATGGCGCACCAAAGTTCATATCCTTCCCACATCTCCCATTCAAAGTAACAACATTTATACTTTTGAAAATTCCAGGTACTCAGTTACCCTCCTTACTGATCACAGCATCTTGCGAAATTAGATGACTGGCAAGAATATATTGACAATGGTGATGAAATCTCCAAAATGTCACGCACTGTACAATCAAAGTCAAATTGTCGCAAGGAAAAAGATCTCATCAATGTCGTCTATGAAATCGTCTTTAGTGTGGGTTCGAGCACTGAAATCTCCCATATGAAATACCTATTTTTTGAGATATGCATATTAGTTATTTGTATGCAAACATATTAACTTCATCTAGGCTATGAAATAATTAATTAGCAAAGAGTACATACACCGCAACTTCAGCAATATTAAAGATGCGCTTATAAAATTTAACTCAAAAATATACCCCAATCGGTATGGACTACATTTACATGTGGCGAGATAAATTTTCTGATAAATACGCTAATACCCACACTTTTTCGGCTATATTTTTGTTTCCTATTTTGAGAAAGAGTCATATCCTGGTAGATTAATAACGTCACAATTATCAAGTTTTGTTTTATTGACACAGAAAATGTCATAATTTTGTGCAAGATCACAAAACTATTGGCACAACAATCAACGTTGAAAGCCACATACATTTGATGACCCACATTTATTTTTGTCTGGATGAGTATACCTGTTATTCATCGAGCTGGACCTATTGTTTAAAGTGTAGCTATTGTTACTGCTGTTATTGTTATTGTTTGGAATGACGAAGGAATTTCCACAGTGAAATGAACACTCAGTGGAAATCTATACGTCAGATGTGTTTCCCAAATCGTTATTTGCGTCGGTCGGATTGGGAGGCTTACCCATTTGATCAACGTCCTCAGTATATGGTGTACTAGTTTGACCGGTCATATCGTCTATATAATTGCTTATACTTGGTGTTATCAGAGTGGTCGCCACTTTTTCGAGATGCAGAGTGGTCACATTTAGGGTTCTAGCTGATGACTGACGATCGGTTCTTGCTCTGGATTCTGTGTTATTTTCTGTGTTGGTCTAAGTGGAAGTGTCATTATCGCTTGAGTCGTTCTCCGCATCATTCATATCCATATCTGAAATGTCAGGATTCAGATCAATTCCGGTGTCAAACAGCTCACTAGTAACATGGTTGTCAGGGTTAACATGAACAGTGATATCACTGTTAGCATCGGGGTGGATCGGTTCCATCTTCCCGGACTCGGCTGTGTCAAGACGACTGCGTCACATAAATCATCTGCCAGTCAGGAAACATATCCTTGTACACATGTCCAGCAATCATCAGTTTAGCGGGGAATTTGATTATGATCTTGGATGTAGGCTGTTTCCCCTTCAGGATTTTCTTCTCGGCCAGTAAAGGTTTCGGGCAGAAACTATTTTTTAGGACAATCATGAGCGATGCCAAATTTCCTCCCTTTAATTTATGCTGCATTGGAAAGGATACATTCAACGTCCTGATAGTCAAGGAGTGCAGCAATGAGAGGCCTGTGTGAAATCTAACTGGCTGAGTCTAAGACGATCCGAACGCTGGCGCCTTCCGATTCTGTGTGCTCTGTAAATATATATCGCGTCTGGCTCTAGAAATAGTTTGTCTTTCCGAAATTCAGCAAGGACTGCCGTAGAATCCACATCTACTGTTTCGGGTATACCCACGACGATAAGATTGCTCGGTCTCTGGCAGGACTCCACGTCAATCAATGTGTACGGGAGTACATTGATTCGCCTTGTGCTCGCATCAACTGTTGCAGAGACTGCACGGACAATCTGCTTCTTTTTCAAAAGCCTGTCGATGGCGGCTTTCGTTTCTTGTAAGCAAACAAACATTTATTCCAATTTTTCATCAATGCTTAAAGATTTGAATTGCTCGATAGAAATGTTATTTTCAGTAGTATTTTTAGAAAACGTTATCTCACCTGTAGAATTTGTCAATATTCTTTGACGCTTTTGGTTTTGACGAGCAGGTAACTGCACATATGCAGCGCGCAGGACTTGACCAGGTCTGTTTCGTCTCACAACAGAATCATTTCTCTCAGAATATTGTGTATCTGTGATCCTGAGCGTAGATATATCGCATGCAATTAATCCACTATACCACGGGACGTTTGTATCCGTTTGATACCACAGTACATTTTTGCTGACCAACAGAAACACAGAAAATTTTACTGGAGACTCTGAAAGTCAAACCTACTGCCACCATATTAGGACGGGAGGCATAGATGGTGTATATTTGAGGACAAAAGCAAAAAATTAAAGATAACAATATATGAGTGACATCCATCGGTAGATATCAATTGTACAGACCATACTCTTAGTCTGCTAGAGTCTGGTTCACCGAGACTACGGTCATAAGTAGTCTCATTATGTCACAGTATTTGTTTTTCAATAAATAAAATTAGTGCGTTAATATTTTTTATAACTCTAACACAATTAATCCGCTGTAAATTGCTTTTACCGAATTGATTTGATTTTGTTTTTCAAACTAACTGAAACTAAGTCGTCATCAATAATTCTTCTTCTGGTAAATGATAGCTCTTTTTGTTATTTAAGAAAGGTTTCAACTGTACGTATTTTAATAATAATAATAATAATAATAATAATAATAATAATAATAATAATAATATTATTATTATTTTATTTATAGAGGGTGACTCATTTAGTCAAGGACTGTTCTCCCTTGAGGCCTTCTTAAGAACATTATAACAATCTGCATCATACGAAAGATAATAGTAATTACTATTTATTTTAACGTGTTTTTAGTATTATAGATACTAAATTCTATTATAATCTTTTAGTAACACATAGATATACATGATATTTCTTCTTAAATACTGTAATATGTCTCAAGATTTTACCTGCAGTGGAAACATGTTCCACAGAACTGTTCTAGAGTATTGGAAGCTGTTCTTAAATTGCTCTGTTCTTGGTTTTGGTGATTAAAGGTTTCCATGTGAATATACTCTAGTGCAGCCCCGTGTAGAAATTTATATACAAGAACTGCCTGTTGAAAATCAATCCGTTCATATATTGTAAGTCATTTTAGATCTGTAACAATTCGTTTGATGAATAATCAATAGATGCATCTAATATAATGGGTGCTGCCCTTTTCTGAAGTTTATAAATCCTGTCAAGCTTAGATTTGGTACAGTTTCCCCATGCACTTCAACAATAATCCATTGTTGGAAGAATATATATGAATTGTAGTATAGGATGCGAGTTTCTGTACATAAATATTTCTTGATTCTGCTGAGTAGGGCAATTGTGGATGACAGTGCTTTAGAAAACTTGTCAATATCGTGATCCCATTGTAAATTATTATCTACAGACACACCTACAAGTTTTTCATGTCTGACATTTTCTAATTGACGATTATTTATTGTAAAAGATAATTCTGGGTTTCCCAACCTATGTAGTTTTTGTGATGTCCCCAAATTCATACATTTTGTTTTACTTTCATTAACTAATATATTATTGTGTTGTGCTAAACTTTGAAGTCTAATAAGGTCTGAGTCTAATTTTGTTTGGATAACTTCAGTATCACAACTAGATGTATGCAAGTTTGCATCAGTGGCGTCACTAAGGGGGTGAGGGGGTGCGGGCCGCACCGGGTGACACCATCACAGGGGGGTGACACCAAAATGGAAAAATGCATTTTGTTGCAGTTCTTAAACGCTGTTATCTCAAATTTTATTGTTTTCTTCTTGTGTCCTTTGTAACTTTAGGACTTAAATTTGCAAACATTACTAAAGGCGATTCTGTATGGTCTGGTACAGGAGGACTCAGAGGAGGTCCATGGGGGAAGTCTGGAGTGGGTGACACCATGCGTTTAAAGCACTGGGTTACGCCAACCCTAGTGACGCCACTGGTTTGCATCACCTGCAAACAAATCTGTTTGTGGATTCATTATTTAAAGGAAGATCATTTACATAAATAAGAAAAAGGAGAGGCCATAAAACAGAGCCTTGAGGGACCCCTAAACGAGTTTATGAGCTAATATTGCCAATGGTTACTTGTTGAGACCTTGGCTTAGGTATGATCTAAACCAGTTTAAATTGAAATTATCAAACCTGTAAAAGTTCAACATTTTGCAGCAGAATTTCATGATCAACTAGGTCAAAGGCTTTCTTGAAGTCAAGGAAAACAATCACAGTCAAACAACCATTATCCATTTCTTGTAGCCAAAGATCTGTTAATTTGGTGAGTTCTGTTTGCCAATAGTGATATTTTCTCAATCTTGATTGCGCACTATTTTAACTGTTGTTCTTTTCCTTAAGAAGTGTGTTAATAAAATGTGTCCCTTAGTTTTAACATTATATTATATCATTATGTTGTTTGACAGAAATTTCTATTTTCTTTTTTTATGTGTGACATTGCTTTCTTCCCCTAAATCAGACTAACAGTACCAGTGGATTCTGGTTTTAGAATGGACAAAGCTTAAATCTATGATATGAGAGATAACCTGACGCTAATCAAAACAATGAAGCCTTATGACAGTTTGAACAAAAATTGGCAGATTTTATCTACACGGATGAATGAGGCCCATTCATTTCATAAAAGGTGGAGAACTGGACAACGCCTTTAGTTCGTATAGAAAATAAATATCAGAAAATGTATGATTCTCCAGATAAGCGTTCATATAACTGCCAAATACAGCCTTATGTTTACTTTAGTGACAACATACAGTTTCTACGAACCAAAGACGAAAAGCAAACTTCCTGCCAATGACTGAAAGGTAGCGTGTTAGGAAATTAAGTCTTCTGCAATAGAATGGTGTACAATTACAGTCATACGTCTATTCTATTCATAAACATTACCAACTGAACCATCAGGAATGCATTACAAAGTACAGGCCAGGCATGAAGACAGCAAACCTATGCTGAAAGGCCCCTAGAAAGGGCTGAATCCACTAAAGATGTACAGAAGATAATAGAGAGAAGTAGAAGAGTTTTATTTAGTGAGCACCGATGAGCCAAGAAATTGATCATTTTGTTCACAGATTTTCTTCAGTTATTTAAATCCATGTAGCAGGACAAGAGTCTTTGTATTCGACATGGTTGGTCCATGATAGAAACATAACTCTATCGTTCTTAATTATTACTTGTACATGGGCTGATACACATGTATAATTTCACCTTTGATGGAGTGACAAACAAATCCTTTTGAGAAGTATCTTAAATTACAGAGGATAATGTGTGTTGTTTTACACACCGCAAGTCTAGATCGGATAGTGAAGAAAACTTGGGCAAGCTTGTTCACTTTGGCAAATAAGAGACAGGGGTAATTTTCAAATATTGTAACACAAATAAAATTAATGTATTGTATTTTCAGTAGCCATTATGCTCTTAAGCCATGCCTACATGTCAAATGCTCACAACGGACACTTTTTTTTAGAGAAAATACTTGTCTTAATGGATATCTGTATTCAGTGAATACACACTCATTGCAGACAATTAGGTTATGAACCTGAATGACAAATTACCTTATTCACCGTGATCGTATCGTTTACCAGTGTACTAAAATAAAAATTAACTTTTTATTCTTGCTGTTTTACCAATTATATACACTATTGATACTTTTCACTCAGTCCATCCAACAAATAAGCAAAATAATTAAACACATAT
This sequence comes from Margaritifera margaritifera, assembly GCA_029931535.1. NCBI lineage: Eukaryota > Metazoa > Mollusca > Bivalvia > Unionida > Margaritiferidae > Margaritifera > Margaritifera margaritifera. Next base: position 2,057,525 of record JAQPZY010001386.1, on the reverse strand, counting down.
CAAGATATTTCTACTTATATAAATCAAAATAGTTAAATATATATATTGAAATATTTCTATTAAAAATTAAGACTTAAATAAATCAATGAGTAAAAATAAGACAATACAAATAATTACAACTTCCTTTAATACGTCTTTAAAGAAGAAACGAATATAAATGTACGAATGTACCGAATTTAAAGAGAATTATGAGTAAAAGACACAGGGATTCGTTTAATCGTTATTTTAAACGAATACCTATTTTAAGGTGGTGACAATTCAGATTTTAAGAACAATTCGGCAATTTGGTTCTGTGTAAGCTCGTTTAGACCCAACAGTCAGACTTAGAACAGGACCTATTCAGGAAGGTAAACAAGTTTGAGTATATGTATTTTTACTACAAAACAAAGTCTCTAAATGTAGGGGATATGGATAATGTTCTTGAACGTTTACTAGATATTTTACATACCAAATTTGGACAGGATATAAGCAAACGTACAAGATTGATGTTTGACAGGATTGAATATTTAATATTGCGTATAAATGGATATCAACAGCTCAGAGAAAGCACATACATAGATGTGCATGAATGGGTTAAAAGCAACAAATATTGTATTATTGTAAAAAATACTGATAATAATTTTGTGTTCTATGATGTGGAATAAATTTTAAATACTACCCAAGAAAATCAGCAGAGTCCATCAAAATTCAGTTTGGATACATACATTAATTTGTTTGACAAATGTTCAATTACAATAAAGAAGAGTAAACAGAAATTTAAAATGAAATTTATATATCCGTAAAATGTGCATAGGGGGAGGAAGCTGAGCTATCTCAGAGAAGACTGAGAGAAACTATATTAAACCCGTTCAAATACCGGTAGCTTAAAGAGAGAGAGAGAGAGAGAGAGAGAGAGAGAGAGAGAGAGAGAGAGAGAGAGAGAGAGAGAGAGAGAGAAAGAGAGAGAGAGAGAGAGAGAGAGAGAGAGAGAGAGAGAGTTTTCATATTATTTTCTTTATTTTAGAATAAGCAGACCGGGAAACATTTTACATTACAAGGAGACATGCACACTGACACATACAAATACATAAAGGGGCAGTAGCATTACATCATGTGTAAAATTCTTAGATACCGGCAATCCTGTATGACTACAAAAACAGTAATTGAGACACATTAAAAAATCTGATGAAATCCAAGTCTTTTTGATACCTTGTTTTACGAGCAGGAAGAAATACAACACGTGAAGCTTTGATCAATAAGAATCCGATAAACTATGAACTATGTATCAAAATATCTATACATGTCTGATCATTGTTCAAGATTTGTTTACTGGATTGCTCTATCTTTGAAAAATATTTTTCAACTTTAAACTGCCTAACTTTAAAATTTAAAGGTGATTTCGATCATTTTGATCTCTAGAGACAATGTTTTGCTATAACAGTGAGAATGTAAATAACGTTTAAAATATCAACTCCGAATATTATAGTTTTGTAAAATTTCTTATTAATATTAAAATTATCTTTCAACCACTGTTCTAAATTAATCCATAAATGACTTGCTGACTTTGCGTAAAAATGAATTACAAATTAAAAAACATTACCTGAATTTAAAAATGAAAGATCGCCAAACAGGAATGTATATAGGTCCAGCACACAACAAATGCAGTTTGAATTTTGAATATCTAAAACAGATGCCATTGTTCATTTCTAAATTGGACAGTTATGAAAGTCAGCTGCTCATAAACGCATTTGTAAAACAAATGTCCAGATGAGAAAGTAAAAATCATTAAAAAAAATTTTATAAAAAACGACGAGAATTATATTTTATTCAACAAATATTTTATAGTTTATAGTATTATGAGGGAAGAAAAAGAAATAGTAGTTAGAAGGACACTAAGAATTTTGTGGACAGGTTTATATTCATGAACCAATCTATAGAACATCTGGCTAAAATGTATGTAATGCAAACATTTAAAGAGACACTGAAACATTGCGTAAACATGACACCTAAATGTTTGAAAAAGCAAATATACTCATAGGAGTATATCGATAGCTTTGAAAGTTTGAACTAAACAGACATTCTACCAATAGTAAAGTGTTACTTATCACTGGATGATTCAAACACATGAAATGACGACTACTAGTATGCACATGATATCATGGAACATTTCAACCTTCAAAACTTAGAGATCTTCTTGACAGTTATATCATGAAGGATACTTTGATGTTATAGGACAATTTTGAGGGATTTTTTTTTACAGTGTTTTGGCTCCCCTAGCGACAATCAGGTTAGAAATTATAAATTTATGAATGAAATGTCTAAGCTTTCTGCATTTTTTATATCCTTGATGGTTTTCGTTTTTAAAATCAGTAGGGGAGGCGAGTAGAAAGAAACGGTAGGGTAATCGAATACTATAATAAAATTATTCGATTACATAACACTTGATGTTCGTATACATAAGTACGAACAAGGAGATGAAACGATTATAGTCTCTTTTTTTTTTACAAAAAGCAGGTGTAAAAAGTGATATTACCTCCAAATTATAAAAACGAGGAAAATAAATTATTCTTGGAGTTTGTTGTGGCGATCAGTTTTCAGTACTTTCCGTACTTTGATTTAACATACTGTTAGAGTTGTATCCCTTAAATCACTGGCAAAAATGGCGTATTTCTTCGAACCATAAAATCATCGAGTTTTCTTTCATTTTTGTATTATTTTACCAATTCAAACTGGTTTTTGTATGCATCTTTTATTTTAGATAGATCTAACTATCGAATTTAATATCTACTTTAGAAAAGCAAAAGGCAAGTATTTAAGAGATATCAAAATAAGTAAGTTGTTGTTTCAAGGTCGGTTCATTTATAACCGGATGTTTAGAGTAATGTATAGTACATTTCACAAAATATATACTTGTATGTATGCAATTCACAGCTTATGTTCGCTGCATTTTAGGAATCTTGCCCTCAAATCTTTAAGTTTTTTTCCTGATGTTGTAATTTTATGATAAAAAAACCTACCGAATTTTCTACATGTTATAAATGTTACATGTCAGGATGCCCTGGCACCTATTTTCGGCGATATGAAAATGGCTTATCTAGAAAATAAATAAACAAATAAAAGGGGGAAAAAAATACTCTAAAAGGCACCAAATATTTCGAAATATTAAAAAAAATTTGTCTAGAGATTGTATATTTCCATCTTTTATGATATTACTCAAACATAAAAAAGATAATCGTTGTTTGTAACAATTACACCTAAATTCGTAGATTTGTTTGTACATGTGTACTAATCTTATTGCATTCTTATATAATTTTTCAGCTTCTCAGTCTATAACTAATGAAAAAATAATACATGTTGACCACAAATTCTACAGAATAAAATCCACAAATTAAAAGATTTTAAATTGACATGCATGCGAGTGCCTTTTTATTTTCATGTTATTTGTTGTATTCTTTTTTTATGTTTTAAAGCCCATTTTCCATAAGACACTGGTTACTTTATATTCGTTATCTGGAACTTCAGCACAAAAACATGAAGCATAAAAATGGACCAGTACAATGTCTTGGATCATCTTTGTGATGCTTATGCAAGATGTGATGTCCAAAAGTGGTTCTTCATTATGTTTCAGTCAAAACTTCACAGAATCCTACCAGTGAAAATGTTCTATAAGTTCTTTATAGACTAAGTTACATAATAAGGTCACAGTTATTAATCAATCATTTGAAAATATATCTGAATGAGTATAACATTGAGGTAGTCTGAGCAAAAAAGTTGCATTTATTTATTTTGGTGAATAAAGTTTACCTATCGATCTGTTTTCAAAGGGATAAACCATTTAATTTTCATGGGGGGCCTGGGATTTTCATTTGTGGTGGGATACCTCAAGATAATTGTTTCTACAACTGATGGATATAATTAGTTTAGTATTTTTTTTTTTTAATCAGAGAAGAATTATTTGTTTCAAGCTGGATTTTTTAAAAGCAAAATCCCAGCCCCCTTCCTCCAAACTAAATGGTTGGTCCCTAAAGAAAGGAAATATTGATATTTAAGCTTTCGTTGTTTAAAAGTTGCTGTTTCTGGGACCTCCAGTATCTAGTCCTGAACTCTCAGTTTTAAAAGTTAAGTCAACAGTTTTCTGAAAAGTCCTTTACCAAAAATTGTCAGAGAAGTGTGGCCCAGGGTAGTAATTTGTAAAATTCTACAGACAGCTCTGCATAAACCTCCTAATTTGTCACTATAATAACAAACATATGTAACTCTTGACCTAGTTTATAAATTTTTTAGTTTTATTCAAGTTACACTACCATTCACAGTTCAAACATCATCAGCCATCCATTGTGATATTGCTGTCATGCCATACCTGTCAGCCATGAAAGGCCTAATACACATACTTGTTATGCCCCTATTGCTTACAGCAGGGGTACATGTATCTTGATTTGGTCCTGTCTGTCCATATTGTATGTATGTCCCATCAGTTCACCATGGGAAGCTTGCTGGCATGATTACACAATAACTACTTCGATACCGGTAAATGAAATTGTACAGGCATGTATACTGTCTGTGTGTACATATAGTTAACCTGATTAGATTTCCATGCTTTTGGAATAATATTGTTAAATTATTATAAGTTTTATGTGATTTAGTCAGTGGACTAAGACTTTATCAGTACAGATTTTGTTACCATGATCATGGAAAAAGCACTTGACCCACAGCACACAAAAAGTAATTTTGATTATTACCTGCCACTCGTTTACACCCCACAACACAATGTGATATCTAGGTGTTACACAGTTGGGTCAAAGGCTAACTGAGATGTTGGGTATTAGACTTTGATTGATTACCAACCCATGGAGTTACCATCTGCTATGAATCCTTAATGCATGTAATTGAATATATCAGGGTAGTGCACAAATTGGCAAAGTAAACCACACTTGCTCTTGTGGAATTGAGTGTAATTTCTTTATCTATTGGGTGTAGTTTAGCCAGGACCTGAGTACAGCGCATATTTTATGATGCTCAATTGTAATTCACACTAATTTCTCAAAGTCCTATGGCAAAATAAAAATAATTTATGAAAATCTCAAATCGTATTTGCAAGTCCTACTTTTATTTTTTTGTGAAATTCCTCCTATATTTGGAAAACTCCCCTCTTATATTCAAATGGAGGCAGGAAATCCCACCGAAATAGTTTTCAGATCTTGAATAGACCTTGAAAATATCACAGCATGTCACTGAACTACACTAATGAACACCCTATACCAGCTAAAGTAAAGCAAAGGTCAATTCACTTTTTGCATACTGTAGATTAATTAACTCTTTTAAGCATATAAAATATGCCTATATGTAATTGACCTCATCAGATTTTCATGCCATCTGAATAATTATTGGATTTTTAAAATGATTTTTTTCCTGACTTTTGGACTTAGACATTTTTGCTTAAACCTTGTTGGCAGAATTACAGATGCTGAAGCAGGTAATTTTACCAGTGAAATGAAAACAGATTGCAAAATGAATGCAAACAAAATGATGAATGCAATTTGAAGGAAATGGAGAACACATAGGCAGAACATGGAATGATGAATGATAAATAAAAATAAAATGAAGCACAGATGCATTTCAGGAATGGATTTGAAAATCTATTTACCTGTATTTTGGGCTGCTGTGTAAAAAGCCCTTTTGTATAATATTCTAGGATCAGGTTCCTTACACTGACAGACAATTTTTAACTACTTACAATTAGTGAAATTGTTCTAACAACTGTCACTGATGTGATCTCATCACTGATAGTTGTATATGTACAATTTTTATTTGAATGATTTTTTTTTTTTGGGGGGGGTTGCTTGGTTTCAAATGCACTTTTAAGACATTATTGGCTGTATCATGCTGAAGCAATGGGAGCTAAGTGCCTTTCCCAAGTACACACACAGGCGGGTAAGATGGGCTGGCCTGGACCGGTATTGAACCAGTGACCATTATATTACAGACTATTCCAATTGAGCTAATGTGGCTCCTGAATGAAATGGAACAAGAAATAAAATGTACTGATTAACCGATATTTTTCCATTTATTATAGTTGCAGTTATATTTTTATTTATTGTAAATTAAATGTAACAGTTGTCTTTGAATTTTATGCATTTTTTTAATTTTATTAAAGCACACTTTTTATGAGACAAGATATATGAATGCAATAGTTATCTCCATTTAATACTATAAAAAATGGAAATCCCAACTTTTGTGAGTGCACTGAACAAAAATGAAAGGAAACAATGATTGGAAGCAATAAATGCAAAATTAGAATGCATTTCTGAAATCATAACTGAAAATGACAGGATGGTAGCTGAAATTCAGAGGAGAATGGGATGCAGATTAAATGAAGAATGAATGTAGATGAATCCTGTTTTGGTAAAATTAGCTGTCTCAGGGTCTGTATATAGAAACCATTAAAACAGTTAATTGGCAAATTAGGTTTCTTTTTTGGTTTTGTGGGATTTATTGCTATTTTCAGCACATTACAGGCTAAACATGGTGACCAGTATATTTGGTGGAAGTAGAACCTGGGATGAACCACTGACCCACAGGAAGCTGCTGGCAAGCTTTTTCACATACAACATTAGTCAAACTGTGACTTAAATGCACGCGGAAAGAGGTGAGATGTGAGTGATCTGTAAAGGCAAGCACCTTAGACCACTCTGCCACCTGGGTGCCCTTGGTAAATTAGGTTTACAATGAATGTTTATGTGCATATGTACATGACCTGAATAGATTTTATGCCATTTAAATGAAGTTTGAAAGCTTACCATCTGTACTCGCTTATAAACCGAGACCAACTGCAAACTGCGCACAATGGACCAGAAGATCTGGGTCCATGCAGTTTGTTAGGAATAATCAGTAGAAGAAATAAAATAGACCCTGATCTGCAAGTGCATTATGTGATGGCAGATCAAGGTCTATGTTGTTTGCAGTTGGACTCGACTTATATGCAAGTATAGACGGTATTCATCAGGTGTTTAGATTTTCATAACTTTGACTTCTTTGGCTGCAGTTGTGGCATACATAAAACAAACACAAATCAAGCTTTCTTTTCCTAAATAAGTATATGCACATAAAACTATGAATGAATAATTATGATCCAAAGTTATTATATCAACCATATATTTTAATTGATGTATTCATTATCATTTTTCTTATTGGTTTTTTTTTTTTCTACAGAATGATGGCCGATTATTACAGAATTCATTCCATCGATCATCCTGTAGCCCTATGTAGGGAACTTTACAGTTTCAAACAAAGGGGATGGATGTGTGATGTTGTCATTGAAGTTGAGGATGGGGAAATGCGAGCCCACAAAATTGTTCTTTCTGCCTCCAGCCCCTTCTTTAGGAACTTTCTCAGCCAAGTCCCTTTTTCCAGTGAAATGACTAAAGTTGTGTTGAAAGGGGTATATATGGAGGAGCTTGTAAAAATTATAGAGTATATGTACGCAGGAACATTTGATGTAAATACAGCAGCTATTGAGGCAACTTTGCAAATTTGTAAACTTTTACGTTTGAAGTTTGTTGTTGAGAAATTGAAAGAGATATCTAAAGACTGTACTGACACCTATTTGTCCAAAGGAACACAAAAATTGTCCACAATATCAAAGGCATTGAATGATAACCAGTTAATTCCCACAAACATTTACTCTAGAAAACCAATTATTGCACAATTGAAAATTCCTGGTGAGTTAGAAAATGGTCAGCACTGCACATCCAGTAATGCAGTCAATAATACTAGTATTGCGACTGTTCAGCCAGTAAGTATATGTGTTACTACTCAGCCAAGAAAGTCGCCTTCATTAAAAAATATTATAGCACTCCAAACAAATGGAAATTCCACTAGTATGCAAAAGGACACAAATCGTACTGCTACAAATTTTCTTAAAAGTGTTGATAATGATTTTTGTAATGAGATTGGTCTCCTAACTCTTGCCACAACAGCAGACATGTCCAGAATTGGTAATATCACCCCAACAGCTGGACCATCTGGTAACTATGGCAACCAAGTATGCTTCACAGCAACTGCATCAGTATTTCAGCCATACTCTACTAGTAAAATGAAATCTTTGAATTCGCAATGCAGAACACATAAGAAAACTGCCACTATCAATGTCAGAACTTTCATGAAGTCCTTTCAGAACATTGTCTCTGGTAGCTATAAAAATAATCAAGACAGTATTAAAGTTGAAGGAATGAAAAACAAATTTATCATTGAAGATGATAGACAAACTGTGCCAGTGTTGGACACTAGGAGGAGAAACACAAAAAGAATATCAGAGGCATCTACACAAACACCATATAATTCAGAATGTATGGAATACTTTCATGAAAATGGAAGTCAGCAGAATCTTCAGGTCTCAGTTTGTCCTGAGAAACATTCTATAAACAATCTTTCAGATGCTTGTGCTGAGAATGCAAGAAAGTCTTTAGACGATAAAATATCAGAGACTGAAGAAAATTATAATTTTAAAAATGTTGCCCAACCATTAGCTGTTCAGAAGATCAAAGATGTTAAGGTTAAGCAGGAAGGTCAATGTCTTGAGGATCCAAATGATGATAATGCTCCTGAAGTGGTCAGTGATGATGATGACAATTTTGAAGAAAATTACGCATTGTCAAATCAGTCTCCAGTAGTTGAATGTGCGTCTAGTTCCAAGAAAAGAAAAACTGCAAGGCCAAGGAAATTGTCTGAAGATGAACATAAAAATGTTGGGAGAATAGGAACCTTTAGAAAGGATTCAAGCATGAGAAGGGACACAGTTGGAAACTTTAGACTTGATAGAAGCAGACGACAACAAAGTTTGACAAGGAGGAAAATGATGGACTTAAAAAAGAATTTGAATAAATGTGAAAAGAAAGTTGAACCAGAGCCAGTTATGTCTCCAAGAAGGTCATTGAGGCTTACAATAAAACACTGTGAATTGGACAAAAATAGCAATGATGCAGGCTTACATAAAAATCAAAGCTGTATACAGTATCCAGTGAAAGTTGAGCATGGCAGTAGTGAAAATATGGAGAGAAGATCATCATCACCATCATCAAATGTATCATCAGTAGTTTCATCTATAGATTCTGGGAAATCATTGTCAAGGTCTAACATGGACTTCTCACCAGAAGCCAAGAAAACATGCAACATTGACAAGGAGCAATACTTTGCTGATGGTGGCATGATAGAGATTGCAGCCAAAGATAATTTTGGTGACAGAAAAGTGAATCTAAATGGAACAGATGCAGGTGTGCCTTCTAAAAGCTACATTATTTTGAAAAAGAAATCGGAAAAGAGATCTAAGCCATCTTCAAAACAGGCAGAAAATGGTCAGAAGAAAATAAAATCTGAAGAATCACTAAGTAAGTTGCATTCAAAAGTATCCAAGAGGTCAGTAAATGAAGAGCTCAAAAGAGAGGAGGACTCTGATGTCTTTGCAAAGGAGGATGGTGGAAATAGTTCTCAGGGGTATAAATGTCGAGTGTGTTCTACAGTATTTCGAGTCAAAGTGTATAGGGCCAGTCATGAACACACCAAGCATGGACTGCCTTATGATCCAAATGAATGTGAGGTTTTCAAGTGTGACTTTGAGGTATGTTCTGTATTATTAGTAACTGTCAGATATTTTTGTGGCAGTCAAAATTTAAGGTAGTTTTGTACAGTTAATAAGGATTCAGTAACTGACTTTTGTATGCTCCCATTGTGATAGTAGAAGGGGTCACATTGTTTTGCTGCTGTTTCTCCATGTCTGTGCATCCATATGTCTGTGCATCTGTCTCAAGTACCTTTTAGTGCAATAGTACAAAAATTATTACACTTACAGCTGTGAAATTTTATGTTTTATTACAGTCCTGAGTGGATGGCCTGATCATATTTTCGGGTCAAAACAACAGTTTTCCAATATTTTACCCACTTTTGAACTTTTTGGAAAAAACCTTTTTGACAAACACTGCTTAGTACAATGAAGCAAATGCTACTTGAGGCAGACAAATACATTTTAGTATGCATGCACCGATGACCTGATTATGTTTTCAGGCCATTGCAGCAGTTTTTTAATTTTTCAACATATTTTGCAACATTTCGAACTTTGACTTTATTCAGAGAGAAACCCGCTTAGCACATTTTTTGGAGAAAAACCTTCTTAGCACAGTTAAGTAAAAACCATTTGAGATAGACAAGTGAATTCTGATCATGCTGATATGCATGTTTCTATGAATATGTAGATGACCTGATGAATTTTTAATGATCTTAAAGCACATTTTCAAATTGTTCAAAATTTCTGAATTTATTACACTGATATATTTTTGTTCCACAGTGTTTTTATGTTTTGTGACTTCAGATCTAGTTAACAAATGTTGCTTATTGCTTTGATTATTATAAACCATGTTCAAGAAACTTAGAAGAACATAAATGCCTTGATTATGGTGATTTAATAATCCTGTAATGCTAATTAAGTGATAGATGAACAATATAGGTCATCAACTGGATCATAACTCTAGCCTGTTTTTATTGCTAATGGGTACTGTAGCACCCACATTTTATAGCACTAATTTGAATAATAATATTTTTATTAAGATGTTCTTAGCACAGTTTAGAGAAACCTTCTTAGAAACATTAGGCAAAAATTACTTGAGGTAGACAAATGAAATCTGATATGCATTGTTTTATGCAAATGAAAATGACATGATTATATTTTAGTGGCATTACAGCAATTTTTAAAAAATTGTTCAAAATTTTTGAATTTACTAAACTGAGACTTTTGTTCCACTGTGCTTTTATATGTTGTTACTTGAAATCTATTTAGTTAATAATTTTGCTTGTTGATTTGATTATTATAAACCATGTTCAATTAACTTAGAAGAATATAAATGCCTTGAATATGGTGACATAATATTCATGTAGGGGTAATGCTAATTAAGTGATCTACGAACAAAATTGGAATTTGGGTTGATCATGACTCTAGCTTCTTTCTCCTGCCATTTGTTCTAGAAATGTGAGTATGAAACCGTAGACAAGCATCGATTTGTCAAACACAAGCAGTTCAGTCACTCGGATGAGCGGCCCCACATTTGTGAAGATTGTGGGAAACAATTCAAATCCCTGACCAACCTGAGATCTCATCAGCTAACACATATACATGCAGAAGATGCTAATACACAACATACATGTCCACACTGTGACCACAAGTTCAAAAGAGAGCAGTATCTGAAGGTAATCCACAGATGCAGTGCATGCAAAACATTGTTAATTCTATATTACTCGCAGAGTACCAATTTGTGTAGATTTTATGGTTGCTACCAACGTTGAATTTATAGAGCCAAGAAATAAGGCTTCATGGATGAAGAAAATATAACTACTCTTTCTTCATCAATAAATCTGTATATATACTCATAAGTTGAGTCCAACTGCAAACAACATAGACCCTGATCTGCTGTTGCATGATGCACCAACAGATCAGGATCTATTGTTTGTTCTGCTGATTACTCCTAACAAACTGCATAGACCCAGATCTGACTGCATTATGCAATGGCAGATCTGGGTCTGTGCAGTTTGGAGTTGAATTCGACTTACAAACGAGTAAATACAGTACATGCCCTTGATATTTAATACTGATGAAAATAGTATGCAAAACCACAAAATTTGATTCCCACAAAAATATGTGAATTGGCAGTATATCAAATATTCTATATAGATGATGATAGTTTAAAATGTTGTAATGCATAATGTAGTTAATTTGCATTTTCCAGTATAATTCTTGCTTTCGTTATACAGTAAGACCTTTCTTGAAAGACCACTGCTATGAAAGACTACAGATTCATTGATTAAACAGTGAAATCCTGCTATAGCATGATGATCATGGTCCACAAAATGATATTGTGCTATGTACCATATAGTGCTATAACCGAACAATCAAGATAGCTGTAGAAACTGATGCATAGCCCCAAACTCCCATTTGGGGGGAAGAGATAGAAGCGGGTGCAAAACTACGTGCTTCATTGGCACAGTTACCATCTTAAATAAATGTATATTAAGCAAGAAATAGTTAAAGCAGAGAGATCGCATCTATAATATTTTACTTTGTTCCAAGAACCATGCATCGGTATATATATATATATGTACATGTCTAACGTATAGTATAAATAGTTAATATATAAACATATGTATTCACCAACTGATCTCAGTAAGGGTGAACCCATTATAATTCCATCAAAAATATGTACACAGAACTATAATATTTAGTCATTTTGTCCGATCAATATGTGTCTGAATTTAATGCAAGACTGGGGGGGGGGGGCAATACTACAGACTTCCTTGATGCAGTTATCAACTTTTTCCATATTAAACAAAAACTACTTAAGACAGTCATTACATATTTAATATTTATTTTTTTGGCAGAGAAGCCGTTCATTGGTACATACATAAATGTATATAAAATCGGCAACTTAAGCATAAATAGTTAAGAGTACATGTACTCACCAGTTGAATATGGTTGTATCCATAATAGTAATTCCATCAAAAATGTGCACAAAGAATGATAATTTTTTTTAAAAATTGTTTGCCTGATCCATTCGATTACTTAATTTCTTGCTAAACTTATGAAACAGTTTTTTTCCCCTGCAACATTCATATTTGCTGGACATGCCCAAAGGGTCTGATTTCTAACCACCAATAAAATGTATAATTCAGACATTGGGAGTTTCTTAAATGAAACCTGTACTTAGGCTTGAAAAGTACATGTACTTCAGCTGAAATTTCATACAGGAGGTCAAAGGTTTTGACCTCATAATGAACTTGCGATGAGAATTATATAGGTGTGTATACATGTAAACTTCCTGAACCCAGTTTGGGAGTAAACCACTCGATTGTATGGGTACAGAGTAAGTTCCATAAAAACAGTTGAGTTATTCTCTAAAGGACAGAGGAAAAATGAATAAAATAAACCCAGTATTCATTTAAACTTTTGTTTATAACTATGACTTTGCTTTACTGCAGAGCAAAAGCAGGGAATAGAATGTTTGATTATATTATGCAATCTCTCCACCCCTACAACTTAAATGGTTCTGTTCCAATCAGTCTTAAGGTGGGACTAGTGAAGAGTAAGGTGGGACAAGTGAATTTTCTGAAACCACTTGTCCTGGACTAGTGGTTACAAAAAAATTTGCTCAGCCCTGTAAGCTAAGATCAAAGTGCAGTGATTGACTACTGACACATTTGAAATGAATATTCACAAATAGAAACGTTTAACATCTTTATTCATATAAAGAAAGATACAATCTTTTTTCTTTTTTCACTTTTTTCTTCAAGAATACAACACATCTTGCTAAATTATTAAATCAAACTCTTGTTTATTTTGGTACAAAACTTTGCAGTACTTCAAGAAATTGGTGAAATTATTGTAAGATTTTGGGGACACGCCACGATCGTGTTATATCAAAATTCATGCACGATCTCTTCCCCAAGATGATAATTAATTTTTTAAAACATTATTTTTTGTATGTATGTACTTTGAAAAAAAATATTTTCATGTACTGTAGTATCATTTATTTTCGTGGGGCTCAATTTTCATGGTTTTGCCTGTCAAAGTTTGCATATTACTAAGTGTTTCATTTTGTGTTTTAACCTCTACAAATACCATAATAAAGAATAAAAAAGAATAAAACTCTGCCGATGCAAACGGCAGTCACTTGAATGTTTATGACAATACTTTCACATGTATGAGCACAAATCAAAAACCTGACAAAGGAAGCCGACGCAGACTAGAACACTAAGTCAATCAGTTATTAAAGTAAATTGTATGATCTCTACCTTAAACCACTATCCATAAAGGAAACAAAACACGTGACCGGCTGCCCTTTGCTCAATGCAATCAGCAGACAGCGGCAATATTTGATGTGTCTAGAGCCCATATATGTAAGAAGATGCTAACTAAATTGAAAGACAGTGGAATCACGCGTTTGTTTGTGCCTGCCTCATGTACAGACCAACTTCAACCACTAGACTTGACAATAAATAAAGAGTACAAAGAATAATTAAAATCACGCTTCCACAACTAGTATGCTAAACAGGTCATGGAGGCCATCACGAAAAAAAGGAAGATGCTACTGGTGACGATCGCTGATTGCAACATCATTAGTCAAGCCAATTCGGGCTGAATGGATATTTGGAGCTCAAGCGACAATGAGTGAAAGATGGGACCTAATTATCAGTGGTTTGGAGAAAGCTGGACTTGTTTAATCCTGCAATTTGGGGATTATTAACCTGACAAGCATTTCTGTGTACATTGAGACTTGTTTGACACGATGTTGATACAGTGGCTTTGTCCGAAAATCAGTGAAGTGTGAGCTTTAATACTCTGCTGTAATTAGTGTATATACGTAGTGTTTCATTAATAATAATGCTTCAAACAATAGTTCTAGTATTTTACAGGCTTGTTGTTCTTTTGGATTAAAAATGCATGGATAAAATGAAATGTGGTTTCAGGAGGATTTAAATTGTTCAACAACAGTTGTACTCAAGTGAAGGATCGATTTGAATAAGTATTTAATTTAATTTTCATATACTATTATTTTTTATTGTTCTTTCTTTCATTTTCAACATTACTAGTGTTTGAATACCTTATGCTTTTTCTCGTTTCTCTCTATCCTTACTTATCTCGCATATCGATTTAAGGCAGTGAGTGGAAATTACAGCTATCGGATATCTTATCATTGAAACAATATAAAATGCTTTATAATTCTTTTTTCAAAGGTTTAAAATAAAACAAATGTGTAAAAGCTAATATTTTATTTCCAAGTTACAGTATTGACATTGATTTATGAAATACTAGTAGGTTCCTTAATCTCTAGGAACGACACACAGTAAGAAAATGAGCGGGGGGCCGTCATCATCATACGTGGCTAATTTTTCATTGGGTATTTAAATTCGTGGTTCGGGGCCACAATGAAAACCATGAAAATTGGTCCCCCATGAAAATTGATGATACTACAGTATGAAAAAATATATGAAATTTCAGGAGCCACGCCACCATCATGTTATATTCGAATTTGTGCTATAACGAAGAGTGCTATATTGGGGTTTCACTGTAAAGTGTTATGACCTGTCAAGAAAGATTACCTGTCTTGAGAGAACATTCTTTTTTGTCAGGAGGGGTGGTTTTTCAAGATAGGTTCTACTGTACACATTCTTTTGATTATGGCATACATTGTATCCATGATGTACATTGAACAGCACAAGAACATCTTTGGATCAGTCATTTGTGTTAACACCTTATTAGCTGTGTGGGCTGACCAAAACTTATAAAAAAATATATTTGTTCTTCTATTGTACTAGACCATCCCAGATGATTGAGGCCATTTAAGAATTGAATGTTCAGAGAGCCCTCATTATAAATCTCTTCAGTATACTGCCAGCCTTGTTATAGGTATGGTCATAAATCCCAATAAATTAATTGTATTTGTTGTTGTTGATTTGGTGTTTTACAGCATAGCAACACAAATTTGTTATTTGGTGCCAAGGCAATTGGAGTAAAGTGCCTTGCCCAAGGACACACAGTGGTAGCTAACCCAGGCTGATCCGATGGTAGGATTCAAACCCGCATGTTTCGGTCACGAGTCCAGGACAGTAACCACTGAGCCACTGCGCTTCCCAATAAATTTGTATACATTTTGTTCTATTAATGCTACTTAGTTTATTTAGCTTGATGTAGTGTTTAGCTGTTTAGGATGAGTTATAATGTAATGAAGCATTATTAGGTACACCATTTTTTTGTTTTATGCACTGTTATGACACAGCCTTGTTGTAACATACTGATCACTTTAATGTATCCAGTGGATGGCATTATAGAGAAGAAGGTATTGTATTATCTCTTTTAAACCCATAACTCACTTCGATCATATTTGAACTTTGTGGGTTGACTCAGAAACTTTAGAAAATCCAATGGATACTTTATCATCTCAATTAAATAAACACAAATGCCAGACTTTACACAACATCCCCATAGTTTTAGTGCCAGAACATATATTGAAATACATTAAAAACTTGCTAATGACCACCCAAGATTTATGATCACCTGGCTAAAGCAATAAAAAATGTAAAGAACCAAACCTTCAATCAGTATTAAGTGGACCTTGATACTAAGACTACAATGGTAATAAGAATAAGACCCCTTTCCTCAAGTCTGGTAAGGTATGAGTGGTTTTGCCAAGTCTGGTAGGGGTTGAGTGGTTTTGCCAAGTCTGGTAGGGGATGAGCGGTTTTGTCAAGTCTGGTAGGGGTTGAGTGGTTTTGCCAAGTCTGGTAGGGGATGAGTGGTTTTGTCAAGTCTCATAGGGGATGAGTGATTTTGTCAAGTCTTATAGGGGATGAGTGATTTTGTCAAGTCTGGTAGGGAGTGAGTGGTCTTATACATAATTTTACTGTGATGTCATCACTGACATTCAACCAATAAAAAAAATGCTCTTTGACTCATTCGGGTAGGTGATTGAAATGGTTTATGTCCATTTAACCATTTGACTTTGATAATCTGAAAAATCTTTGTAGCCTGCCATTTTTTTTGTTTTAGAACTAAATATTGATTACAAATAACATGTTGAAATTTATTCCCAAGATTTTCCAAGATTAATTTTGAGAAATTCTGTGATAATGGAATTTGGGAACTTTAAGAGTCTTAAGGGGAAGATCCGGGTAAAGTAGATGTTTTCATCTACCGGAAACGCGAGTCTAGCCTGGTGTTGCTCAAATGTTAAAATGTTAAAATTATTGATTAGCAGTGTTTTACTGTATATTGTCAGGACAGTGTAGCTGTAACACAATCACTTTGCACGCTTGCAGTTCCACCCTGGCTTCTTACACATGTAAGGGTTTTCATGTGCTCATCCTTAACTGATGTTTTCCTCAAGGTTCATAGGTTGTCTCCACTTGAGGGACCACCCTATGCCAAAACAATATATTTGCCTCTCAGAGTACTTTGGGTCAAATTCCCACTTTGTCTTGTCTGAGGCAAATCAGTGTTTACATGCACAAGCAGAGAGCAAGATGTAGATTTCTCAGTGGGAAAGCTGATACCTTCCCATCAATGGCCATATACATTTAAAGATTTGCATGAAACATGCAATGATATTTTCAAATGTGTTTTTATTTGAGATAAAATATTTTGATCTTGAAAGAATTATTTTAGGTTTGGTTATTTACTTAAGATGTTTGGTCAGGGAAATTTGAACTGTGAACAGGCAAATACAATCAGAAAATTCATATTCAAGTAAACTTTAAAGAAATGATAGAACATACCAGTACATCAGTTGTAATAAATTGTTGTACAATCTAGTGTCTTCTGAGAAGATATAGTTTAACTTTTATATACTTTATTGTCACCAGTGTATGTTAGAGTTCTGAAAATGCAAAATGTTCTATTTCACTTTAATCTCAACAGGAACACATAAAGAATGTTCACAACAAGGAGAGGAAGGAGCTGTGTCACCTTTGTTCACGTGGATTTGCTAAACGCTTAGACTACCACAAGCACATGTTTAAAGTCCACCTGGTCCCAATGCCTGACAAGTACAAAATGTAAGAATACTATCATGCATGTATTATGGTTATTACACTGGTCCCTCTATATTGGGCACCTCAGTGTAACATGGTCCCTGATATTACATGTATTATGGTTATCACACTGGTCCCTGTATATAGGGCACCTCAGTATAACATGGTCCCTGATATTACATGTATTATCGTTATCACACTGGTCCCTGTATATAGGTCACCTCAATATAAATTGCTCACTGATATTACATGTATTATGGTTGTTACACTGGTCCCTCTATATAGGGCACCTCAGTATAACATGGTCCCTAATATTACATGTATTATGTTTTCACACTAGTCCCTGTATATAGGGCACCTCAGTATAACATGATCACTGATATTACATGTATTATGGTTATTACACTGATCCCTCTATATAGGGCACCTCATTATAACATGGTCCATGATATTACATGTGGCATCTATATAGGCAGCCCTGCCAACCCATTCGATTTGACCATAAGTCTTACTGAAATGTCCCCTAAATTATGGACTTACAGAATAGTAGCAAAAAGTACGAAAATACAATCGTTGCAGTCAAATCTGGATACTGGCTTGTCCGTGTTTGATCTGGATCTGAATCCGGGTTTCATTTTTGATTCAGTGGTAGTGGTTCAAGCAACCAGTCTAACTTTACAGGAGTAACTAAGATGCTTTAAACTGCCCATATTTTTCATGCAAAAAAATGAGAATGTCTTGTTAGGGTTGGCAGGTCTGTATAACATGGTCTCTGATATTACATGTATTATGGTTATTACACTAGACCCTATGTATAGAATACATCAGTATAACACAGTCCCTGATATAACACACATATAGTCATGAATCCCATTAGACTGGTTGGTGGGGTTTTTTTTAGTAATGTACCCCAGTGTAAGGTGACCTTACTTTTTGACATGGTATACTTTTATGGCCCCCTGTGAACAGCATTATAGTGAGGGAAGACTGTATATTACACCATTCACTAGTATTCACGAGTAGACTTTTCTAAAGTCTTGCATCATTCCAGCACTTGTTAATAATAGCCATTCTCCCTATTTCTGTATTGGTCCAAAGGTACATGGTGTGAAACATTAGGTACTTTTCTATTCATCCAAAACGGATATTTTTATAAAATTGGTAAAATTTTCAGTGGTACCTTTATTTCTTCCATAAAATTTTGAGCAAGTTGCACAAAAATGCAAGTTGTTCTTGGTTATAGGAGAGGAAATTTTTTCCAGGCCAGACCCTGTGTAATCTGGAAGCTTTTTACACAAGCTCAGTCTCAAAGTTTTAAAGCTTTGTTGTTATTTGACTTTCATGAAAATGAAGTTAGGCTTTTATAACTTTAAGGATCGTATTGACTTTTGTTCCTCTTCTTACATTCTAGATTTCAAGTTCGTTGATATGCTTAACATATAATATCTAATTTAGGTTTTGAGCTTGAGCTCCAGCATAGAAAAAGATTACGAATATGGGGCTTTGTATTGCATTTATCTTGCCTGTATTAGCATAGTGTGACATCGGTACAGTAGGACCCCGCTATAGCACGATGGTCAGGATACACAAAACGAGATCGTGCTATGTCCCGAACTGTGCTATAACCAACCTAGACAAAACCAAGTCATTTAGCTGTAGAAAATGATGCATGCACCAAAAAAATGGGGGGGGGGGGGGGTAAATTGTGGGCTCAAAACAACGTGCTTCATTGGCACAGTTACCATCTTAAATCAATGCATATTAAACGAGAAATGCACATGCAGTGAAAACAGAGATTGCACATATAATATTTTACTTTATTCAGAGAACCATGCATTGGAACATTTATATGTACATGTCTAATGTGTAGCATGAATAGTTAAAGGATCAACACATGTACTCACCAACCGATCTCATGGCATGCGTAGGAGTCCATAATAATTCCATTGAAAATATGCACACAGAAGTATAATATCATTGTCTGATAAAGTTCTGAAATCCTACATCGTCGTCTAGTCATTGTAAATCGTCATCGTCTGGTCATCGTAAATCTCGTCCGACTCTGATTCCTCGGCTTTACTGTTGTATGCGGGTGCTTATGCAGAGACTGAGCTTGGGCTCTGCAAGTAACACTTTGATCATAAATTCAGAAATCTCTCAAAGGATGCAACTGAACACGTGTCAGTTGTGCGGCAAGATCACAGGGAGTTCAAATAACCACCCTTTGTTACTTGGCACTGAACAAGTATCAAACTCGCAGCTTGATCAAAGGTGTTGTCACGTGGGAAAACAAAGAGTGTGGTGCCTTTACAAGCTAAGGGATTAAGGTCAAAGTATATGCACAGGAAGTTGTAGAACTCTACTTGGCACTGAACAAATATTAGATTCGCAGCTCGATCAAAAGGATTATCAACTTGAAAACAAAGTGAGTGCTTTACAAGCCAAAGGCTTGTCGGCCCACATGCACTGGCAGATTACTTGGGAAATATCACTTGGGAATTAAATCTGACTTGTGGAAACACCAGACTTAATCCTGTCCATGGCTTCAAGCTTCTCTTTAACAGTAAAAGCTTTGCGTTACCATGTACTGTTATCCATTGTAAAAAGCTACTAATTAAAACTCTGACACCTATTTGTTTGAACGACTACAGCAAGAATAATTGTTAATCAACAATGAGGTCATTTTTATAGGGAATGGACAACATTGTTCACTGGTCAACTGATTCCGTGCTGATTGTCTAACAACACCGCCAAGCAATGTGTGCGTGTTGGCGGCTTTCATTTGTTTTATGTTTTATAAACCATTGCCGCATGGTTTGGACAACCTTTAGCTTTGAGATTGACTTTGATGATTATCAATCACTTGAATTAATTGATTTATAAATTCAGGTGAGAATCATTTATCAACCACCTCATTGTTTGGTGCTTGGCTGTGTATGCAGTTGAATGAGCAAACATATGTCGGCTATTGTTTGAGCAATGATGTACACAATGTATTGAAGACAAACACAAGGAAGACTTAATGACTTTATTGTTCATGTATCAACAATAATAAGATTAACACTAATGAGCTTTAAAATGAGCTGACATCTTTCAAAAATAAACTAAGATCAAAGTGCAGTGGTTGACTACTGACACATTTGAAAATAATATTCACAAATAGAAATGTTCAGCATCTTTATTCATATAAAGAAAGATGCAATCATAAGATACTTTTTCTTCAAGAGTACAACACATCTTGCCAAATTATTAAATCAAACTCTTGTTTTTTTTGGCACAAAACTTTGCAGCAGTTCAAGAAATTGGCGAAATTATTGTAAAATTTTGGGAACCACGCAACGATCGTATTATATCTGAATTCATACACGATCTCTTCCCCAAAATGATAATTAATTTTTTTCACATTATTTTTTGTACTTTGAAATTTTTATTTTTTTTCATGTACGACAAAATAGATGAAATTTTGGGAGCCATGCCACGATCGTGTTATACCCGAATTCGTGTTATAATGAAGCGTGCTATAGCGGGGTCCTACTGTATTATGTTTCTGGTGGCAAGATTGGCAGAGGTGACAGCTATGTTGTCTGTTACGGTTTTGTTACAGTTTTTTGCAAGGCAGAGACATAGACATAAAGCATTGCATGGACACAGGTGAGACAGCAGGTCCTGCAGAGCACTTTTTTGGCTTTTCTTGGATTAAGTATAAAGTATGCTGATATAGATGCAAAATAATTTTTGTCAGCATATATTTATAATACAGTAAAGCTCACATGATTTTCATTTCTCCACACATCATTGTGAGAGTGGAGAGAGCGTGCAGAGGATTGAGAAAAAGTCCCATCACCATTCCCACACAAGTCCTGACAGAGTTGCCATGGTGTCAATAAAGTGGGCATGATTTACTGTTTATGACTGTAGCAAGCATGTGCTAAAGAGTTTTATTAAGTGAGAGAGAGCACGGTGGGGCACTGAGTTATCAATATTATTGCCCTTATAAACTAACGGACACGTGTTTTTGTATTCTTCCAAATCAAATTATAGATAACATCAACGTAATGCAATGATGCAAACTTTATTAACTATATATTGAGTAAGTCATCTAATTTTCAGGGGTTTTTTTAAAAAAAAGTCCTGTGTTATTGGAACCATTGGCAATTTATTTATCATCAAATCTTTAAGAATAATTAAATGTTAGTCTTTGATTGTTAAAATGTGATATTTTTACAATAAAAATCCCTAAAAATTTTCCATCAAAAACTGGCAAAACCCAAGCTTGCAAATCATAGGAAAAACTTGACAGAAGCCTGATGAAAATATAGTTAATGGTATAATAAGAGCCTTGGTAATGAATTTATTAAATGCACATGAGAGAGGAAGGTAGGTTGTGAGCAGTCACCAAAACTGATTAAAAGGAATAAATATGGGGGCTAAATGAGTATTTCTGCACTGTCTTAACATCATGAGAAAAAAAATGGAATATAATCAACTAGCAATTTCATTATCAGCTAAATGTCAAATGAAAATACAATGTATCAAATCATCAAATTCTTTTGCAAGAGAGAAAGAGAGGAATGCTGTGTGCTCATGACTGCTGAAGACACGTAAATCCATACTCATATTTTTATGATACATGCATTTTTTCCCCCAAAAAAACTATATAAACAAATAAATAATATCATATATTGGATAAGGAAGTTTCATATGTTGCCGCTATTTTAAAAAAAAGATAAAGGCATGATCATATTGGTAAAACATGTTTTTTTTCACATGCATGCCTGTCTGTAGCAGATGCATTGACATTAAAGTTGCATTGTTGGTGAAGATATTGTTAGTTACATGTATATTAATATATTTACATGGATAGCTTTTTTATTTAAAAAAAAAAGAAACCATAGGCGCAATTCACAACATGGGGAGATGGAGAGTAGGTTGTGAGCGGTCACTAAAAAATGTACTGCAAGACACCAAGTTACATCTAAAAGTGAATGTCATTATTTTAATTAACCATGATTGGAAAAAAGATGTAAAATTAAAACAGCAAGCATAACATACAGAAAAAGAGAACAAATAGTGAATGAAAGGATTAAAGTCAGGGGCTAAAGGAGTGGGTGTTCATTGCCTCAACATCATGAAAATAGAGTATCAAAAACTTTATTTCATTATCAGCTAAAAGTCAGCTGAAAATACTATTTACTGAAAGCTTAAATTTCTTTAAGAGAGAGAGAGAGAGAGAGAGAGAGAGAGACCTGTTTGCAGAATTACCAAATACAGATGACAACATGATGCTTATTTTCAGTAAAACTGGCTAAAAGGTACATAAAACAATCCAGGATATCAGACTGGATTATTTTTTCTTTGTTTGTAGAATCTAAAAACATACATGGTTTGATGTACATTTTGGTTTGGTTTGGGGTTGTACAGAAAAATATAAACACATGAATTCAGGGCATGGTCTGACTAGCTGTCTAGCCCTCCCCCCACCCATATATAGTGTGTTCGTGCACAAGGCACTTTACATATTTCTCTGCATAAGAAACATGAACAAATTCAAATGTTAATATCGACAATGACATACACAGTACAGTAGCTTGTATAGCAACACATCTTTCCTATAAATAAGTAAATTAAATCCACCAGATATTGACTTAACACTAAAGAGAGAGAGAGATTTTGGATACTGAGATCTGGTAGTCTCGAATGCCGTATAATTGATGCCAAAACAAGAAAATGCATGTGAACAAATTTTAATTGATGGTGCGAGGTGTTTCTTCTTTGTTGGAAAATAAAATCAGAAAATCTATGATTGAAATTTAATTATCACAGAGAGAGAGAGAGTGAGAGAGAGAGAGAGAGAGAAGGGGGGGGGGATTAGTATTGGAATCATTACAATTTTCCCACATTATTATTCATTTCAGCAATAAATTTAATTCAGTTTCATTGCAGAAAATTACAAACTTCTGCTGTTAATTGCTGGGTTCTAATTGGCGCTATTAAATACAATGCTCCAAGTCAGATGACTTTGTGTAATATAAGTGACACCTTTCCGAAGCCAAAATTCATTCAGTGCTAATTCTTGTCAATATTTTATGACAGTGTTGACTTTGGCTATTGCATTGATTTCTGAGGAACATCCACTGAAGTCAAGTCTCTCTCTTAGGCACAGGTCATTTAATTTTCCGAGGAAGGGGGATTGGGATTCTTTTTGAAAATCTTGAAAACAGTGATTATTGTCTTTGTTTTGTGGAAAAAAGACTTTATTCTATATCTTATTTTACTTGAAAAATTATCTTGTAATGAAAGAAAAAAAATATCCTGGTTGGATAAAAAAATCCCCCCACCCCACCCCCAGTATAACGATTGGTCCCTTTCAGCACACATGCAGTAGGCCCTATTGCATCAGAATCTAGCAAGGTCACTGTTGTGCATATTCAACTTCGTGAACATGTGCTGTTATTGACAGTGTGTACATCATTACTGCTTAAGAACTAACCACAAGGTTCACATTTCAGTGTAAATTCAGTGTTTTCTGTTCTTTACTTAATTTTTTAAATAACAGTGGCTGTCATTTGGAATTTAACTATCCATATCTCAGAGAATTACTTTTCCTTTGTAATGGTAGGATAAATTTATGCTATTCAAGAGAAGCTGAAAGGTGTGCCTCTCATCAGCTCAGACAGCATGTCAGTGATCTACTTTCCACTGATCCTGCTGTAAAATTCTTGGGCTACATTGTTTAAACTGAACTGGGAATACACATGAATTTTTGACATCAGCAGTAAGTTCAGAAAGAAGTATTGCATAAAAGCCGATCAACTTTTTCTAATCACACACGTATTGAATATACAAGACTCTTCTGATTTTTTTTTTATTGTACAATTATATAATCGACATAATGATGACTGAATGTAAATCATTCTAACGTCTTTCCATGGGAGGTCTTCATGCATTGGCTATTCAAATGTCAATCAAAAATGTTGACCAGCACCTTCCACAGTGGAGTTGCACTAAACAGAGCTTCATTGTGTGGATTAACTGTCCCCACCGCAACACATTGAGAAACTAAAAATCATGTGAGCCTTATTGTATGCTACAGATTAGCCAATACCAGCATTTTTCCATGATGATTCATTTATATGTTTATATTTGTGTAATAAGCAAGACATACCTTAAGCACACAGATACCATTTTCTATTAAGTACTAACTTCTAAATGCTTGATTTAGTGTGACTAAACAGTGTTTGACAGTCTCTGCAAGGTATATGGGCACTTGGCTGCCATTTTTGCATTGTTACAGACTGGTTCTGTAATTCACTTTATATTAAATTTCAGAAGTTTGTTCCAGTCCAGTAATATATATGGAACCAGTCTAATAAGAATGACACTGCCAAAATGGCGACCAAGTGCCTTTGTAAAACCCCACAGAGAATATTGAATGCTCATTTTGTAGCACTACATTTAGCATCTACAAGGTTTTACTTCACAAAGAGAAAATGGTAACCTATTTGACTGATGTATGTCATATTTATTACTCAAATATTATATGTACCATAATAATGAAATTATCATAGAAAAACACCAGTATTAGCTATTCTTGAGCATACTATAATAGTTTATAATTATCTCATCATTTTATGGAAAAGTGAATCCCAGAAAAATAGTTTCACTTTACCCTTTGCCTCAAAACAGTCACTTCAAATATCTGTATCCATGTGACAAAAAATTGTCACTATATTGTGAAATAATATGTCAAAACCTGGAAGGACTAAAAGGCTGTTCGAGAATTAAAAGTTTGGTGGCTGGAAGGCACTTAATGCAATTAAGGATGGAGAATATTGTTTGATCTACCAATGACATTTGTTTGCAAGTTTTTCTTTGTGAAGAGGAAGCTATATTCAGTGCAGATAATGAATACAAAGGGGGTATCACCAGACTAACTTTTTTCAGGAAAGTTTGCCAAACAAGATGATGTCCTAGTGATTTATGCAACTGTCAAAAATAGAAATTCTTACTCATGCTAAGAATTTTTAAAAAACCCCACAAATTCTTGCAAATGAATTTTTTTATATTTTACTCATCAATTGAGTAAAGTTAATTGGTTCCAATAATAGCTTTAATTGTTCAAATAGTCGCACTGGCTGGGGAAAATAATTGTTCAAAAATAGAAACTTTGACCCATTATAACAAAAATGAAAAATCTAAAACTATTTCTATCACAAAAACAAACTTTAAAATATTTTTCCACATATATAAAGTGAAGTCTCTTGTTTCCAAATTTTAGTTAAAAATGGACACTCATTTGTTCTTCTCTAGATAAAGAACAATTTATTCACCTGTAATGTTACAGAAGAAAAACAATCATTTAGACAAGTATTGATAATATTTAATAATTTCTTTCTTGCAAATGCTGTACCATTATCAAATATATTATGTTAAGATTCTTCTTTTCCTACAACAAATGGATATTCCCCATTTCATTAATTTTCATATGTACCTATCACTCTTCAAATGGTTCAAAACACCCACCGTTTGAAATGTTGTCATAAGATGATTTATGTCATTATCATAGAACTTCATGCACCATGATTAAAATTGAAATATATTTAATGTTTGATGTATAGGAATGAATTTAAGACCCAATTATATACATTTCTATATAAATTTGATCATCTATCCAAATATTCAACAAAATATTAGTCCAGCAAAGTAAACCAGATCAATGTGAATAAGTCTGTGCAATGAACTATCCTTAATGTTGGTGGTGGGAGTAATCCAGACTGGTCTAAGTGCTATATGTTGCCTGGTCCAATTAAGATTTGATGGGTGTGTTATCTTTGAATGTGCCTTCCAACCCATAATCCTCCCCTCTCCCATTTATTTCTGGAGAAACCCTACTTACATATACATGTATATTACGATCTTTTAAAGAACTTTTCCTTTCTGACATTATTTCATCCTAGTGACACTTTAAAATTCTTATGTTAAGAATTTATATTACCTTAAAGAGAATAAGTCTTTCCACACAAACAAAACAGATTTTCTATTCATAATACTCTCATATTGTTTGTATTCAGTAGTCATACAGTGAATATATAAATCAGCTGGATAAGGAAAAAAAATAAGCTTTACATATCTAATAACCATGATTAATTTTAAGAAATATTAGATACATGTCATTTCTTCTCTTACAAGTGCTGTCTCTAATTCTCTTGACCTTTGAACTTTTGGTCTATTGATTATTTACAAACTGCCTTGCCCTTTTGTGAATAAGTGCAATGTCTAAGGTCAGGATCATTTTGACTAAGAGAAGAAAAATGGTTTCCACTCAATAACGTTAGTTCTACATCACCAAACTTTGTGGATAGCTTGCACTTGTTGTAAGAAAAAGGCCTGTCAATTTTGAGGCATAAAGCTCAAAGGTCAAAGTTACTGTAACTTAAAAAACAGAACTGTTGCTGCACAACAATTTTAGTTTTATATCACAGACCTGGACTAAACTTAGTGGATGGCTTGCATATAGAGTAAGGATGAGGTCTATTTATTTTATGGTCAAACAGTAAAAGTCACTGTTGCTGAAAAATGGCAGAATGGTTTCTGTACAAACCTAAGTTCTCAACTATGTTTCCTTCACCAAAATTTTTATATGGCTTACTCTTTGGGTAAGAAAGAAGCCTGTTGATTTGGGGATCAGAATGTCAAAGGTCAAGTTCACTGATACTCAAATAATAATTGATTTTGCAAAATAACTTTTGTTCTAAATTATGTTCCTTAACCAAGCTTTGCAGATGGCTTTGACTAAGGGTAAGAAAGAAACCTATAGATTTTGGGGTCTGTAGTGCAAAGATAAAGGTCATGGTAAGTCGAAGAAGAAAATAATGGTTTCTGCACAATGAGTTCAGAGATCAAGGTCTTTGAGACCCATTGGTTCTCCTTCTTCTTCCTGTCAAAATTAAACCCTTTGATTGCTTATATGGGTTGCTTTCATAGGACCTAACCAAAAGTGTGCTACAACTTTTAAATTGTACATCAGCTCCTTGTTCCAAGTAAATTTTAGACTTTGTTTTGATACATAGGATGTGAAAATAAATGTATTACCAGTTGTATATATTTCAGATACCACTGTGATGAGTGTGATTTTACAGCCTTCTCAAGTTACCATGTAACTGTACACAAAGCATCACACAAAGGTGGGTATGAAGAGATCTATTTCTTGTTTTTGCAAATTTTGGGGTGTAAAAATTTCCAAAGTTACAGTATATGGTTGATGTATTCAAGAGAAAGTGTGATGGTCTTAACCTTATGTTTCATTGATAAATTGAGAATGTTTACATGTAATAATTAGTACTGCACTCCCTCACTCTAAGGTCCTTCATTATAATATGGTTCCATTTATAAAGTGAGCTTGGTCCAGGATCCCATTTTGTTAAGTGGTAGTGAAATTTTTTTTATCATTATGTACTTCATTATAAGGTGGTCCCACTATAATATGGTATACTTTGGCCCCCATTGACAGCATTATAATGAGGTATTACTGAACAAATCAGGCTTTGGTTATCATCAGCTCTTTAGGAAATACTGCAGTTGACTTCAGACAATTATGAGAGATTTTGCTTTATTTCAGGGATGATATATTTATCCAATGATAAGCCCTGCCCCATCTTGATGGCAAGTCCAGCCCATACTGTCACAAGACTTTGGCAAATATTTACTAAAGATGTGCTTGTCTGTTTTTGAGTCCACCAATACTTTTTGAAGAAAAAAAATTGCAAGGCAGGCCCCTTGCAGGGGTTATCATTAGAGGAATGCTGTATTTATTACATTCTGTGGTTTAACTTCTGTTATTTTTATTGCACAACAAATTCTGTTTTTCTTCAGCAACATAGACACTAGGACTAGTAGTCTTGTATGGACATGATGAATTACGTGTAGTACATTATTCCAATTGCAAATGAACTTGGTTATTTACTCATACAGCTTAATTATACATGGTTTGTACAACCATGAAAATCTGGAATTGATGGGTTGCCTTGAAAACTCCTTGTATTTCAAAAAGATTTGGCTTTATTCTTGAAAAGTTAATGAATTTGTTGAAAGATTTCTATAATTTTGTCCAATACTCCTTGAATTTATCTGAGGGAATACAGAACATTAAAACTGAATAAGATATATCACTTTTTAAATGAAGAATTTTTTTTATTTACATATAAAATAATAAATAAAATAGGATAAAAAATGGTGGCTTCACCTTTGCAAAATTTGCAGCTTTAAAATAAATTTATCAGTGTATTTTAATTATAAAATCAGACAATTTCTGGTTCAAAAATGCATCTTTCATGCCATATACACATTTGAAAAATCAAACTTTCCAGGAAACATATACAGCACATTTCTGACGCTATTGACTCTCTCTCTCTCTCTCTCTCTCTCTCTCTCTCTCTCTCTCTCTCTCTCTCTCTCTCTCTCTCTCTCTCTCTCTCTCTTCCAGTTCATTAAGCTTATACAGTTATTTCTGGTATATCTAACTCTACTCTTTTTCTTTAAAAAATCAATTTTATAAACATGTGGTACTCATACTTAGCATGGTAGTGTTACAGTGCCTGAATCATTGCTAACAACTAAGCAGGGTGAGATCAAACAGGTGATGTGTTTACCTAGGCTTAAAATAAAGCAATGTACACTGGCTTCACCAGCATTATATCTAGTTGGGAATGACTTTGACTGGAAAATGTGCAGGCTAGCCAAGAAGTTACAATGTTTGTTTCACCAGCTTTGAAATTGCCATGGTGGGTGGAACAATATAGCATCCACCACATTTGCAGGCTTGATTGACAGGATTTGCAGGCTTGATTGACAGGGTATACTAGTTTGGAGCTTGAGCTGTTGGAAATATATGTAGGAAAGAATACGCTACATCAATAGTATCATTATTGTAATGATCAAGCTGTAACTGTGTCTATTTGAAGCTTGCCTTACATGTTTGTAGAGGCATTTTGTTATGCCCTGATGGCAACATCTGCTTGCCTTATTACATGTTTGTAGAGGCTATTTGTAATGCCCTGATGGCAACATCTGCACAGTCTCACTGCATCTCAGCCATCCGTGCTTCTTAGATCCTAGACAGTATTTTGGCTATAGGTTTCATGGTATGAAACTCGTGTAGAGGGGATAAGTGAGTCATGTTTGTAATTACATGAAACCAATTTTGGTTAAGTTTTGCACTGGGCAATGACCACAAAGAGTTTCGGTGATTTATACACAAATTTAAAAAAAAAAAACTAAAGTTTGTGAGAGGTTGCATATGTGTAGGTACAGTATTCTTTTCCACAAAATTAGGTAACTCTTACCCATATATCACGCTTCACTAACTTTTGTTATATTTGGTGCTAAATAGAAGTTCAATTATCAGGCAGTGTTCATACTAGATTTTTTAAACTTAGTTATTGCATCTTTTTAGTACTACTGTACATTCTTAAGATAAGAAAAGGTCACTGACCTATATTTCATGCTTGGCTGACTGCTTGAGTGTTTGGATGCCTTTCAGAGTAGTACACCCTTTCCATAAGAGTAGGTTACTATCACTTGTATTTCCTGCAGCTCAGACTTTCAGATTTGTTTGTTTTTAAGGTAATTACTCCGACACTGTTCATGGAAGAGTCTTGAATTTGATCATTGAATGCATCCCTGTAGTACTACAGTATCTTTACAAGAGTAGGTTTTTGTGTCATATATTTCATGCTGGTTTATTTCAGAAGGACTCTTCATGATAGAGTCATGCATCTTTGTGACTGTATGCATCTCTGATTTATACATTTTCATAAAGAAAGCACTTCACACTGACCTATATTTCATGCTTCACTGATTTTTAGCTTACATGGCCATATTGCCAAGTATGCTTATGGTATGGTCCTTGTCTATCATGCTTCATCCATTCACAGTTACTATTTATACATTTTCATAAAGAAAGCACTTCACACTGACCTATATTTCATGTATCACTGATTTTTAGCTCACATGGCCATATGGCCAAGTATGCTTATGCTATGGTCCTTGTCTATCATGCTTCATTCATTCACAGTTACTATTTACAACTTCTTTTTGAAAACCACTCAACAGATTTTGATCAAAGCTGACAGTGAGCATCCTGGCTTGAAGCTCTTTCAAAGTTGGACAAATGATGCAGATCTGATGTCAGATATGGCCACCATTACTAAAAATAGCAAAAACGTTTAAATGATTGTTTCTATATAAAAAAAATATTCAGAATTTGACCAGATTTGACAGGAATCCTAGTATGAAGGTCTTTCAATTTTTTTCAAATGATGCTGATCTGCCATCAAATATGGCCACTGTAGTTACAAAGAATAGAGAAAACGTTCAATGACTTATCTAAAAAACCATCCAACAGAATTTGATCAAATTGACAGAAAGCATCCTGGCATAAATGGCTTTCACATCTGTACAAATGATGCCAATCTGCCATCAAATATGGCCAACATTACTGAAAAAAACAAACTGTAAATGACTTCTCAGAATCTGCTCATCAGAATTTGATCAAATTTCAAATTGGACAAAAACCACTCCACATTATTTGGCCAAATTTGAGAGAAAGGATCCTAGCATAAAGGCCTGTACAAATGATGCTGATCTGCCATCAAATATAGCCAACATTTAAAAAAAATTAAAAATTAAAAGACTAAAAAACCTATTAACAGAATTTGACCATATTTGACAGAAACATCTTGGCATGAAGGGCTTTTAAGATTTTACCAAATGATGCCAATCTGCTATCACCTATGGATGCAGCAACTAAAAAAATTGAATAGCTTCATCTAGAAAACCTCTTAAATAAATGTAACCAGATTTGACAGAAAGTTTCCTAGCTTGAAGGCCTTTCACATTTTTGGAAATTATGTTAGTCCACAATCAAATATGGTGGCCATTACTGAAAATAGAAAAACATTTACACAACTTTATTTAAAAAATACTGCTTAACAGATTTGGCCAACTCTTACAGAAAGCATCCTGGCATAAATCCCTTTCATTATTTGACAAAAAGTTCAGGATATGGATGCAGGATTAAAAATTGTAGAAATATTGAAACAATAGTTTTCATTACATACGCAATCAACAGCACTGAAAGAAAGGGTCCTAAGGTTCAATGTCAGGATGCCGTAATGGTTATGAAAAAGAAGCTATCTGAGAGACAAATTACAGACATAGAGGTCAATCTTCATTTAACCTTGTATCTTGATTTAAGACTGCAAACATAAAAGGTCAAGTATATTTGACAAATGATTAAATATTTCCTTCTCAATATCAGTGAACATGTATTGGTGAATGTTCATGAGTTTTCACAGGAGGATTACCCTAAAAAGGTTTCATAATTTTAGGAGTGTTCAGGTCAAAGGTCAAGGTCAATCATGCCAGGTGTTTTTCTTTCTACATTGTAATTCCTGTATATGAAGGCTGCTGGAAAGTCTTGAATCCTTTGTTTTAGAGGCAAGCTAATGTAGAACTGCAATTTATGTTGCTTTAAATTTTCTGCATATTTTGGTCTAAAAAGCTGTATTTTATTCTTAATGTCAACTTTTTTGGTTTATCTGGTCTCATGTAATTATTATTATTATTTTTATTGTTATTATTATTATTATTATTATTACTATTTTCATTTTGGGGTTGCATTCTGATTGCAAAAAGAAAACTTTGACTACCCAATAATTATGTGTTACATGGAATGTACATTTAGTTAGTGATTACATTTCTGGTTATTCCAGTTATTAATTTACTCAGATCTTCAATAAAAGGATAACAAACAATGAAAATTGGTTCAAGCAGGATAAATATGTATATTACACCTACAACAGTAAAACAGGCTTATAACAGGTACCATCAAAATAGCTTCATTATATTCATAGTTAGTTATATCCCATTTGAATGCATATGTTCCTCTGCATCAGGTACCATATATTTACTCACTTATAAGTCAAGTCCAACTGCAAACTGCACAGACCAAGGTCTGCTGTTCTATAATGTGCCAGCAAATCTGCCTGTATACAGTTTTTTAAGAGTAATCAGTAGAACAAACAACATAGACCCTGATCTGCCAATGCATTATGCGACAGCAGATCAGGGTCTATGTCAGTTGCAGTTTGACTCAACAAATAAGCAAATATATACGGTATGCAAAATAGGGCCTATGGAACTAAAAATTTGGGAGGAAATTCCCCTCTCCATTTGAACAAGGGGGGGGGTCTGAAGATAGGCAGGATTTAATGTAGAAATAAGGGCTTGAAAATATAATCATTTTCACACATACAGTTGATTGTTTGGCACAATTTTTAGAAATTATCAAGAATCTAGACCCTGTGCAAATCCTCTTGGAACCATCAATTTGTATGCATGTTTGTACTGTGTTTTACTGTAATTATATGCAGGGGTAATAAACATTTATATGGCTTGCACTAGATTAAGATTTTAGTATTCTTATGTAACTTATATGTTTTCTTTAGTTTAATATTCAAAATCACAATCTGTTCATTTTTACCCAAAAAATTTAGTTTTCTTTACTTGACATTTTTTATATTTTATAGAATCAAGAGACCACCAGTGTCCAAACTGTTCTAAAACATTCAAAAGTGTAAATGCTGTGAAGCGTCATATGACATACCATGACAGTGAGTACTGATATATAGTTCATATTCATTATAGGTTGTGAAGCATCACATGATATACCATGACAGTGAGTACTGATACATAGTTCATATTCAGTATAGGCTGTGAAGCATCACATGATATACCATGACAGTGAGTACTGATACATAGTTCATATTCAGGATAGGATGTGAAGCATCACATGGTATACCATGACAGTGAGTACCTGATACATAGTTCATATTCAGTATAGGTTGTGAAGCATCATGATATACCATGACAGTGAGTACTGATACATAGTTCATATTCATTATAGGCTGTGTTGGATTTGAGAACACAATGGTAGCAGGGCTGAGCAAATTTTTATTTCATCCACTAGTCCCGGACTAGCGACTTGGAAAATTTTACTTGCCCAGCTTCAAAAATGAATAGTCCGGGACGTCGGGCTATGGGATTTGCTCAGCCCTGAAGATGATTAAGAAGAACCTGCAAGTCTTCCCTCCCATATTTCAACAGAGCTGCCCTCTCATGAGGAAAGTGCCTGTAGTCAAATGCTCTAAAGCATCTCACAGGTTCTGCTTATGTCTCTTTGGAGAAATAGCTACCGCACATTCAGTAGCAGTCTTACGTTTTATCCATCCACTTTCACAAAAATTTTCCTTCTCCTTGCTAAAATAATTTAGCAAACTCATTTTATCCACAGAGTAACTATCAGCTTGCTTGACGACTACTTCTAAAGTGATCATAACATACATTTTCTCTTTTAAATACGAACAGAGACAGCTCATTAATTAGCGTAATTGTTTCGCTTCAAATGCAATATCACGTGGAAGTTAATCATCTGTATAATCAA
This sequence comes from Margaritifera margaritifera, assembly GCA_029931535.1. Lineage (NCBI taxonomy): Eukaryota > Metazoa > Mollusca > Bivalvia > Unionida > Margaritiferidae > Margaritifera > Margaritifera margaritifera. Next base: position 2,023,483 of record JAQPZY010001386.1, on the reverse strand, counting down.
TTAAAAATTAAAGAATCATTACTGTCATTTAATCAGTTCATAAAAGAAACCAACACTGATGTCGGTAAAGTACCTTTCATTAAATTGAATTACACTGACTCGCTGGATTAAAATCATAGTGAGCCGCTCGTGAGGATCTGGCTTGAGTAAACACAATGCAACAAAGTCGCTTAAAACACTGCTAATTGATCATGCTGGCTTTCTTTTGTTTGACGTGTTTTGATTTGCTGATAATTTGATCACTTAGCTCAATATGCAGTCAAGCGGTAACACACATTTATGTGTTATACAGAATGTAAATGTATACATGAAGAGGGGTAGAATCAAGTATTCATTATGCCAGGAGGGCATGATTGGCCAAATAAAGGTAGATATAGTGATTAAAGCACGAAAATAAGGACTTGCCCGACTTTTTTAAAAAGCACTTGTCCCGGACTAGCGACTTGGAAAATTTTACTTGCCCGACTTCAAAAATGAATAGTCCGGGACGTCGGGCTATGAGATTTGCTCAGCCCTGGGTAGAATATAGTTCAGTTTGCCCATAAGCTGTGTGTACAGTTTGCACAGTTGAATTAGTTAATGCCAAGAATTCGAGGGAGAGCTCATGCAATGTATTAAGAGTCAGTAGTTCACATTGCTTTTCAATGCTGTCATTTAGGTTTTTTCTCTGAATGCAAAAAATAGGCCTTTCTAAACTGGTACACATGAATGTATGGATCAGACACCATTTGCTGTGTGCAGATGTTTGCTGGAGGTGAAAGGAAGTTGTTATTGATTGGTTTTTAATGGCACTTTCAACACTATAGTGGCTATATCATGCCAAGAAATGGAATGATGCAATTAATGAGATCTGATCAGTTTGCCGCACAGAAGCCTGTGCGGTTGATTTATGATAGGTTGTAAATCAATAAAGGTATCCAAAGGACTGTTATTGCGATTATTTAAAGTGTATAAGAATTAGTCTTTTTCATTTTTTAATAAAACACAGAAGTCACAACCACATCAGTTTATGCCAGTCTCTCACAAAGTTTATAGCGGTATGATATACACCTTGGTAAAAAGGGACATCATATTGATGACATGCTCTGTAAGCACTGATTTTATAAAAGTGGACTACCTTAAGTCTATGATTTTGTTGTCACTGGTTTGATATTTCTGAAGGTAGACATGTTTTGTTTACTGTAAATATTCCAATTGTCATTTTTACATGATTCTTACATTACACTAAGAAGCAGGGGTCAGGCTAGGTCAGGATGAGAACTGACCCAAATACAATGCATTATGATAATAATAATAATAATAATAATAATAATAATAATCAGTGCTCAAAGAAAGTTGTTTCTCAGACAGGCCCAGGGCAAGTGGTTTTAAAAAAATCATGTGCCTTGACTCAAATTCCACTTGACCCAAAGGGTTGTATTTTTTAACTATTATTTGGACAATATTGAAATTACTATAATTTAAAGAAATATCAAAATGCTTTAAATGTACTCATTTTCTGTGTTTATTTACCTCTTAAAATAGGGTATTTCAGAACTAAATTGTGAGTGACCTTGTCTTCAAAATTTGTATCTCATTTCATTTCATTAATAGAAATATTTTTTACCAGGTCCTGTTGTAAATGAGTATTCAGTACAAGAATAATTTATGCTTACAGTGTTTTCAAACAACATTTATATATGATTTTGTTCATTTAATACAATATTTGTCTCCAAGTCCTAATGTCAACCAGTGTCCAACTGCTCTATCAATATCCTTTTTACTAACTGGATCAACAAAGTTGATGTTCATAATCATTTTAAATGTGTCAAGCTTTAAACAGTTTCCTTTTATATTTTTGATATTGATCATGAGACTAAACTCTCATTGATATTATACTGTAAACAGGCTCACAACTAACATGACTTCAAACAATTTCAAAATGTTTGGCTGTTCAGGTGTTGAATTTATAATAATTGTGGCATACACCTCTCTTGGGATCTCTGACTGTTTGTATGCCATTAGCTTGATGTACTGCCTCTGTATTTCATCGTGATATATAGGGAACAGTATTTGCAGGAGTTGGGGTAGTTTTGTTTTGTGTACACTGCAAAAATCTCCACGTTACTCAGTTGAAGTTGAAAATGAAAATGTTGTTGGAGAGCCATTGTATTTTTTTGTTTCAATCAGTAAAATCAATTCAAGTTTTGCAATTACCATATTTTCTCACGTATAATGCGAAACCAACTGAAAACTGCATAGACTCAGATCTGCCGTCGCATAATGTGCCGGCAGATCTGGATCTATGCAGTTTGTAAGGACTAATGAGTAGAACAAACAATATAGATCCTGATCTGCCGGCACATTATGCGAAGGCAGATCAGGGTTTATGTTGTTTGCGCTTGGATGTGGCTTATACACGAGTATATACAGTACTTCATGTCATAGTACAGTAGGTATATCACAGTTACAGAAAACACCCACTCTGTATATCAATAGGATTAGTAACTAACAATGCTTGAACTAATTGGATAGAATATAATATAATTATCAATGTTTCTTTAATGGATGAAAACATTGCCTAGGACACTTGTGTAAGTCGCAAATCCCCTAACTTAGAGTTTAATTGTAAAACAATCACATAGATACCACTTGATACATCTAACCAGTGATGCATTACCCTGTAAGCATGAGCAAGGGACAGTTCATTATTATTCATAAGTGATAAGTGAGCACTAATTGTAGGCAATCAAAGAAATATGGAGAACAGAAGTAGTATTTTATTCCATTAATACAAATTTCGGTTAAAGTCTTTTGAAGCCTAAACACTATTTTCTGTTTAGAAACTCCCTATGTCTGATTTATGCATTTATTGTCTGTCTAAAATCCATCCCTTTGGACATGTCCAGTATATATGAACGTTTTCGGAAGTACAGTGTTTCATAAGTTAGTGTGAGTGTATTAGCAAGAAATTATGTATTTGGATCTGAGTGGAATCTAGCTGCGAAAATTCTAAATATTATGTGTCTTTGTGCACATTTTTGATAGAATTATGGACACAATGAGATTGGTTGGTGAGTACAAGTACTCAGTTTACACTGCTCAGTTGTCAGTTGCCTTACACATATATAGTAAACAGGATGCACATGCAATATTTTCTTTTCAGTATTGCATGATACTTTATGATGGCACTTTGTGGACCTCGACCATCATGTTATAGCGGGGTTTTCACTATAATAACTTTGAAAAGTAGGTGACTTGATTTTATCATGGGAAAAATTAGAAGTTCTCTTCCAAATTAATTTTCTTAAATAAAACATATTCTGTTGTAATTTTATGTGGTCAAGAGGCCTTTATATATTAGTAGTATGTCCTAATTAAAAATTACACAATAACATTGGTGCTTAAAATCACACATGAAAATAGGTGACCATTGCTGAAATGTCAAGGTCCGAGGCAACTTTTGTTGTTGCCCTAAATGTATTTTCCAGTAAAGTCATGCAATTTTAGGCAACTGTTTCACCCACTTCAGCAGGCAGCATCACCTGTGAGACATAAACAGAAGTAAATGTAGAGTGGCACAATGAATTATGTTCATGTAGGGGCACAATGAATGATATTCATGTAGAGTGACACAATGAATGGTGTTCATGTAGAGTGGCAAAATGAATGGTGTTCATGTCAGCAGTTTTCTGAAATTTCTATTTTTTCTTAATTTTTTAAATAGTCATGGTAGCATATAATAGTCTAGACAAAAGAAAGTGTCTAGTAACTGAAGGCTTTAACTGCATGTAACATCATTTTTATTTTTTACAGCACCATCATTTGCGTGTGAGCATGAAAACTGTAACTATGCAGCATTTAGCAAATCTACTCTGATGTCCCATATCAAGCTGAAGCATACACAGAAGGTGAGAACTTGTATAATAATAATAATAATAATACCGTATATATTCACATAAAGCCGATACCAACTGCAAACTGCATAGACCCAGATCTGTCATCGCATAATGCGCCGGCAAATCTGGGTCTATGGTGGATGAAGGTTTCCAAAACTTTTCTTCAATAGCTCTGTTCTTGGCTTTGGTAGATGAAGGTTTCCAAAACTTTTCTTAGATAGCTCTGTTCTTGGCTTTGGTAGATGAAGGTTTTCAAAACTTTTCTTAGATTGCTCTGTTCTTGGTTTTGGTGAATGAAGATTTCCATGTGAATATTGATCTCAACTCTATAAATTTCCATTTCATTACTGTGTCAAATGGTCTGCAGTTTTTCACCAAGGATATTATTCTTTCTTCCTGAGAGCATGTTCATTTTAAAGAAAAGAATCTGCTAAACTTACTAAAAACAGACATTTATCATTTCACCCTTTCATTTATATATTGACATGGGATTTTCACCAGAAGACTAATTATGGTATCTAGTTGGTTCTGAATAAAAATGGTGCTGATCTGACATTAAATATGGTTGCCACAATGAACATATTGAAAATTTTGTCACTAATTGGATGGTCATATCAATGTGGGATTTTCACCAAGAGTCTTCTAATGGTGTTTGGGTTGTCCTAAATAAAAATGGTGCTGATCTTACATCTTATATGGCTGCCACAGTAGCTAATTTGAAATTTTATCGCTCAAGAATATTAGATATGGTTTTAACACTCAGCAGTTAAAAAGAAGAAATGGTCTTGAATTGAATTCCTGGAAATTCTTTTTGGACAACTGACTTTTGTTTAGCTTATAGTGTTAGTGTTGTTCGCTTAGGAATACGTGATAAATTTTGCATTTGGTTTTGTTTCATTCACACTATTGCATGTACAGTGTTGAGCAGTGTCTGTTCTCTTGAAGTGAAAATTTATAGGAGAAATTCCCACCACATGTAGAAAGGGGACAATTTTCTAAATAAAGGCAGGGCTTGCATATATATTATTTTTTAAAATATTTTTTAATTCATTTAGATTGTTGGTGGAATTTTTTTAGAAATTAGCATGAATCCTGCAATTGCACATCCTTGAATATACCCAGAAATAATTAAATGTTTTGATTCATCATGCAAGGTGCTACTCAACAATATCAAATGTAGATCACAATAACTTTTAATGTTCTGTGGATTATGTAGATTGAATTATGTGCATGTTTAGCTATAATGTTGAATAATTCATGAGTAGTGTTAGAAGGGTAACAAAATAAGTTAAGTAAAACCACCTTTCACAAGATCAAATTTAGGTCATTAACATTGTCAGCTTTTATATTTCTATATTAGCTAGTTGAGTAAGAGTTTATTCTGGGTGAATAGTACTTCTGACTGGACAAGTGTTTTTATTTAGATTGGTCAACCTCTGCATAGTGCTAGCCATGACAGAAAACAATATGAACCAACCATGACATCATAATGGGTGTAAAGTCAAACTGCTTGCATCATGACATCATACAATGAAGATTTATCACTGATTTACACTTGTAATTTACCGTATGTACTTGCAGATAAGTACAGTCCAACTGCAAACTGCACAGACCCATAGCAGCCATCGCATATCTGAGTCTCTGCATTTTGTTAGGAGTAATCAGTAGAATAAACAACATAGACCCTGATCTGCAGTGCATTATATGATGGCAGATCAGGGTCTGTTTTGTTATTCACTTAGACTCGACTTATAAGCGAGTATAAAAGGTAATAAGCCCTCTCCCACATTTTATAGTTCATGCATAACTTTGACAGCTCTCATGTGAGCAATAATTTTCAGTCATTCAAAAAAGTGAAATTATGCAAAATAATAGTGTGAGATTCTGACATAAATTATCTTCACCTATATTATAAATCAAGTTTTTGAAAGTAGCTCCATTTCTATGACACTGTTGCTTGTACTGTTCTGAAACTTTTGTTCTTTTATCATTATGAATACTACTCACTAGTAGCACAAACAGGTCACTATGACCCACTTTTTTATGTTGCAGTGATTACATGAAATTTTGCATTTAGCTCCAATATCTAATTACACTTTTGCATTGACAGGCCTATAAACATGTAGGATGTCTACATCTTTAGAATGCTTCATACTGCTTAAAATAAGCGGCAGTGACCTTTTCATGCTCCAGTGATTGCTAGAAGTTTGGGCATTAAGCTCCATTTTTTGTACACTGTAAAATAATGAAGTTTGGAAAGTATATTTACTTTTGGGACTAATATTCTCATCTATGAAAAACAAATATTCTACAGTGTCTTACCTTTATTGCTTTAGTAATTATGCTAGGTTTATGGAGTATGAACTGGCAGAGCATGATGACATAGCATTCTTTGTCCTACCTTTATTGCTTTAGTAATTATGATAGGTTTATGGAGATTAAACTGGCAGAGCATGATGACATAGCATTCTTTGTCCTACCTTTATTGCTTTAGTAATTATGATAGGTTTATGGAGTATGAACTGGCAGAGCATGATGACATAGCATTCTTTTTATTGCTTTAGTAATTATGATAGGTTTATGGAGTATGAACTGGCAGAGCATGATGACATAGCATTCTTTGTCATACCTTTGGAGTATGAACTGGCAGAGCATGATGACATAGCATTCTTTATCATACCTTTATTGCTTTAGCAATTATGATAGGTTTATGGAGATTAAACTGGCAGAGCATGGTGACATAGCATTCTTTGTCCTACCTTTATTGCTTTAGTAATTATGCTAGGTTTATGGAGTATGAACTGGCAGAGCATGATGACATAGCATTCTTTGTCCTACCTTTATTGCTTTAGTAATTATGCTAGGTTTATGGAGTATGAACTGGCAGAGCATGATGACATAGCATTCTTTGTCCTACCTTTATTGCTTTAGTAATTATGCTAGGTTTATGGAGTATGAACTGGCAGAGCATGATGACATAGCATTCTTTGTCCTACCTTTATTGCTTTAGTAATTATGATAGGTTTATGGAGATTAAACTGGCAGAGCATGATGACATAGCATTCTTTGTCCTACCTTTTTTGCTTTAGTAATTATGATAGGTTTATGGAGTATGAACTGGCAGAGCATGATGACATAGCATTCTTTTTATTGCTTTAGTAATTATGCTAGGTTTATGGAGTATGAACTGGCAGAGCATGATGACATAGCATTCTTTGTCATACCTTTGGAGTATGAACTGGCAGAGCATGATGACATAGCATTCTTTGTCATACCTTTATTGCTTTAGTAATTATGATAGGTTTATGGAGATTAAACTGGCAGAGCATGGTGACATAGCATTCTTTGTCCTACCTTTATTGCTTTAGTAATTATGCTAGGTTTATGGAGTATGAACTGGCAGAGCACGATGACATAGCATTCTTTGTCCTACCTTTATTGCTTTAGTAATTATGATAGGTTTATGGAGTATGAACTGGCAGAGCATGATGACATAGCATTCTTTGTCATACCTTTATTGCTTTAGTAATTATGATAGGTTTATGGAGATTAAACTGGCAGAGCATGGTGACATAGCATTCTTTGTCATACCTTTATTGCTGTAGTAATTATGATAGGTTTATGGAGTATGAACTGGCAGAGCATGATGACATAGCATTCTTTGTCCTACCTTTATTGGTATAATAATTACGATAGGTTTATGGAGTATGAACTGGCAGAGCATGGTGACATAGCATTCTTTGTCCTACCTTTATTGCTTTAGTAATTATGATAGGTTTATGGAGATTAAACTGGCAGAGCATGGTGACATAGCATTCTTTGTCCTACCTTTATTGCTGTAGTAATTATGATAGGTTTATGGAGTATGAACTGGCAGAGCATGATGACATAGCATTCTTTGTCCTACCTTTATTGGTATAATAATTACGATAGGTTTATGGAGTATGAACTGGCAGAGCATGGTGACATAGCATTCTTTGTCCTACCTTTATTGCTGTAGTAATTATGATAGGTTTATGGAGTATGAACTGGCAGAGCATGATGACAGTGTCCTACCTCTATTGCTGTAGTAATTATCATACATGTGACAGAGAAGACAGGTCAGGTCAGGTCAGGACAGATAAGGAGATTTCCAAAATTTGTCAGGAGTTTTGACCTCAAAAGAGGGAGGATTTTCATCTACCCAATTTTTAGCGTGCAGATAGACAAAGATTACAACTATTGAACAAATTTACATTTTTTAAATATTAAAATATGCACATCATCTCATCAAATCAGTCCTTTCACAGTAACTTACTGCCATTCATACTTTTCTTATATGTATCACAAGCATTTTTAGCATTTCTTAGGAGATCATTGCTGGATTATATTGGTGGCAGTCCTCATCAGTGTTGATCTTAACACTTACGAGATGATGTACTGTTACTGGATCCAGGTTTCCTCTCGAGTCAGCCTGAATTTTCCTCAGTGTTTGCATTGGAATGTGGCAGTGTTAGTTCAACTGTACTGAGTCCACCAAGAAGTTTAAATTGTTTCCTGCCTGTGGGTAGATTCAGATTGCTGACTGCCTGCCAGAACTGCTCAAGATTGTTACTGTCTGGGTCTAATCTTGTTTTAATGTCAGTAAGATTCTCCACATGAAGTACAAACACATACATTATACAATCATACCCTTTGTAACTTTAAGCCTAATTTGCAGACACCTTTGTTGTCATCATTATCATGACTCTTTGATAATAGCAATCAAATCCAAAAAACGATTATCACTTGCTTGTGTTATAGACAAAGACAAAGACCTCATTCATCCCAGGCATTACTGATTACAATGGCAGTAAGTGACATGTACTTTAGTCTGGTTTACATTCATGTTTGCAAAGGATTAAATCAAGGTCAGTGGTGTTGATATCAGTTTTTGCAATGTGGTCATTCATAGTAGTGTCAAATGCATATTGTGCCTAACAATCATGGTCACTGGTCGCGTTCTGCAGGTGGTCGCTCATGACAGTGAAGTTATATGAAAAATATTATTATTATTATTATACAATTAAGATTATGATTTTTTTATGAATAAATAATGTGAGTAGTTTTGTCCATTTTCATGAGAACTTTTGTGCGATTTCGGAGTCAGGGAACATTATTTTGACTAGATCTGAAACATGATCTGCTACAAAAAATGGGAGAAAATGTTCAGCTATAAAGTTGACAAATAGTGTCTCAGCACGTTTAACTTTATCCACATTTGATGCAGATTCTGTGAACATGGATTTCAGCGATGGCATATTTGATGTCATTCTTGGCACCATAACAGATTTTAAAATCAGCTTTACAGGAAAATCAGAGTACATATTCATCTTCCTTTGAATTTGATTGCAACCACTTAAATTCTCATTTCCATCCATCATTTAATTTCGTGTGATATTTTGGTTGCTTGGATTTTGGTGTTTTGGCAATGGGAGATAATGCATGCTTAGACATCTTGACAAAACTTTAAACACTGAAGTCAAACCAACCTAGTTTTATGCCACTTGAGCTCTTGAGTAATCCAACCATAATCAATTAACATTAGTATAGATACTAATCCATCTCGACAACTTTAAGCACCGAAGCAGAACATACCGAGCAGAGAGAATCAAAATAATCTTTTAACCCAACCATAATCAATTAACGTCTTTAATCCTTTCAGAATTACTTCTGCTCACACATAGTATAATCCACCTTGACAAACTGCAAACAATTGAGCTAACAGACCCTGCTGACAGGATCAAACGGTGAAATTAGCAACTACATTGGCCTGCCCTGCTTAAGCCAGTTCACAGTCACGTTATCACAGGCAGTATTACCATAAATATACTACACTGGAACCAAAATGTAAAAACAAATTGAATTGTTTTTATTTTTCAATAAATAATTTTGTGTACGTAGGAGATTTCAGTGAGTGATGGGAGGGACAAGAGACACCCCTAATCACAGGAGAAAAACCCAACTCTGTGGGAGGTTCACATGTATGAATTATGCTAGGTTTATGGAGTATGAACTGGCAGAGCATGATGACATTGTCCTTCCTTTATTACTGTAGTAATTATGCTAGGTTTATGAAGTAGTAACTGGCAGAGCATGATGACTTAGCATTCTGTGGAATTCTTGCATGCTTCCAACATTTTTTGGCGGGGGGGGGGGGGGGCAAAAATTTACTGATGATGCAGTCTTTATATTTTCACTCATTCATTTAACTTTATGTCCAAACTATTGATAATCATAGCATTTTTGTACTACTAAATGTTCACATATACAGTAAATTTTAACATATATTGTGTACAACATGAATTTTTGGGACTTCTCATATTAGGCATATAGGACAACTGCTCTGAAGTTAAATACATTTTTGTCAGTTTTCAGTCAGAATTTAAGAAAATGCCATGCTCATCAACATGTTTTTTTCTGGCATAGGTTTTACTTTTATAGCATCAATGGTGCCATCATTATCAACATTAATGTTTTGTGTTTAAGATTTGAAAGTCATTGTTGGATGGACATAGGTGAGAATCTGGGTTTGATGGAATATTTACTTATTTATATTATTGATATCCTCTATATATAACTCCTGTAAGTTCTGTGTTGTTTTTGGCTTGGAGAATTTATTGCACTCAAGCAAATGGCATGCAGTCTACTCTGTTACTATGAACACTGGTAGTTTTAATTTCTAATAGTGGGCACTTGTCTATATTTAGCTCTAATGCTCTTTGTTCTTTGAAGGTATCACGGTACCAATTGTTTTTCCATATACCTTAATGTTAATGTTTGGTGAAATAAATATACCTTCTCTCCTTCTTTAGCATGCGTGTCACACACTGTCATAGAGAGCAATATTAGATTGTAAATTTGACAGTGATAGAACCAGGTACTCCATTGCATTTAAGAGAGATAACTCTGCTGGAACTAGACAGGGGTAAGAGTTATCCAGTCACAACAGACACATTTTCAGTGATGTGTATCACATTTTTAAAAAATCATAAAAAATACAAAAATTGATCTACAAATGAATTAACATAATCTCACATGTTGCTAAGAGACTCAACTTGTTTTTAAGCCAAACAGAAACTACAACTCTTACATAATACACCAATCACAGCTAGTTTTGTTGTTTATTTCTAAATACAATGTTCCCTACACCTTAAGCTCCACCCCCCTGGACTTGCGCAATTGGTACCATGATACCTGAAAAGTGAGTCTAGATACATAAAGGGACATAACTCAGATTTTAATCCTAAGGGGATATTATTAGACTCTTAGTGATTACCTCTCTTGATATAGTTTGATTTTGTTTTTGTTGTTGTTGTTTTTGTTCATTTTGATACCAAATATGGTCAGTTGATATCATGCCGAGTTTATCAAGCTTTCATTAGGCACAGACTTTGGTTCAAGATCAAAACTTAAGTTGGAATATCTTTGCATATCTACATCATTATACAAAATTTTCTTAGGAAAGGAAATTTCCTTTGTTCATAACTTTTGCAAACATGTATTTATTCCAGTAGACACCATCCCACTTCAGAAATACTCCCACAAATTTATTATTGGCATATCTATGTAATATGAATTTGGTTATGTAAACAATCATATGGATGAATAAATATGTATAAATCTAGATGTATAATCCACTTGAAAAGTAGATAATCAGTCACTTTATTGGCCAATGTTTAAAATGAGATTTCTGTACTTTCAGGGTATGAAACCTTTTGAGTGTCAATTCTGTTCCTACAGATGTGTCATTAAAGGTAACATGGTCAAGCATATTCGACTGGTTCATGACTTAGATGTTGTTACAAAGTATACCCTAAAAGACAAAGAGAAATACAAAGACATGCAGTCAGGGACACTAATTACAAAAACGGGCAAATGCTTTGATCCAAACGTGGACAGAGTACCTAGAAAAAAGTGTGAAAGTTACAAATCAGTCATTTCAGTAGGAAGTAATTCTCAGATGTCACATGGAAATAGGAGACCTGTTATGAGCCAGATGGAATCCCAGACTGTTTCAAGACAGATTATGAAAGCAGCTTCAGTTTTTGAACAGTTAAACATGGAACAGCTTGAGAATATAGGATTTCAAATGCCAACTGATACTGCTATAAATATTCAGGAACCATTTCCCTCTGGTTCACAGAATTCCACAGGGCTGCAAATGATACCCAGTCAAGATCCTCAGTATCATACAGTGAACCAGTCTACAATTCAAGCAGAGACCCTTCTTGATGAAAATGCAATTGCAGCAGAGGACCTCATTGTGTCTCAGGAAGAGACAATTCAGACTACATCAAATTCACCACATAAGCGAGTGATTGTCATCAAATCCAATCCAGGAGATTCTTTTCTTGAGACAGCTGATTTGATACAAGCTGCTATTGGACAAGGAGATGAGACAAGTAGATCTCTGGGCATTTTAACAGCACTGCTTGCTGCAGGCCAACAAGCTGCAAATTAAGCAGAACACCATGGCCTTGTTCAGCTGTTTTGTTATTTCTATCCTATTGTCATTGTGCCACAATTAATAATGACAACCTAAGATTAATATTTACTGTCTTGATTTGATTTTACGTGCCAAAGACAGAATGTACAAGGTCAGGACTCCCTCGCTATAAGGCCCTTCATTATAATGCCATTCCTGTTATTAGTTGGGTATGGTAATGGATTCCATTTCGTCAAGTGTTAGTAAAAATTATATGTATCATGTACTTTATTAAAAGGCATCCATACTGTGAGGTGATATTTGTTAGGGCTTGCATAAACTGTATTATAAAGAAGTCAGTGCTGTATATAAACTTAATCAGTTTGTAAACTTTACTTGTATTTGTAATGTAAAACAATGCCTTCTATATTGCTGTTATTGATCATAAAATTGCAGGGACAAACATGTACATTTTTTAAGCAGAATCTATCCTGACATTTTGTGTACATGTATCTATGCCCTTATTATTGGGAGAGATGAAGCATTTGATACATATGTGTTGATGTGCTTCCCTCTATGCATACCTTCGTAAAAAATAATGTTTTGAATTATTAAAGAAATGTTCTGACCCTTCCTTATGAAAGACAAATCTGTACAATTTTCAAACCGGTTAGGGCTGAAAATTTGTTATCTTTGGTATCATAAAATAAAATGTATCCAAATTAATCAGTGACTTAAGATAAAACCTTGGATAAGTGAGATCAACAGAATCTATTGTTGTGATTGGCACTGAACAGATATGTTATTTGTAGTAGAGCAACAAAAACATTATGTAAACCCTCGATTGGGATTTCCTTATCTCAGTGCCATTCCCAAGATTAATCAGTGTTGCACCTTAAGTGTGGGATCATAGGTTTCCCACATTTTTTAGTTCTATGTTCCCCAAATCCAGATTCCTGTGCACTCAGATGCACTTTTTCATCATCATGTGTATATATCCTTGAACAGTGAAACAAAAGAAAAAATCTGCTAAGAACTTTTCTTTGGTATACATCTGAATTCATTTCACTTAAAGCACCAAATTTGGATGTGAAATATTCATGGCTTATTTAGTTTTCTACTGAGTTTCAGTACAGAGACACTGATATACAAAAGTGTAACATTTTTCAAGGTTGAATTAATGACAACAGGGACTCATCTTCTAAAGAAACAAAAATTGCTGAATTACATGATTTAGCATTTAATCAATGGATTATAGTTTGAGAAGAAAAATAATTATCGTATATACTCGCATATAAGTCAATACCAACTGTAAACTGCATAGACCCAGATCTCCCATCACATAATGCACTGGCAGATCTGGGTATATGCAGTTTGTAAGGACTAATCAATAGAACAAACAACATAGACCCTGATCTACCGGCCCATTATGCAACAACAGATCAGGGTCTGTGTTGTTTGCATTTGGAACTATGCTTATATTCGAGTATATATGGTAAGAGACATGGAATTATTATATGAAACACTGATAGAAAATAGATCAAGACTACAGTTAAATGAGAGCAAAACCCAGAATGGACAATTCCATAGTGCTGCTCTTTTCAGGTAATCCAAACACAGTATTTAAACAATGTTTTATGGGCTACTTAGTACTTGATAAAATTGTTATTATAATAATGTTTGCATCTATGGAAAAGATGATAGTGCAGTACAGGTGATTAATAATGCAAAATCACAAAAAGCAAATAAGGTTATCAATCTGATTTTTTTACCACTACATTAGTAGCTGGTATTTTCTTGTATTTTTCTTTGTCCTTTTGAAATTGTGTGTCTTCCCTAGATTTGAAGGACATGGGGATTCAGTATCCCCTGCTCTTGGGATCCTAATTGCAGCACTGTTAATTATTTTTCTCAGTATTTTGTTTATACATTTTATGTTATCTATATAATTAATGTTATGAATCCAACATGAGAACTATTAATAATATAGTATCAAAATCATCTTTAATGAAATTGACATCATCTTGCCTTCACTAAAAATATGTAATTTATACCTAAAGTACATTAATATAACTTGAGAGGAGATTGAAGCAACCTATTCAAGGCAGCTGACTAGAGAAAAAATATGGGATGCAATGCTTCTGGTGTTTTCTCTGACATGGGTGAGAAAGGATTTTTCGCCATAAAAATATGTGAACTTACCTGATCTGAATTTTTCTGGTTCATGTTGTGTTTACACCTTTAGTTTGGACAAAATGAGCGGCATTGTATAATCATAGTACAAAATAGGTGGCATTGCATATTCATAGTACAAAATGGGTGGCATTGTATATTCATGGTACAAAATGAGTGGCATTGTTGATAATTTTACACATAGCTAACATTATTACATCAGTTTGTAAATTTCTTAAAGTCCATGATACCATAAACTCCAAGTAGTCAGGCAGTGGTAAAAAATGGCTGATAGCCATTTTGTTCACTTTTTATGAATATAAGTCACTTTTTTTCTTGTGACCAACACTGTATGCCTGGTAACTGTCTTGTTCAAACAGATCTGATTTTATTACATAGTTAAACTTCCTCATGTCCTTTTGTTTGAAAAATATATCACATGGTGATACTTCATTCACTAGAAAGATATTTTATGCCTCCATTAAATTTATTCCAAGTCTAATTACAACTGGCAATGATACAGGTTTTGAGTGGTTTTTGTTTCCATGTTGATCAATTACCATATCTATCTATCTATCTATCTATCTATCTATCTATCTATCTATCTATCTATCTATCTGTCTGTCTGTCTGTTTGTCTGTTTTTCTATCTATCATCAAATGTCCATGTCATGGTCACTTGTGCCAAAATAATTTACTCAGCATTTTGAGTAATATATGTTACTACAGACTGGATAATATATGTTACTACAGACTGGATAATATATGTTGCTACAGACTGGATAATATATGTTGCTACAGACTAGGTTTATATGTTACTACAGACAAGGTAATATATGTTATTACAGACTGGATAATATATGTTACAACAGACTGGAATTATATATGCTACTACAGACTGGATTAATATATGTTGCTACAGACTAGGTAATATTTATAGGTTACTGCATTTGTATGGGAAAATATGAATGAGTTTTCTGAGCTATACTGCACAACGTTAGGAGTGCAGTATAACTCAGAAAAAACGAGTTCATATTTTCCCATACAAATGCAGTAACCTTTTTATTATATACTCATTTTGCTTTCCTACCTAAGGCTGAATAATAAAAAGAACACACTACAAGAAACAAAGTAACTGAATTTCTGCTATATTCTAAAGTAAATACACAACCGAAGTTAAACCAATACACAGTAACAGTATTCATGCGCACATGGCACTGCCCAGTGACCTTTGAACTTGGTAGAGTACCGCGCGCTCAGTGATTCGTTTCAAAAAGAAATCTCATTTTGGTCTACTTAAAATTGAAATTTTGAGTCATATTGTGAATGACTGCGCCTTGTAACAACTTTCCCAGTTGATCTGGAATGGAGTGATTTTGTTTTTCTGTTGATTCAACTAAATTCTGCTCTTTTAATTGTGGTGAACTTGCGTTATTAGCTGGGTCTATTACGTACGATGTACATGTAGCTAGAGGGACTGGCCTCGACAGCAAGCTAGCTTACACATGTGTTAATGTCCTGCCATTGATAGTTTGGAATCATAAGGTGGACAAAATATGAAATTCTTTTAATTGAAATTCTCAAGAAGATGCAGGATTAAATATTTTTGTTAGGGAATATCAAATTCATTTCATTTTGGAGTGCAGTAAATTCTCCTTTGTAATGTGATTTCTGTTGGAAATGTAGTCTAGATTGCAGTGCAATTTCGCGTCTTCTACATTTGTGTACATTGTTTGTTTACAATAAAAAGTAGTTCCTAACACGCGATACTATTTTTAGACACACGTGTCGTGCAGTATGAAGCCATGCAGTATGGAGAAATACTGCACGATTCTGACAATGCAAAGTTAATGGAGAAAACATTGAGTATATAATAAATGTTACTACACACTGGATACTATATGTTAGTCAGACTGGATAATATATGTTACTACAGACTGGATAATATATGTTACTACAGACTGGATAATATATGTTACTACAGACTGGATAATATATGTTACTACAGACTAGGTAATATATGTTGCTACTACAGACTGGATAATATATGTTACTACAGACTAGGTAATATATGTTACTACAGACTGGATAATATATGTTACTACAGACTGGATAATATATGTTATTACAGACTGGATTATATATGTTACTACAGATTGGATTAATATATGTTGCTACAGACTGGATAATATATGTTGCTACAGACTGGATAATATATGTTACTACAGACTGGATAATATATGTTACTACAGAATGGATAATATATGTTACTACAGACTGGATGATATATGTTACTACAGACTGGATAATATATGTTACTACAGACTGGATAATATATGTTGCTACAGACTGGATAATATATGTTACTAGAGACTGGATAATATATGTTACTACAGAATGGATAATATATGTTACTACAGACTGGATAATATATGTTGCTACAGACTGGATTATATATGTTACTAGAGACTGGATAATATATGTTACTACAGAATGGATAATATATGTTACTACAGACTGAATAATATATGTTGCTACAGATTGGATAATATATGTTACTACAGACTGCATTTATATATGTTACTACAGACTAGGTAATATATGTTACTACAGATTGGATTAATATATGTTGCTACAGACTGCATTTATATATGTTGCTACAGACTGGATAATATATGTTACTACAGACTGGATAATATATGTTACTACAGACTGGATAATATATGTTACTACAGACTGGATAATATATGTTACTACAGACTAGGTAATATATGTTGCTACTACAGACTGGATAATATATGTTACTACAGACTAGGTAATATATGTTACTACAGACTGGATAATATATGTTACTACAGACTGGATAATATATGTTATTACAGACTGGATTATATATGTTACTACAGATTGGATTAATATATGTTGCTACAGACTGGATAATATATGTTGCTACAGACTGGATAATATATGTTACTACAGACTGGATAATATATGTTACTACAGAATGGATAATATATGTTACTACAGACTGGATGATATATGTTACTACAGACTGGATAATATATGTTACTACAGACTGGATAATATATGTTGCTACAGACTGGATAATATATGTTACTAGAGACTGGATAATATATGTTACTACAGAATGGATAATATATGTTGCTACAGATTGGATAATATATGTTACTACAGACTGGATAATATATGTTGCTACAGACTGGAAAATATATGTTACTACAGACTGCATTTATATATGTTACTACAGACTGGATTAATATATGTTACTACAGATTGGATTAATATATGTTATTACAGACTGGATAATATATGTTACTAGAGACTGGATAATATATGTTGCTACAGACTGGAAAATATATGTTACTAGAGACTGGATAATATATGTTACTACAGACTGGATAATATATGTTACTACAGACTGGAAAATATATGTTACTACAGACTGCATTTATATATGTTACTACAGACTGCATTTATATATGTTACTAGAGACTGGATAATATATGTTACTAGAGACTGGATAATATATGTTGCTACAGACTGGATAATATATGTTACTACAGACTGCATTAATATATGTTAGTACTGATTGGATTAATATATGTTGCTACAAACTGGAGTAATATATGTTACTATAGACTGGATAATATATGTTACTACAGACTGGAGTAATATATGTTAGTACTGATTGGATTAATATATGTTGCTACAAACTGGAGTAATATATGTTACTATAGACTGGATAATATATGTTACTACAGACTGGAGTAATATATGTTGCTACAGACTGGATAATATATGTTGCTACAGACTGGAGTAATATATGTTACTATAGACTGGATAATATATGTTACTACAGACTCAATAATATATGTTACTACAGACTGGATAATATATGTTAGTACTGATTGGATTAATATATGTTGCTACAGACTGGATAATATATGTTACTACAGACTGGATCATATATGTTGCTACAGACTGCAGTAATATATGTTGCTACAGACTGGATAATATATGTTGCTACAGACTGGAGTAATATATGTTACTATAGACTGGATAATATATGTTACTACAGACTCGATAATATATGTTGCTATAGACTGGATAATATATGTTAATACAGACTGGAGTAATATATGTTGCTACAGACTGGAGTAATATATGTTGCTACAGACTGGAGTAATATATGTTGCTACAGACTGGAGTAATATATGTTACTACAGACTGGAGTAATATATGTTGCTACAGACTGGAGTAATATATGTTGCTACAGACTGGAGTAATATATGTTGCTACAGACTGGAGTAATATATGTTGCTACAGACTGGAGTAATATATGTTACTACAGACTGGATAATATATGTTGCTACAGACTGGAGTAATATATGTTGCTACAGACTGGATAATATATGTTACTACAGACTGGATAATATATGTTGCTACAGACTGGATAATATATGTTAATACAGACTGGAGTAATATATGTTAAAACAGACTGGAGTAATATATGTTGCTACAGACTCGATAATATATGTTACTACAGACTGGATTAATATATGTTACTACAGACTGGATAATATATGTTACTACAGACTGGATAATATATGTTAATACAGACTGGAGTAATATATGTTAATACAGACTGGAGTAATATATGTTAATACAGACTGGAGTAATATATGTTGCTACAGACTGGATAATATATGTTACTACAGACTCAATAATATATGTTACTACAGACTGGAGTAATATATGTTGCTACAGACTGGAGTAATATATGTTAGTACTGATTGGATTAATATATGTTGCTACAGACTGGATAATATATGTTAGTACTGATTGGATTAATATATGTTGCTACAGACTGGATAATATATGTTACTACAGACTGGATCATATATGTTACTACAGACTGGAGTAATATATGTTGCTACAGACTGGAGTAATATATGTTGCTACAGACTGGATAATATATGTTAATACAGACTGGATAATATATGTTGCTACAGACTGGATAATATATGTTAATACAGACTGGATAATATATGTTACTACAGACTGGATAATATATGTTACTACAGACTGGAGTAATATATGTTGCTACAGACTGGAGTAATATATGTTGCTACAGACTGGATTAGTATATGTTACTACAGACTGGATAATATATGTTACTACAGACTGGACAATTTTAATCAGAATGTACATATGCAGCCTTTTGAATGGTCAGAATATTTTCAAGTGTGACTCAGTCAAGTAAGGTTTCAAGACAGCAGAGTCTACATAAAATGGTCAGATTCACTTAGTCCCTTCATATTTTGCTATCTCAGATTGCCACATTAGGTGACCCTCTACATGCAGCCCACCTGTCTATACTTTTGGTCAGTTCTCAGAGTGACCAGTATACAAAGTTTGAATGTGTAATATATATAGATCTAAAGTTGTGACAGACATTTCAGTATAGCCTAGCATATATGTTTCTTATTGTTATATACTCATTCTTTAGTCTTGTTCAACAAGACTTTCATGTAGCTCTGTAATACAGTGAAGCTCATCAAAACTTAAACATCAGTATACTGGAATCCCCTCAAGACCAAATTTTTTGGGAGACCCAAATTTTTCAATCATTAATGTGAACAGAAACCCTTCAATTCTGAATACCAAAACAAATTTTGATCCCAAATTGCAATTTTATCCTACCCCCCCCCCCCCCCCCCCCCCCATAAAACCAAAACTCACTTCAATCTTGGAAATGTATTTTAGCTGCTAAATTCCTGACCCATGCTGGAACAGTTTATTTACAGTTAGTAAGTACTGTAGTAGGCTTATCTGTGAGACAAAGACCTGGAAAATGTCCCAATGGCATGCGAGGTTAAAACAATACTTGACATGCATGCTGATACAGATTAGAGCTGCCAATAGGCTAATCTGAAATCTTTGCACCATACAAAAGAGCCAGCTTTTAAGGCGAATTATTTGTAATTAAATACTTGTAGGTAAGCCATTTAAGAAAGATTATGTTTATCAACTTATTATCTAATTGTGATTGATTCTAATCATTTGTATACATGATCAATAGAACATTTTTTGCTTGATTTTTCAATATCAGGGTTTTATTAACCAGGCATGTAGCCTCACTTTTGATGCTTTGCCGACATAGACCAAAAAAACAGTATTCTAAAAGCCAGATTCACACAGTTGATTTTCAATGGAGAAAAATCATTACATGCATGTATTTATGTAGCCATGACTGTCATTTGTCTTCACTCACATGTCAAGATGTCAGAACAACCAGGTAAGCAATATAGGATTGAACTATCCTTACAGGATAAAATTAGTCTGATCAGTGAATATGAATCTGTGCCATAACCTACATTGAAGAAACTAGGGGAAAAATTCAGCATAGGAACATCTACTGTTTCAGATATTCTAAAGAAAATGGAATTCTACAAGAATGAATTTGAAAATAGTGATGCAAACAAGCATCGTTTGAACAATGCTTGCAAGTTTAACAAACTGAATGATCTTGTGTGGCAATGGTGTAGCCAAGCTAGGACCAAAAACATTCCCATCTCATTCTCTATAATATATAATCTCTCTGTCAAAACCAAATTTTTTTTTTTTTGGGGGGGGGGGGACCAAGGGTTTTTGGTTTGAGGGGTTTCACTATATAAGGGTCTGGTAAGCTGCTTCATAGATTGCTGTTACTGATAGAAGGTATGTAATAATAGTATGTATACATGAATGCATTAGGGCCTAAGAACACATCGGCACAATCCTGGCTATTTAATGCTGAACAAAAGCATGATAGCAAAAGTGGTAAAGACAAAAACCATGACAAAATTCCTCAGAAAGACATACACTACCAAACCAAGCAAAAGCAGCCATGCACCACAAGGCAAATGACAAAAAAGACAAAAGGTAAAAATGCTGTAAAAACTTCCCAGAATTGCAACAAAATGAAGATAACAGAAAAAAATGGGTAAAATCTCAAAATACAAGGTCAGATCTTTCTCTAAAAAAAACACATGCTTTTAAAAAGTCCTAGACTTTTGTTGGAACATCATCACAGGATACTGCTTTGGTCAAACCTTGAAGACGCAAAACTACAAAAAATTTATTGCTATCTCAAAACTTAAGACAAACTCTCTGCAATTGTTCATGCCCAAACTTTTATTGTATGCTTAAAAGTATATAATTAAACATCATTTTTTTATACAGTCACTGATGCCAGAGATATTGTACGCTTAAAAGTATATAATTAAACATCATTTTTTTATACAGTCACTGATGCCAGAGGTGGGTCTCCATTAGCCAATGAAACTGTCAATGTTTTGCAAGACACATCACGTCATCACAGCAACATTTTATGTCACCTCATCTCATCAGCCAAATCAAATCACATTCCCAAATTTTGAGAAAGCCTCATTCTGGCATTGTAATGTAAACAATACTTTTTACCAGGCCCTCATGTGGCAGAGATCTTATGGAGCCATGTTAACAGTCGAGCTGAATGAGACTTACTGGCAACTCATTTGTGTAATACTGTAATTCCTCCATGATAAGGCTATTCATTATGATCCTATTCTCCATGATAAGCCTATTTCATATGATAAGCCTATTCCCCATGATAAGTTTATTCCTTACGATAAGCCTATTCCTCAAGATCAGCCTTTTTCCTTGCGTATATTCCTTATGTTAAGCCTATTCTTCATGATATGCCTGTTCCTTATAATAAGTCTATTTCCCATGATAAGGCTATTCCCCATGCTAAGGCAATTTCCCATGCTAAGCCTATTCCCCATGCTAAGGCTATTCCCCAAGCTAAGCCTATTCCGCATGATCAGCCTTTTCTTCATGATAAGGCTATTTCCCATGATAAGGCTATTTCCCATGATAAGGCTATTCCCCATGCTAAGGCTATTCCCCAAGCTAAGCCTATTCCTCATGATCAGCCTTTTCTTCATGATAAGGCTATTTCCCATGCTAAGCCTATTCCCCATGCTAAGGCTATTCCCCAAGCTAAGCCTATTCCTCATGATCAGCCTTTTCTTCATGATAAGGCTATTTCCCATGATAGGCTATTCCCCATGCTAAGGCTATTCCCCAAGCTAAGCCTATTCCTCATGATCAGCCTTTTCTTCATGATAAGGCTATTTCCCATGCTAAGCCTATTCCCCATGCTAAGGCTATTCCCCAAGCTAAGCCTATTCCGCATGATCAGCCTTTTCTTCATGATAAGGCTATTTCCCATGATAAGGCTATTCCCCATGCTAAGGCTTTTCCCCAAGCTAAGCCTATTCCTCATGATCAGCCTTTTCTTCATGATAAGGCTATTTCCCATGATAGGCTATTCCCCATGATAAGGCTATTCCCCATGATAAGACTATTCCCCATGCTAAGCCTATTCCTCATGATCAGCCTTTTCTTCATGATAAGTCTATTCCTTATGATAAGCATATTTCCCATGATAAGTCTGTTCCTTATGATAAGCATATTCACCATGATAGGTCGATTCCTTATGATAAGCATATTCCCATGATAAGTCTATTCCTTATGATAAGCATATTCCCCATGATAAGTCTATTCCTTATGATAAGCATATTTCCCATGATAAGTCTATTCCTTATGATAAGCATATTTCCCATAAGTCTATTCCTTATGATAAGCATATTCCCCATGATAAGTCTATTCCTTATGATAAGCATATTTCCCATGATAAATCTATTCCTTATGATAAGCATATTCCCCACAATAAGTCTATTCCTTATGATAAGCTTATTCCCCACGATAAGTCTATTCCTTATGATAAGCATATTCCCCATGATAAGTCTATTCCTTATGATAAGCATATTCCCCATGATAAGTCTATTCCTTATGATAAGCATATTTCCCATGATAAGTCTATTCCTTATGATAAGCATATTTCCCATGATAAGTCTATTCCTTATGATAAGCATATTCCCCATGATAAGTCTATTCCTTATGATAAGCATATTCCCCATGATAAGTCTATTCCTTATGATAAGCATATTTCCCATGATAAGTCTATTCCTTATGATAAGCATATTCCCCACAATAAGTCTATTCCTTATGATAAGCATATTCCCCACAATAAGTCTATTCCTTATGATTAGCTTATTCCCCATGATAAGTCTATTCCTTATGATTAGCTTATTCCCCATGATAAGTCTATTCCTTATGATTAGCTTATTCCCCATGATAAGTCTATTCCTTATGATTAGCTTATTCCCCATGATAAGTCTATTCCTTATGATAAGCCTATTCCCCATGACAAGTCTATTCCTCATGATAAGCCTATTCCCCATGACAAGTCTATTCCTCATGATAAGCTTATTCCCCATTATAAGTCTATTCCTTATGATAAGCATATTCCCCATTATAGGTCTATTCCTTATGATAAGCCTGTCCCCCATATTTAAATAAGCATACAATTCTTACACTGTATGCAGCACCTAATGCTAGAATAAGATCCCCATGCAATGTAAATGTCTTGCTAGTGGTCTAAAGCATCTGTTTCTATAACAGTTTGCACTGAATCTGGCAGCCACATGTTCTTACCAACACAGAGATGAAGTCAGAATTCAGAACAATAAGTTTTACAAATTTATTCAGAATTTTACAATAAACCCTGCAACAGCATTCAAAATCAAAACTTTATTTTATTTTAAACAGATAAATATGTAGATAACATTGTCCATATATAAAATTGCATTGTTAACACAGTTACATACATATATAAAATTGCATTGTTAACATAGTTACATGCATATATAAAATTGCATTGTTAACACAGTTACATACATACATAAAATTGCATCTAAAATCAATAAGGATTCCACAATCTTAAAAACCCAAAGGATATTGATTACTCTCTTTACCTTGCTACTCTTGATTACTCTCTTTACCTTGCTACTTTTGATTACTCTCTTTACCTTGCTACTCTTGATTACTCTCTTTACCTTGCCATTCTTGATTACTCTCTTTACCTTGCTACTTTTGATTACTCTCTTTACCTTGCTACTCTTGATTACTCTCTTTACCTTGCTACTCTTGATTACTCTCTTTACCTTGCCATTCTTGATTACTCTCTTTACCTTGCTACTCTTGATTACTCTCTTTACCTTGTCATTCTTGATTACTCTCTTTACCTTGCTACTCTTGATTACTCTCTTTACCTTGCTACTCTTGATTACTCTCTTTACCTTGCTACCCTTTTTACTCTCTTTACCTTGCTACTCTTGATTACTCTCTTTATCTATAATTGCTACTCTTGATTACTCTCTTTACCTTGCTATTTTTGAAATACCAAAGGATATTTATTACTCTCTTTACATTGCTATTTTTGAAATACCAAAGGATATTGATTACTCTCTTTACCTTGCCATTCTTGATTACTCTCTTTACCTTGCTACTTTTGATTACTCTCTTTACCTTGCTACTTTTGATTACTCTCTTTACCTTGCTACTCTTGATTACTCTCTTTACCTTGCTACTTTTGATTACTCTCTTTACCTTGCTACTCTTGATTACTCTCTTTACCTTGCTACTCTTGATTACTCTCTTTACCGTGCTACTTTTGATTACTCTCTTTACCTTGCTACCCTTTTTACTCTCTTTACCTTGCTACCCTTTTTACTCTCTTTACCTTGCTACTTTTGATTACTCTCTTTACCTTGCTACTCTTGATTACTCTCTTTACCTTGCTACTCTTGATTACTCTCTTTACCTTGCTACCCTTTTTACTCTCTTTACCTTGCTACTCTTGATTACTCTCTTTACCTTGCTACTCTTGATTACTCTCTTTACCTTGCTACTTTTGAAATACTAAAGGATATTGATTACTCTCTTTATGTAAAAAAACCATGTAAACACTGTAAAAACATAAATACTGAAAAGAACTTACAAGAAGTGGTTTGCAAGAAGCTGTCATTAATCTCATTTTTAAAACAAATCATATGCATTTTTATTAAATCTTTTACATGGATATGCTGACTTAAGCTTTTTCTAAATAGTATCTTAGATACTGTTGATGTATTAACAAAGTTGACCCTGCATAGACTTGTAAAGTTTTTTTTTAAAAATCCTTTATAAAAAGAAAACGGGATTCTCGATTCATTTGTAATGCAGAGACAATCCTGCAAATTATATTTTACTAAGATATCGCCTTGTACATTGCCTGTGAGGAATGTTCATTACACCAATGGAAGAAATCTTGGGCTCTGACAAATTTTAAATCAGCTGATAGGCCTACAGTCTACAAGAAATACCCATCTTAGCTGTCTAAAGAGCATGTTTTAATATGAACCTGTTAGCATTCAGACCTCCCTTTTCCTTTGTTTAGATTTATCAATTATTATTCTCTTTTGAGAAATATTTTTATAGTTAGGTGTCAATTTAAAAAAAAAGGAAAGGAGCAGATTGGGATATCTGAATTCAAAACATGATAGCCCCACCCTAGCAATCTGTAGTTCCTAGCCTTTAAGCATTATAGATTTGTCAGACTCAGAAATCTTCAGGGGTGGTCAGTATATGCCTTGACATACAGAAAAATATGTCTTCAGGGGTGGTCAGTATATGCCTTGACATACAGAAAAATATGTCCATTAACAAACAAGAGTACCTTATATGGTAGTTTATACACTATCCATGTGGTAAATAGTATTAATAAACTTTTGTTTACATAAAACCCTCTTTCATTTATTTGGATACTTGACCTTTTTAATCTGAAATAAAATAGATGCATTCCTTGTCTTAAATGCAATCCATATGCAAAACAAAGTCAAACTAAAATACACAGAACTGGAGTTTTTTTGTGGAAACCATTTCTCTTCTTTCAGTTATGGGAAATTTGACCCAAAAATTGATTGGTGCCTTTCTTGTCTCAAATTTATGTCATCCACAAATTTGGGTTATGGTTTTGTGGCATAGGTCTTGATTTATTGTGTGGAAACCATTTTCCTTCCTTGAGTCCCTTACTGGGACCTTTTAACCCCCAAATCTATAGTACTCTTCTATGTCTCAAATACATGCCATAAACAAAGTTTAGCTATGGCATGTGGTATGCAATTTAAATAGTTCTGTGGAAATCGTTTATTCTTCTTTCATTCCCTGTGACTTGACCTTTGGACCCCAGAATGAATAGATGTCTTCCTTGCAAGCCATTCACAAAGTTTGGTTAATGTTGGTGGTAAAGAATTCAATATATCTGAAGGAAAAAATGTAACTTCTTAGAGTCACTGTGACCTTGACCTTTGAAACAGAAACTCAACAGATGTCTTTCATATCTCAAATGCAACCTATTTACAATGTTTAGTCAAAGTATCTGGTATACAAATCAACTAACTATGTGTAGAAACTGTTTATATTCTTTTAGCTCCTGTGACCTTTTGAGACCAAAATCTGTAGGGTTTGTCCATGCTCCAAATGCAAGTTACTCACAGAGTTTGGTAATGGTAAATGGTGGAGAGCTTAAGTCATTGTGTGAAATGAAATAGGGAACAGATGAATGGATGGACAGACATACAGATGGCCACACAGACAAATGGACAGACATTATAACATGATTATACACTAATACAGTAGCTTCAAATTTTATATCAATAGTAATATTTAAATGCTAAAGATATTGTTATGACTTAAAAGGTATTTACATTAAAATTATTATCAAAATAATCATCACAATGGCCAAGATTTACTTAAAAATATATTGATAACATATTGTAATTTTAAGGAATATTTAGAACTATCACATTGAATTTCATGATTATCAAGAGCTTATACACTTCATATGTAAACATCATAAAACATTGTCATTAACATGTCAAGATTAATCACAAACATATTGTTCTAACATTTATAGTAAATAAATAAGTATATAATTCAGGCTATGGTGAATGCAAAATTTAGAAATGCAATTCTAAAATAATTTCAAGTTAAAAAAAACATACTGCTCAGCTGCCAGTGAGTTCCTATTTCTAAAATGGAATGGTATTCCATGAGTATTTGATACTTTTTTTAAAATGAAAATATAAATAAAACTGAATGCTGAATAATTAAAAGAATAATATATTGATGTATTGCAAAATTTGACTTAATACACTTTCTCTTTACATTTGAAAAAAATTCAAAGATCTATGAAAGACACAAATGTATATGCTTTTATACAAATTATGCACAGCTTTTTATATTAGTTTAGTATGGTATTACTTTCTGTCAACTGTTTGTAGTCCACTTTTTTGTTTTTTCTTCTTGCAACAGCTTTTAGCTAATCAGTAGTTTTTCCATGTCACAGACTAATTTTCCTACATACTTCAATGTTCATGAACTTTAATCAGTTAATTAACAACAAAAAAAGTTGTCATTTAATATTAAAGCCTACTGGAATTTGTAAAGTAAGAACTAGTACTAGTGACTCAATATATACTAAAGTAATCAATTTAACAATATCATTTACTGAAAGACTCTAACACAACAATTTAACATAAACAGTTCATAAAAAATGTTTGCAAAATGTTGCAAAAAATATAGCCTCAACAAGCATCTGCAAAAACATAATCTTTAGTTAACTGCAATTTTGTCGACAAAGCAACAGTGAAATATTTTTATGCAAATTCATTAATTATTATAAACTGTATGGATTATAACAAGAAAAGACCTTGGAATAATACACTGCAAAAATATATTTTGACAAATAAGACAATCAGGGATTGACATTAATGGTTGCCTGATTGCACAAGGAAGGCCAAGGCATGTGAAAGCTAAGAGTTTGTCCAACCAGGCAAGTAATTTTAAAGTGTTTGTGCTGAAAATTATGAGAGAAAAATGTTTGTAAATATTGTACCTCAAATGATGCGACAAATTAAATTTTTATTCCATACCATTTTTCCATTGTATATTTCATAATAATTACAAGGCTTATGCTGAAAAATTTCATTCTTTACCTGAAATTAAGGACTAATCAAAATATGAATCCATGCTGCTGCAAGTCATCTATCTTTATCTGTTCCAATCCAATAGATGCTTGCATATCTAATATGATATACCTTATATACTCACATATAAGCCAGGTCCAAATGCAAACAACGTAGACCCTGATCTGCCATCACATAATGCACCAGCAGATCAGGATCTATGTTGTTTGTTCTACTGAGTAGTCCTTACAAACTGCATAGACCCAAATCTGCCAGTGCACTATGCAATGGCAGATCTGGGTCTATGCAGTTTGCAGTTTGTATCATCTTATATGCGAGTATATACAGTAATAAGTATAAAATGTATTTACAACATTACACTATTTAAATTAGATATTTCAGTGAAGATTTCTAATCCAAATTAGCAGATTTTCCTGTATTAGTGTGAAAATAGATAAATTATTCAACCCTAAAGTAACCTTATTTTATGACTGGATGCATGTGTCAAACACATGAGTGAAATATAAAATATTGTTTTTGTATGGTTTTTCATCAAAAAAAGAGGACGAAAGGAAAGTAGAGAAAAAAAAGAAAAGAGGAGAGTATATGAAAGGGACAATTGTAGAAGTGAGTTTCTGCCAAAACAGAATAAGGAATACAGGTGGCTTGATTTCAATGAGGATTATTGACTGTTCTGTTCAGTGATCATTTTTCTGTTCAGGGATTTACGAATATACTAAAAGATTATAATCAATTTATGATTTAATCCTTTAATCATAGTTGGTTACATTTTTGTTTAACTTTACATTTCCACACAAACATCTATTTTTGTCATTTTTACAATAATTTCTAATCATATACAATTTTATTTCTATTGTTCAATTATGTCCATTAGATATAATGTTTCCTAACAGATCTATGATTTTACTGTATTCTGTTTTTTTTCTAACATTTGGTTTAGATAAATATAATACATTAATAATTCAATCAGTTATCAATTAGTTTTGCTACTATTTCTATCATTTTCATTTTGATTCACAATCTGGGCAAGTAATGCATTGGTCAGGGTGAGCAGGTTCTGTAAGAACTTGCCTGACTGAGCAAGTGATCTAAAAAATTAATGTCAAGTGCTGAGCATTTGTGAAAAATCTACATAAAATAAATAAAAATATTTGATTTTGAAGTAAAATTCTAGCAATCATGAATATTATTACTTCTTTTTTACTCACTGGGTAGAATTGGTTTCGTTTTTGTTGGTTTATTGGCACTTTTGACACATTATTAGCTATATCATGCTGAGGAAAATGGAAGCTAAGTGCCTTTACCTTTCACACACTGAGGAAGCCAATCCAGGCAGATATCGAACCCACGGCCCCTGGATTATGAGTTCGACTCTCAACCTGGTGAGCTAATGTGGCTCCCTCTCATTGGGTAGAAACAGACATTTTTGTTCAAATTAACCTGAGTCTTTGGGAATTATTCTTCTATGTAATTTATTTTTATAGTTACATTTTTAAAATATGCAAAATAAACTAATGATATCAAGTAGTAACCCACTGATCTACCAGAATTCAATATATGGTAGCCTAAACACATTATTCTGGTAGCCCCTGGGATCTAGACACAAGAGTTGTCAGACCCTGTTTGTGTGTGTATTTGTGGTCTGTGCAAATAATTGATTATTTTTGTTTCCATAATAAGACGAGCAAACTTGATTGCTGAATTCTTAAACAAATGTCTTAAACAAATGTGATTTGTTAAATTCTAAAAGAAATTTTCGTTTTTGAAAAAATCATTTGAAAATGTTCCTTCAGCAGCTGCTTCAGGACTTTAATATTTACTTATTTATTTTGCCTTAAATACATTATTCTATAAAATCCACAGAAACTATTGACTCATTTTGGAAATTTCAAAGAGGCATAAAAGTTAGACCCTTTCTTCCAAGCTTCTTCTGGGCTGAACAAAGGGCTGTAAGACAGAAGAGTTTTGGCCTTGTCATAGCTGTAATATCTAGTTTTACCCAAGTAAATTACAGAGGCCAGGCCTAATGGTAAGTTAAACTGCTTGACAGGGGAGATAACCCATAAAATGAACCATATAAAATACATGACAAACAGTACTAGCCAGAGAGGTATTCGAAAAGAAGAAAGTTTGAAATTGTGGATAGCAAGGTATGGTCTAATGAAATCAAAATAATTGTTCAATGGAGTTTCATCCCCCATAAAATAGGCATGGCCTGAGGCAGCAGAGTTGCCTCCCCTTAATGTCTTCTCTGCACAGATGAAAAACCATGCTGCATTCCCAACATACATGAACTGTTGAACAGCCCTCGCTGGATCAATCTGATACATGACTCCTCCTAGTCTATGGGCAACATGGAGATTCAAGGTCACACAAAATTTGTCCAGTTCTCCATACATAGCCACTGGTCTGAGAGAAAGCGTCTGCAATTTTCCACCTGAAAATGCAAGAACTGAATTGTCTACAGTTATATACAAGAGTTCCACTGAATTTTGTGCATCATCTTTTTTGGAGTTATAAACTTACACAAAAACTTTAACAAATGAGTTGATGCTGCTAGCAGCAGCATATGACATCGTGTTCACTATCTCTCATTTTTGTCTGAAAAAATGCAAGACAAAAATGAAAATACAGTCAAGTCTTTTGCGTTACTACTGCATCTTGATCAGAAAGAAACATAATTTAATTATATTTAGAAACTTTATTGTAGATTAAAGCTGATGTTAAGTTATATATATATATATATATATATATATATATATATATATATATATATATATATATATTGGTGTTCCAACTTGCTAGTAAACAACAATATTTTCAAATTTCCAGTCTAAGAAGAGCCCAAATGCAAACAGCTTGGCCTAACACTGTACAACTGATATACAGATTAAGATCTACAATGTTAACTTACCAAACAATTTCTAACAAAAATCATCAACCAGATATTAACAACAACAGATATGACTGTATGTCACAGCTAATCTTGACTTCAACATAGAAAATATGGTTGTAGCAAAGCCTCATTATTAAGGACCTGTTTAAGAACCAAAAAAATGTACTTGTTGACTTTTAAACTCTCCTGGGATCTCTAAATACCAATAAACATAGACTATTTTCACATTTAATTTGGAATTGCAATTTTAAATAGAGAGTCGCCAAGTTCTCTATTCAGTACCTACTACATTTAGCCTGTGCAAATCAAAACAAGGTTACCAACTGTTTCCATGGCAGGTATTTTACAATTTACCCGAAGGATACAAATGTTTTATAAAGGTTTGTTCTTAGAATACATTTTTGTCTTGGTTTCATTGGTAAAATTCATGAAGGGTAACTGCATCCTTCTGTTACATAAATGCTTAATTTCATTCATCTATCAAGCCTTTATTTCACATGACACACCATTAAAGTCTGTCAGTTCCATCTTGTGGTCAATGTCAAGATTAGTCTCACATTTTCCTGTGCAAACATAATAATGTGAATGCTTATTAACTGAATGAAGTTCTGACAAATAGATACTAAATATTTCTTTATAACTGATCAGCTACATTTTAATATTGGTAAGTATTTTCCAACTTTCAGCTCCTAACATAGCGACAAACTGTGAGTGAGTTAGCTCCTTCCTATCATTATGCTGGCTAATGAAACTGTCGGACTGACTGGTTTGATTTAAGCTTGGTCTCAAAAGTCGGAATGTCAAAAAGATTGGTTTGATGCATGTTTCTGATTTCAAGGTGACATGGTTATATCAGTTAATGGCATAACTTGTGAGATTTCTATTACAGGTGTGTTCTGAAACAAAATTAATGCACTAATCTCTAATGATTAGCCATGTGGCTTTCTCTAAAAGTGCTATCGATGTACTGAAACATAACCACCACAAGTGGTGTTTATCCTCCATTGTTTACATGCCAATTACAGGAGTCCAATATATACATTCTATTTGGCAAATAATTACATAGATAAAAACAAGTATTCTCAAATCATTCAAGTGTGTAAATAAATAAATTAATTATTACAAAACCACTCTCATTTCCAAAACAAGCTTTCATTATTGTTTTCATTATTGTTGATGATGTTCAAAAAATGAGTCTGTTAGCATATATATCTATCCAGTTGTGGTAACTCAGTTGGTAGAGTATCAGACTCATAATCCAAGGGTCATGGGTTCAATACCCACTCCAGCCAGCTTAGGTCGGCAGCCTCTGTGTAACTTTGTGATGTACAGCAGCATAGGGAAGCATTTTATTGCTTGCACATACTGCAAACACCATATCAACACTAGTCATTCTGGAGTGTATGACATCTGTTGACATAGTAACACCATCCAGTAGTCCTTCAAAGGTAAGACATCAACCCGATATTCATGCTTTATGTATATCAGAGTTTATATCTTAGTTTAATGACTACACCACCCAGCATTGGGACATCACATGAATGCAGAGTGCAATAACAAAAGTAACCAACATTTTAAGCAATCATTGATAGACCATTTCACAAAAGCTGAAGTACTTTTCTGCAATTTCATTGCAGAGCACAATCTGCCATGTGCAGTCACAGATCATTTTTCAGACCTGCATGTTTGACACTCACTTACAGCAATGCAGATGCATAAATATCATTTTCTATATTGAGAAAAATTAAACAAAATTAAACAAGATCTTCAGGGAAGTTTGAACAATAGTATCATCCAATCTCAAATGAGTGCAAAGATGAACACAAATGACATTAGCATTACTTTCAAACCCCCTACTGAACTATTGAGAGCAGCAAAGACCACTTCTAATTCAACCCGTATTACACTGTCCAATGGATTTTAAAGACAGAAGCTTGGTGTATTTATTTATTTATTGTCTGTGCAGTAGTGATTATGTGAGTGTGGGCACATATGCATGAGCGGATACTCTAGGAAATGTTCTGCTTGGTTTTTAAGTTCTTATTTTTCTTTTGTGGTGGGGGAGGGGGCACATTCTGACTCCTCTGGATTTGCCCCTGATATGAGTGTGGTGATGATATTTGACAATGCCAAGTCTACCAACTATTTTTTGTATGCAAGTGTAATACATGCTTCAAAGAAAACAAATACATTATTTTCTGTTATTCAAATTTCCAATCATTTCCTTTAGACTTATATGAGTTGATAAGTTTATCACAATTGTATGACATTGTATTTTGGGGTCTCAGAAATTGACCCCCCTTGGGACCTCAAAACACATTTTTTGAGTCTCAAAAACTCCCCAACACTGTCTGGGAGGTTGGCAGGTATGGGTCAGCCTGGGTAGGCTGCCTCAGTGTGTCTTTGGGAAAGGCACTTACCTCCCATTTCCTCAGTATGATATAGCCAATAATGTGTTAAAAGTGGCGTTAAAAGCAACAAGAACACAAAATAAATGTATCTATCTTTCCTCTTTAAACTATCTATACATTGTATTCTCCAGCATTCAAATAAAGCCTTACATTTGTTCTCATCTATATATATATCAAGTTGTACTATTAGATACATCGTTTCTGATAACTTTAATTATTGGCATAAGTTTTTAATGTGCAGATAAATAGTAGAAAAAAACAAAATAAGCTGTTTATTTGAAAAATAAATATAACACATTTCATATATTCATCGCATTTTTTATTTTAACTTACTTTTTTATATAATTTCTTTGTGATATTAAATTGTCATATTTTTAGCCAAGCACAAATCTCCCAATCTCCCAAAGGCAAGTTCAATTTTTCCAGTCCTGCTCAAATAGTATGTGCGAGTGTCAAACGGTCCAAAATTCTGTGAGATTTTTTTTTCTCATACTGTGAGATATCTTAGGTATTAATTTTATTAGATCATCCAAGCATAATACTTTAATCTCAATAGCAGAAGTTACCGTTATTGAGAGCTCTTCCATCTGCTTTCAGGACCATTGCCTCTGCTCTCTGTTTGGTTGGTCCATACCCATCAAAAAAACACTTTTCTGGTATTGGCATAGACCTCTCGGTGCCTCCAAAGACCTCCATGCCAGGTGCCATGACAACATCAACAGTGCTGCAGTGTATTAGTCGCTTCACATTTTGCTTGATACAAGCCTCTATCACAGCTTGAGTGCCTACAAGAGGAACATATATACAGAAAAAAGAAGGAAAATAGACAAAAGAAAAAAATGGAGACCAAGGCATTATGCACTACCATATATACTCGCGTATAAGCACGGTCCAAATGCAAACAACATGCAACCTCAGCTGCCATCGCATAATGTGCTGGCAGATTAGGGTCTATGTTGTTTGTTCTACTGATTAGTTCTTACAAACTGCATAGACCCAGATCTGCCAGCACATTATGCGACTGCAGATCAGGGTCTGTACAGTTTGCAGTTGGTATCAGAGTATACACAAGTATATATGGTACTTCCACAAATAAATTTATAATGAAAAAATAACTCATCTGATCGCTTTCAAGTGATGCAACTGTTTTCAATGTAAATTGTCTAAACCTATAATATTATAGTATCATGTTTGACAAAATTAAAGTGGACTGATTGATTGATTGATTAACTAATCAGTGCTCAATGGCACATCAGGACATGAAATACTATTTTGTGCCAAAGCAATGGGAGTAAAATGCCACAATTGCCCACAGATATACCACAGCAGCCAATCCTGGCAGGTCTGAACAGAATTCAGATCAGCAATATAATGAGTGTGAGTCCTGTTAGCTATAATTAATTAACTACCCTGGCTAGGAATTTCAGGAAAATTAAAATGTGTGTATGTGTTTTTAAAAAAGTGTAATTTTGACATGCCACTTTGGTGAGATTTTAAGCTTTGCTTTTTAAGGTTCCAATGCCCTTTTGTTTTTCTTCTGTCTTAATTCTCAGGGCAAGTAACACCTGTAGGATAAAAATAAACTAACAAATATTTTGGTTTTGACAGAAAGAGGGAGAGATACATTATTAAATGACTGGAAAGTCAGTTAGTGCACTGTATGTGGTACCACTGTACCGCCAATTACAAGTTACTGTGTTTTTAAGATTGAAAACTAAACAATGAATCGGGACACACTTTTTTTTATGTAAAACACTGCAACAAATGATGCAGCCATCAAAAGACATAATTAAAGCAATTAAAGAATTAACAAACTAAAATGGCATTAACAATATTGTTCAAAGGTTCCAGAGTTTGGCTGACTAAAAATGTAGAAAAGTGAGAACAGAGCTCTGTCCAAACGGAGAGAATCAAAATATCTGCACATAATATATACCAATAAATGATGTTATATATAAATGCTGAGCTATGCTGTTTACCAAAGAGAGTAAAGAAATGTCTTGTCTCCCATTTTAGGGGACTGAGGAGCCTTAAATTCAACGAAAGTTTATTCAGAAACCATATTATAATTACCGTCTATACTCGCGTATAAAACTGGGTCCAAATGCAAACAACATAGACCCTGATCTGCCATTGCATAATGCACCGGTAGATCAAGGTTTATGTTGTTTGTTCCAATGATTAGTTCTTACAAACTGCATAGACCCAGATCTGCTGGTGCATTATGTGATGGTAGATCTGGGTCTATGCAGTTTCCAGTTGGTATCAGCTTATACGTGAGTATATATGGAAGACCAACAAGTTATTTGCTTCTTTTAATTTTCTAACATTATAGCCAGTAATGTCAAAAAACAACAAAAAGTGATGGAAAACAATCTCTTGGCCTAATGATATATGTGCTCTGCTTAAAATCAGGACTGTTAGTTACAGGAAAATAATAATGAGGGCCTTTTAATGCATGGGAAGCAACAGTGATAAAAGCTGCAATTATTTGTATGCAAGAGTTGTTCCCCCTACACCAATAAATTATGCTACTTTGTGGTTAAACTATTATCAATGTAAAACAAAATACTAATATATATGCACTTGTAAGTCTAGTTCAACTGCAAACAACACAGACCCTGATCTACTTTCACATAATATGATGGCAGATCAGGGTCGATGTTATTTTTTCTACTGATTACACCCAATAACTCAATAGACCCAGATCTGCTGGCACATTATGTGATGGCAGATCTGGGTCTATGCAGTTTGCAGTTGGACTTGACATACAAGAGAGTACATATGGTATCAATTTCAATGCTTCTACCATAATTAGTCCTTCAACTAAAATCTAGTTCACCATAATATGTCCTGCAACTGAAGTCTAGTTGAATTTTTTATTTGTATTTTTTAAAACTGATTATATATCCTAAATAGAATACAATATTTTACATAGTTTTGTGCACCAAATTTACTTCCACTCCCATAAGTCATGCTACAAGATGTTAAACAGAATGTGGAATTAAATCGGACTGATAAGGTTGACCAATAATCGCAAAGGGAAATATATCAATCTACATTTATCAAATCTGATCCATTCATTCATTATGTTTGTAAATACTGAGCAGAAACATACAGTACAGCACTCCCTTATAGGGTCCTTCATTACAATACAGCACTCCCTTATAGGGCCCTTCATTATAATACAGCACTCCCTTATAGGGCCCTTCATTACAATACAGCACTCCCTTATAGGGCCCTTCATCACAATACAGCACTCCCTTATAGGGCCCTTCATTACAATACAGCACTCCCTTATAGGGCCATTCGTTACAATACAGCACTCCCTTATAGGGCCCTTCATTACAATACAGCACTCCCTTATAGGGCCCTTCATTATAATACAGCACTCCCTTATAGGGTCCTTCGTTACAATATAGCACTCCCTTATAGGGCCATTCATTACAATACAGCACTCCCTTATAGGGCCATTAATTACAATACAGCACTCCCTTATAGGGCCCTTCGTTACAATACAGCACTCCCTTATAGGGCCCTTCGTTACAATACAGCACTCCCTTATAGGGCCCTTCGTTACAATACAGCACTCCCTTATAGGGCCATTTGTTACAATACAGCACTCCCTTATAGGGCCCTTCGTTACAATACAGCACTCCCTTATAGGGCCCTTCATTACAATACAGCACTCCCTTATAGGGCCATTCGTTACAATACAGCACTCCCTTATAGGGCCCTTCGTTATAACATGTTTCCTGTCATAAGGCAGGTATGGTCATGGATCCCATTTTATTATGTAATGTAATAAAACCTGTCTTTAACGACCACTGCTATAAGAGACCACCTGTCTCTCGAGACCAGATTCTCAATTCACAGATTTATTGATTATATAGTGCTATGACCTGTCAAGACAGACCACCTGTCTTGAGTGACCATTATTTTTGGACAGAAGTGGTGGTCTTTCAAGACAGGTTCTGCTGTAATAAAACTATATGTATAATGTACTCCATTATAAGGCTGACTACTCCATGGCTGCCATGGATAGCATTATAATGATGGAGTGCCATTATAAGGCTGACCACTCCATGGCTGCCATGGACAGCATTATAATGATGGAGTGCCATTATAAGGCTGACCACTCCATGGCTGCCATGGACAGCATTATAATGATGGAGTGCTATATGTACTTTTCTCATGAATTAGCTTACAATAAATTTTATGTTCAATATTTTACAAGGGAATAGATCCAAAATAATTCTTTACCTTTTACATTGACTAACTCCAGTTTCTTCATATCTGGAAAAAGTGAGAAATCCACCAGACCAGCTACATGCAAAACACTGTCTACTCCTTTACAGGCAGTTTCCACAGTAATCGTGTCTGACACACTACCCACAATACTTATTACTGGTTTGTTATCTTCATGATCTAAAAGTAAAAAAACCATAATAAAAACTACATATAAATTTTATTTAGGTAGGATCAGCATACAACACAAATAGTAATACATATAACAAATCTAAATAATTATCATAACATGTGACACAGCATGCACATAAAACAACTATAATACAAACAGACATAAAACAAATGTAACTCCAAAGCCATATATTACATAAATAATATAACAACTACACCAGCAATATGACAGCATAATATCACTCATGCACATTTATTAAGACTTGAGTAATCACTATTCCACAGTTTCAGGTTAAAACAATGGATGTTTTTAAAAAAAGAATTGAATTTTAAAAAATGAACTAAAAATATGTTTATCTGCCAAGGTTAATGCAATAAAGTTTCTCAAAGCTTATTTCAAATAGGGTCATGAGGGATCAAGATTTTGGCCCTGGGTATATATTGTAAATTAAAAGTTCTATGTTAGACTAGTAAAATATTATTGAACTCAGTTCTCTCTATCTTTTTTGAGTTAAAAGGTATGACTTAAGAGCCAATTTAAAATGATCTATATATGACATGGTCTTCAACAAACTGTGTAATAGGTTCCAATCTTTTATTGTGTTATAAAAGAAAATTGTTGAAGCTATGCTACTAAAACATGAGGTAACAATGGAATTTACTACTAATAGTGACAAAATGGTGATGATCACTAATTTTCACAAATCTTTGGCTCAGGTAAGATAGACATTTTTTTATTAAAAATGTTATGAGCATGATTTAGTCTTAATTGTTTCACTATATGCTCTATTCTTATTATTCCCCCACTTTCAAGTTCATACTGTATGATGCTGCAGGATTCTTTCTCAAGCTTGTCTGAAATCTAATCTTGATCCAGATATGAAATCATAAGAGCACTCTTATCATTATATAATAAAAGCTTACAATCAGAAATTATGCTAATTACCATATAATTCACATAACACCCAATGCTAATTACCATGTTATTCACATAACACTAAAAGCTAATTACCATGTAATTCACATAACACCAAATGCTAATTACAATGTAATTCACATAACACCGAAAAGAAGAGGTTCTAAAATATTACCCTGAGGTACACAATGTGATATTGTCAAATGTCTGGATTCTGTATTGTTAATACTGATAATCTGTTGTCTATTTCTTAGGTATGATTCAAACCATATAAGAGATGTAACTCCTATTTCTAACATTCCTAACAATTGTTTTACACAATATATGATGATTCGCCCTCTCTCTCTCTCTCTCTCTCTCTCTCTCTCTCTCTCTCTCTCTCTCTCTCTCTCTCTCTCTCTCTCTATATATATATATATATATATATATATATATATATATATATATATATATATATATATATATATAACATTTACTAGGAAACATTTCTCTTGAAAACTGATTTAATCATTTAGCATTGGAAGGGACATGGAATATATACTTAGGACAGGATCTGCAGTAGTTTTCATCTGTAAATGTTTACACACACAATGGTCCCTCACTTTAAAGCCATACAGTATATAACTCTCTCTTATAATGCAGGTATGGTCTGGGGTCCCATTAAATTGGTTAAAATGTTTTCTTATTTTTGCATGCAGCTAATTTTATTTCACTTCATTTGGGTTCATGGCAGTTGATAACAGTATGGTTACAGATCATTAAATACCGTAAACTTTGTATTTTTATGGTTCCTATGGACACCATTATATCGGGAGGGAGTTTAGTACACATATGTACATACATACAAAAAATATCAATTTATCATACAGCTTGATTAATCAAGTAACCAATCAAACAATCCATTAATCACTTGAATAATATGGCTAAATATTGTTAAAAGATCCTGAGGTTAAAAAAGACAAAATAACTTACTGCTATAAAAATGACAGAAATATGAGCAAATATTTTATGCTTTTTTTTTCTACAGTAGGTACAAATGATGAAATGTGTATAATGCAGATTTAGATTGAAACATCTGTAAGGGCCTCATTACCAAGTTCATTCTTGTAAGGTATCACATCCAGTACTCTTATCTCCTTGACATGGTCTGTGTGTTTTTGCAACAGCCGAACTACATGTTGCCCTAGAAACCCAGCACCACCAGTAACCAGCACGACATCTGTTGCCATGGTAACAAATCTGTTAATAAAGATATTATAATGAATGCAAAGCAAAATATTATGATATTAAATTCCATACCTTTGCTGTTTTGACCTTATAAGTACAGTAATTTATAACTTTTCATTCCGTTTTTAATTTACTGAGATAATTTCTTCTCATAAATCCCAACCATAACAATGAAAACTGGGTGATACCTTGTGCATCATGTACACAAAATATGGATGAAAAGAGGAAAAAGAGTTCAGTGAACAACTAAAACCAGATAGAGTTTTATCTGTTATTAGCAGATTGTTTTATCAGTTTTATTTCCAAATGCTTGTATGATCATGCACTTAGAATTTAGAGATTGAATGTTATTTATGAAAAAAAGAATTTGTGTAAAATTGTACGCAGAAAACACTGAAACAAGCAGCAGCAACCCCTACCATATCAGTAGTAGTATTTATCATAGTAAAGTAGTATTAGTACATACAGAAGTAGCTAGTAGCAGCAGCAGTAGTATATCATAGTAAAGTAGTATTAGTACATGTAGAAGTAGCTAGTAGCAGCAGCTGGAGTGCATCATGGTAAAGTTAATTAGTATTAGTACATGCAGAAGTTGCTAGTAGCAGCAGCTGGAGTACATCATAGTAAAGTAGTATTTGTACATGTAGAAGTAGCTAGTAGCAGCAGTAGTAGTACTGCATAGTAGAATAGCAGAAATGTACTGTAATAT
The DNA here is from genome assembly GCA_029931535.1 of Margaritifera margaritifera. Taxonomy (NCBI): domain Eukaryota; kingdom Metazoa; phylum Mollusca; class Bivalvia; order Unionida; family Margaritiferidae; genus Margaritifera; species Margaritifera margaritifera. The sequence goes on along the minus strand of JAQPZY010001386.1, from coordinate 1,982,431 downwards.
TGGATGAGTAAAAAAAAACTGTTCAATTATTTCTCCATACATCCCAAAAAAAAATGGATATATTTGATTTAATCCATGGAACAATTATTAAACAAATTTAAAAAATGCCTTTTTTATGATGCTAGATGAACATTAACATTTTAAATTGTATATTGTTCCTTACTTCCCCTGAAAGATAATGGACCATTCCAACTTTGATGTACACCCTCATTAGCATGGACCTCATTGCTAGTGTGTATTAGCTGATGCAATCACAAGACCAAGTATACATGATTATACATGACAAGTAAAATTTAAAAAGTTGCAGAAGTCATTTGACGTCCCTCTTAGATGGATGCAGACTCACATTCTGCATGCTGGCATAGAAATATGTAAACAGTAATGGATAGAGATTTATCAATCTTGTGAAATGTCAGGAACTGCTTGGTGATTCTAATGTGTGGATTCATGGATGGGGAGAAAAAAAGGACAAAGAAAAGCAAAAGCTGGTGCTCTAGAGATTTCATTTTTTAAATAATTTTTGTGGCTTTATGATCTCAAGGCCAGAAAAAAAGAAGAAAGTGGCAATGGATATATTTGATCAAGATGCATCAATCTTATGTAGTGTATGGAAGCACTTATAGGACCTACCTGGTGATTCTATTTTGAATGGATAGAAAAGTGTACAGATACAGAAAAAGCAGATGCTCTTGAAATTTCATTAAAGGTACAAGTAAGTGTGTTTGGGATATGTAAACTGCTCTTTGCAGTATAAACTTTGTTTTCTTAAGATATTTTAAAGCAAAACTGTAATTTTCAATTTCCATTTTAATTTTGGGAAATGAAATTATATTCAGCTTCTACCTGACCACTCCTTGGTGTTAAAACTATTACTTATTACATTGAATAAAATGTGTGTAAGAACATAAATGTATCTTTGCCATTTATTTCCATATTACTGTTATTACTCTCTCTCTCTCTCTCTCTCTCTCTCTCTCTCTCTCTCTCTCTCTCTCTCTCTCTCTCTCTCAGGGATATAGAGTACTGAGGATTGTCATGATGTGATATTACACCCTTTCTCTCTCTCTCATTTTCGAGCACTCAACTGTTGACTGCTGTGCTAGCCTGGCATCTAAAAACAAAACAGTACAATTATCAAACAACAGAACAATTTTTAAAACAAAGAGTACAATTATCAAGAAATAATTGTACTGAAACTCTAAAGGGCAATATATGCAGCTGTGGATTAAATAGTAGTAGCAGTAGCAATAATATTAGACAAATTAGTAGTATCAGCATTAATACTATTGATGTTAGATGGGGTGATAGTAGTAGTAGCAGTAGTAGCAAAAGTTATACTATTATAGTAGTAACAAATAGTAGTACAGTATAAAAGTAGTTTATTAGTAGTAGAATAAATAATAGACTTGTAGCAGCATCAGTACTAGGAGTATTAAACCCATTCAGCATTCAAAGATTTAATATCTTTTTTTGTTTACACATAAATAATAACTTTATCTACAAATAAATGTATATACCTACTTTCGTTTTACTGCTGACCTTAAATTTGTCCTTTTAGGTACTAAATTACATATTTGATGTCATTTTAAAAATAACTATCTAAAGCGTTCTCATTGTTATGCATAGATGCAGCGGAAAAATCAAATGACTGTTGACACACCCACATATAAGGACTTTGAACACTATGTCCCTTTTGTGTACATACTGGCAATACTTTGTTTATATAGCCACTTTGCGATAAGGTGTACTTGATGTCTTGGTAGTAATCCGTTCACAGTAATCCGAATCAAGTGTCTATATTTCTCTTCCGGGACTGCTAAAATTATTGTGAGTAAAGATATAGGTCAGAGAAGTCTGAAAGCTACTGTTGGCATCACCGCCATCACAATAACAAAAAATAATAATAAATAAAGATAGACACCATCGCAAATATTAGATCTGAACCTACACTCCAGCTCCTCCTCACTTAAGGGCTGCATCTTGAACCCGAAATCTTCCTTGTTATCTACTAATCATTGGATAAGATCATTTTATATATATATATATATATATATATATATATATATATATATATATATATATATATATATATATATATATATATATATATATATATATATATATAGATATATATATATATATATAACCCTCCTTCAGTCGGTGTAAATGAAGTTCAGGCTACTATAGCTTGGGCCCGTTCCGTTCTGAATCGTACACCACCTTCGCTCTTCGAAAGTATTTGCCTGGGCCAGTTACTATCTAGGTAAGGATTATTTAATCTCTTTAAACCTTACAAAATTTCAAACCAAACCTTGTTTCGTCTACGCATACTTTTTTAATTTGGAAATATAAAGTTGTTAACGGCGAGTGCAATGTTAAAGAAAATGCTATTTATAGTACAAACACTGCCTAATACACGTTGTAAGGTGTATGGTTGCAACGCAGATCCTCGCGTAGCTAAAACTAAAAGGCGGTACATTTATACTATATAAAACGTGCACATGCTATATGCCATGTAAATATGAATTAAATATTTTCTACACTTTTTAAACCAAATCAGTGATGAATACAAATAAAGATAGAAATGTAAAATCAAATAGTTAATACTTTTATTGTAAGGTGCACGGTTGTGATGTGGAGCTATACTGTATTACCATACAAGATGCCTACTACTTTAATGACTATGACTATAATAAATCGATACAAAACAATGTTAAAAAAATTCTCTAAATCATATGTCATTCTCTAACTCATAAATATGTCAGATAATTAGATTATAGATTTTTATCATTTTTATATCATATGTTAAACATTCCACAAAAATGCAAGAGAAATTTAATTTTTTTTTTTTAAATGCTTAAATTTTTTTCAATACATCATAAAAAGTAGCAAAACAAAAACACTTTGTTACATTGAAGATAACTTGGTAGATAGAATGCGTGAATATGGTTCTTGTGTAAAATTGAAAAAACTTCAGCTCCAATTAAAAGTTTCGTATGTTTATGTATTGTGATTTCGAAAGTATGATCATACAGCAGACACAAAATTGATAATTTTCGATTGTCCTTGATATTTCATTTTGTTGAATAACACATTGAATAAAATAAAATATCCAGGACAATCAAAACAGACAAGAGCATTCCTGCAAGATTTTGTTTGTTTATGTAATCAACCCATAAGAGAGAAAAGCAGTAGTTTACTGAAGAACAGATCGTATTCAAATATTTTACTATGAGTTCGGTAAAATTGCAAAAATTAATGTACGTAGAATCAAAATCGAAAAATGTAAAACCTATTGTGTTCACAGAGGAAGATGAATAACATTTTAATTAAAATATATGCTACATCTGTGAGAAATAAAATAACTGAAAACGTAGATAAAGACAATGCTAACTTACCAGGCATGTCTTACCAGGCAGGTACAGGGGTATGATCAGTACGAATGCAATTTGAATTTGAAATATCCCAAATGCACACCATTGTTCATTCATAACTTGTCCGGTTAGGACAGCTATTTGTTCTCTGAGACATATGTAAAAAATAAAAATAATGCATATGTAGAGGTAAAAATCATACCGAAGAACGACAAGAAATACGTATCATTTAGCAACGATTTCATTGTTGATAGGTTAATGAAAGAAGGAAAAAAAATAACAATTAAAAAAATTAGGTATGTAGATAGCCTTTCATTCATGAGACAAAAGAAGAGCTAGCCGACAAATTTAAATGATGAAAAAATTAGTGAAGAGATACCGAAGCATTGTATAAACACGACACCTAAATATTTGACGAAAGATATTCACCCATACGAGTATATTGATAGCTTTGAAAGGTTTAATAAAATAGTTATTTTACCAATATACAAGTTATACTTATAACTTAACTATTACCAATACATAAATGATGTCATGGAACATTTCAACCTGAAAACACTTTGACATCTTCATGACTTTTACGTAAAAAAAGATATATTGATGCTATTTGACGTTTTTGATGAGTTTAGGAATACCTGTATGAAAAATTGCAAACTAGACCCTTATATCATTATTATAATCACCAGGGCTAGTTTATGATGCACGTGTAAAGATATCAGGTGTAGAACTTTAACTTTTAACATATTATGAAATGCCCCTGACTATTGAGAATGTAATACGAGATGGAATTAGCACGATAACGCATACATATGCTGACACAAAGAGGGTCGGGTACAAGATGATAGTGAATACAAAAGATCACGGTCATTCCTGATCATAACAATTTCTAATGCGTGGTTTTTGATCCAAGATCTGCCCTTAGTGTTATGACTTAGTGTTAGTCTGAAACACAATAAAAATAAATTAAGCAAACCAATTTACAGTGGATTGAAAGTGTCACAGTTATCCAAATGGCAAATGTACGTATTGTACTATAACATGCTAAAAAGCATATTACTATAAAACAATACCAATCATGTCCAGTCATGTACTGATTCATTTTTATATCTTTGTTGAGACAGAAAAGGTTTATAGTTACATGAAGGATAAAACCAAGTTTAATGACACTAGTGACTATGCAAAGTACAGCATATCTGCTATCCCACAAATGAATAGGAAATTTCCTGGACCTCTAAAGCATGGGTTAAAGGGTTTTCTAGTTAGAGAGTTTTGTGGGTTAAGGTCAAAACTGTATTTATCCAAGATGGACAAAGTTGAAAAGTTTGTAAAAGAATCATGTCTACAATTTCTACTTTAATCTCGTCTACCTCTCGTTTGCCTATACTACTATATAACTATCTGCATATAATAGAAAATTAAAACCTTTATAACGTACAAGTCTAAAACACTTGTATATAAACAGAAGCCTATTTACGCTTTTGTGCGGTAAAACGTTAAAATCAACCAATCCATTCTGACACTCAATGCAAAACTCTTTATGCCCAGTTTGGTTTTCAATTTATTTTTGTTGTTGTTTATTTCGGTTTTAACTGTATCAATGCTAACATTTATTGCAAGAGTCTCTGTATTTGTCGGTTTCAAAACCCCACAACCATTATATGATGTTGTTTTGGTGTGAATATATCTCTGATAATTGAATCCTAACAATTTATCATGGTAGTTCGTTAGGTACATTGTATAACGGTTACTCGGAGCTAATGTAAATTTTGGTTTATGTTTCAAACATTCGATATATATACTTTGTTCGATGTCCCCATTTACAGTCATTCCCAGTTTACTTTATTCATGTACATCTCAACGTTGAAACGATCATCAGAAATCTAAAATACTCTTTGTTTCATTCTTGTCGTTTATGTGATAGAAGATATTGCTTTTGAGTTCATCGGAAATTCTGTAGTAACCAACATCAAAATCTATTCTCAGCAATAATAATGATACTTTATCATTTATGTTAACAATTGCATTTTTCAAAGAGATTCTTTCTCAGAGAAACATCGATTTTAATATAGCTCTCCATTTGTATAGGCAAACATAGAGCAGCTCAAAAATAAACATGCAATACTTCAAGTTTTTTCCTTTTCAACTTGCATCCTTTATTGTAAGCATATGTAGTATCTAGTTCTTTAGTTTTATTTTTCCCCTCATCTAATTTTTGTATCTCAATTACTTTATGCCCACCATCAGTGAAACGTCTACGTGATGGCTTTCTGCGTTCGTTATTCTTTTTTCTTATCACGTTTTTAATTTCTTTCCATATGTTATACGCTCTGATCCTGAAACAAACTGATTATGGTTAATTTCAGTGTTACCTAGTGTTTTGATTGTCATATCGTCCATACTGGTCAACGTACTGATTGCAGAAGTTACTATTTCAATCATGTTTTAAAACTTTGTTGTTGATAAACTTCTCCTTAAAGAAAAACAAAGCAACAAAAAAACCAATAACAAAATAACAGCCAATGGAACAAGTTCACCGGTAGCTATTCATGCAACACCTAATCCATATGATGCCATTCCAATTCAACATACCATATTAGTCTCCGCACAGTTCAAAACTTTGTATGCTTCTTGATATTTCTTTCTAACAGATGTACAGTGTTCGATCTCTTTTGCTAAATAATGTTTATTCTCGTTAATCTTTTTTGCAACTTGCAACTTAGACCATTGTCTATCGGCATTTTTCCAGAGGGACAAGCCAATTCATTGATTGAAAACACCAGTGCATGATATAATCGTTCTGTCTTTCGCTCATTTATGTACCGAAAAAGCTGAGGTATTTATATATAACCGGTTAAGTTGGCTCTGTAGATATTTTTTGCTATAAAATTGTATCCTCCCTCTAGTACACATTGCCACCTTCACCGAAGTAGAGTTGCATCTTCCGTTCAACGGCATGATTGATGATTGTAACATTTGTTTCTTTGGCTTGCTATTTAAAACAAAAATTCACTATATTTTGGTCTCGAAGTATTCAATCTGCTTGCAGATGTTACGCTATTTATTGGGTAACAATTTTATCTTGTAGTAACCCATAAACTATTATGTAGTTGAATGTACACTGACTGAAAAACTGAAATAATTAGCTTTACAACTTCTTCAATATTCATGTTTGACGGAGGACCAATTTTAAATTTTAATGAATTTTTATTTGTGGGCTATCGTGTGTGTCACATGATAGATTGTGCTGATAGAGTTATTTCGTTTCAGTCAACATTTGCCTGTACGTAATAGCTATTGGCCTAAAGATAAAACTTATGTTTTACATACGCTATTTATTAGGCCCAAAATTTCAAGCATTTAGCAATATATATCTGATTTTACGTTTGTTTCGAGGGTGTTCATGATTTTGTCAGGTAAAAGTCCATTTGCTATTGGGTAGTCCAGTGTAAACTAAGTGAAAATGGAACTATTAGTTTTGCAATTTTTCAAATATCCATGTTTGATGGTGAACCTTTAGATATGTTAAAAAATGTCGCGAAAAGCATCTGTATACAACTCTGAGGGAAGATTTAAGATCTGCATGGTAAAGAGGGATTTTACGAAGTTGATAAAAGCCGTGCTGTTTATTAGCGGAAAAAGTTAGAGAATTTCAGAGATTGGATCGTGCGTAGAGAAAGTCTTTTCATGCTGAATGTTGGAGACATGTCCAAGTCGAACTTCGTACAGACCGTGCTGTTGTTCCTTGGTGGTGGTGATTTTTTTTTTTTTTTTTTTGCCTCCAACATTATGTTTTGTACAAGTTGTGCTATTTCATCAGCTGTAAAAACAGAAACGAAGTTTGATTCTGGACCAAATGAACAAGATATCTAAATCAGCTACAAGGTCGCCTATCAGAAAATAGGTCGTACTTTTTAAATGTATATAAGGTTTTTTACATTGTGCGATTGTATCATCTTTTGATGTTTTTGTAGTCTGTCTTCTTGTTCTGTCTTTGCCTGTTCATATTTGGCTATTTTAAATGTCTATGAATATTTTGAAAGTTTCCAACCAAGTTCAACTCAGCTAGGGTGTTTTTCCTTTTGTGAAGGAACCCTGTCAGGTTTTGTTGCTTATCTGGTTTTTATTTTTATTTTTGTCTTGCTTACCCTCCATGTATTTGCAAGGGGATTTGGAAGGATATTTAAATCATACAAGTTTACTTTGAATAGTGAAAAATAATCTGCAATTTAATTTCTAAAATAAAAACGGTTGATATAAAGATATGTTCATAGTGTTAAAAAGGGGAATACATATCTTTTAGCAGTACTAGTTGCAAATCCTATTAAAGGGAATACAGGAGAAAATGTAGAGATGAACTAAAGAATGCTAGAATGGGTATAGCAAAACTTGTAGAGAAAAAATAAACAGCATTTTCAAAAATGTAGAAATGAAAACAAATAATACCACAATGAATACAATAAAGAATACCATAGACAAGGGCATTACAACGGTGAAAATTTTAAAATCATTAATCCGATAAGAAGAAGAATTTAACATGCACTGTGAGACAACATTAAATCAGATACGATTTTAAAAATACCTAGTGTTCCGTCTATTGACATGTTTCAAAGATAGCTAAACTTCATACAGCCTGAAGGTGTGAGTAAAGATGATTTAGATATTGATCATATCATTCTTTGTTCATCATTTCATTTATCGGACCCTAAAGAATATATACAATTCTTCATTGGTCAAATACAAAGTATATGATAGCTCGTGAAAACAGATCAACAAATGCTTAGCTGCCTTTTGAAGACAAGATAGCAAATCATATGGAAAACGTTGATTTATTCAGAATGGCAAACTTTATCACAGAGAAAATCGTGTTAGCACACATTGCTTCTGGCGTGATTTTGAACAGTAATGTCAAGTCTTTTTCTTAAATTTTAGACTTTAATGAATGGTTTGAGATTCTCTTGTAGCAACAGCTATTTAACAATTGTGGTTAATAGTACAAATTTCTCAATAAAGCAGCGAGTATACATTTAGTTATTAAGCATTTTTATTCCTTACCTTCGGTTGTATTTTATTTTTAAATAGATAACATTGAAGGTTATTAAATTAAACTAAATGTAGGGGGAGACAATCCCAACTTAAATAGCAAAAATCGAGCGAAGTATCGGATACCATTTGAAGTCATGTAAGCATCTTTCATTTAATTTTGTAAACTGTCTAAGCTGTCGATTGAAGAAATCTGCTAAGCATTGATGTCACATTATAAATCACAACATTTGACAATGATCTGGAACTTTTAGCAACTTTAACATTAACAAAGATTTCATGTCTTCTTGTTTTGTTTTTTTTTTTGTTTTTTTTTTTTTTTGTTTCTCGCACATTCGTTTCAACTCCTAACAGTCAAACGTTTACCGGTTGTATCGTTGTATGTTCCATTTGCAATAGCTATGTTCATTTCTTGCTTGTGCACTTCATTTTCCGCCGAAATGAAATTTTGGCTGTTTTTCTTGTTCGATAAATCCCAATTATTTAAGTAACCGAGAAATGGCTAATGGTGGTGAAGATTTTGAAACGAAAGAGTTTTAAAATCCTTTCCAGGAAGATGATGATGCAGATACGCTCGTTCAAGTACAAGCTGAATATACGATAAATCTTGACAGTAAAACTGTAAGGCAAAGGTTTGGACATTTTTATTATGTCACTACCAATTAGAGGTTATGGACTGTGTTGCCAAGTTCTCGACATGTACAAGGAGTACATAAAGGACAGTCTTGGCATGAATGAATTACAATACAATTTGGAGGAGAAAACCAACTTTAAAATACATTCTATTATGTAAAATCAGACCGTAAGATTATTCAAATCTCAACGAAAAGCGATAGCAGAACAAAGCTAGCAACCAACACTCTAAAATGCCAGACTGGAAAGGATTTCTTGGTTACAATAGGCTGGGCAACAAGGTGATAAGTGTGTTACAACCTAAATGCCCGCTCGAACCCTTTGCTGTGCAAGTACAACAAATAAAAATACCCAAGGAAATAGAGATGCAAACAACGGACACAAATGAGCCTTTTAATCATCAGGTATGTGAAGCAGAAACCTGAATAGACCATTCCCGCGGAAGAATTCAAAATGGAAAACTTAAACCTGCAGTGAAAAGGTTATTCACTACGCAAAGAGAAAGTGAATTAAGGGGTTATGTAAAGGTTCGAAAATAGAATGAATGAAATCTGCTGTTAGAATGAATGAAATCTGCTGCTAGAATCAATGAAATATGCTGTTAGAATCAATGAAATCTGCTGTTAGAATCAATGAAAAATGGATTGAAGAGTTGAAAAACGAGATTAGCAGAGAAATAGACCCAAGGAAAGCCATAATGCGAGAACATTTGGAAAGTACTGAAAGGAAAAAATAAATCACTGTCGAATTTACAAATGAAGACGGGAATACAATAGCGCAGAGATCAGAGAGAAATCCATTACAATGAAGATGGATTTGCTCATATTGTAACAAACCTAGTCTATGTGCTATTTGTATTTACGTGTCAGTTTATAGTTATCCTATATTTTAGTGATCATTTTTTTGATTATGGGGAATCGGTGTTGGGAAGATCGTACAGGCGTCATATTGAACTGTATTCACTTGACCTTATGGTAACAAGGATTAGATTTGTCAAAATGGCCGACAAGTGCTTTCAATAAAAGGATTTCAAGGGATGTTCTCACCTATAAGTGGTGAGTATTTTGAGATAGGACTAATTTTGTGCTAAGTGTCTGGGACCTGCTTTGTGGTACATGGCATGAAATACTTATTACGGCTTAGAACTGCGTGCTGATAAGTCGTACCAGTTTGAAGTAAGACCAAACGTACAAGTGTGAACTTAGAGTCTCATGAATGTGGGGACCTTAGTTTAATTATTTGTATTAGTATTAAGTGACAACGATTATAGTCTTGAAACCATTAGACAAACATAGGAAGCAAAGACCTCAAGCCAACCTCACGCAGTGTGTTAGACATATTTTTTCCTCTCGGTCTTGATGTGAACTTATGTTAGACCCCTGGCTTGCTACACTATTTTTTTCTTCTGGTGGCAGCGGTGTGATAATGGATAGCTTTGTGATATTTGTATTTTCTTTATTTTCTTTATTTTCAATAGTCGTGAGTTGAAGTCAGGCTATCTGACATGGCAACTGGAGGAAATACGTACTCTTACTTGAAGTTCCATAGCGTGCACGATAGTAAAATACTTTCAGATAGATGTATTTATATTGTATTAAAAGAAGATATGTCTCTATTTTAGTTTCCATTTAATGGTTTGCAGATATAGTCCTTTATGGGTGAATACCGTTGTATTGCTATCTATGGGATATATTTGTTGGGTGGAACTGAATATATTTAAATACATGACGCGTGTGATCTTAAAAGTGTCATGTATTCCAGTTGAGCTGTATTTTGAGCGAGATAAAAATTATTGAAACTTTATAACCTTTCATGCTCTCATGGCGAATGAAACGGATAAAAATGATTTTGTAATGAGTTCCACCATATTCAGGATTCATGAATGTATAGATGGTGTGACTGATTAAAGAAGAACCTTACGACATACTTTGTTTCCTATTCGCCTCCATCTCCGGTTTTGACTAAGAGAAAACAAAAGGATCTTTTTATGTTACTTTCCAAACTGTGGAGTTATGATACTATCTCCTGAACCGAGCGCATGCTCTTGGATAGCAATAATTATAAGGCAAAGTTAATTACACAATAATAGTCATTTTATTTCGCAACAGAAAAATAGGCTGAAGGGTGATTCATTATAAATCTATCGTCTGGTTATTATAATGGCTAATGGAGATTGCACAGAAAGCACGCTTCTCGATAAGCCAGTACATGCGACTGCTGCCACCAATACTATATGTTGCCAGGAAGCATAAGAAGATTGTTGATATTGATAGTGATGTTCAGTTTGGTATCTACGCCATATGCCTGCGAGGGTTTGACAAAAATTTACTTGCATTTGGTGCCAGGCCTAAAGATTTGGGTCTCGTGTCTATTAAGAGAATAACAGGTGATTGAGAGAGATCTGATAGTTATATTCGTCGCACATCTAGGAGGGTAGTTAGTCCATAGACTGAAAGTCTTATAAAAAAAAATAACATCAGACACCCTCATCACAAAGAATATTAGAAAATTATGCACAACTATAGGTCGTGTTTTAAGAGTAAATTTGGTTGAGAGCTCCGGCGAAGTCAGGGATAAGAAAGAGACGTAAAACTCCCGTTTAACCAAGGAAGTGAGCACTAGAAGAAAAGAGTTAATTATTCTCTAGCTTTAAATTAGAAGATATTAAGGTATATACTTATGATCGTTTAAGAACGTGTCCGGACTATATGAGCATTGTGCAATGATCATCAACTGGACCGAAAATGAGAAGTGGCTGCGCTTGGTAACATGCTTAGGAATAATGTACTCCAAGTCTTGAAAAACCTTTAAGTCAAGCCCGGTCAATTCGAGTTTGGAAAGTTAAAGACTGCCTTGCAAGCTCTCTTCGCGCCTTTCAACCAAGACTAATACTAAAATACACAAGTTCGAAGCCGCTACAGAAGAAGGGGTAAACCACTTTCTGAGCTAGAGCAAACCAACCATACACATACTGTTTTTGCTGGCATAGCCTGGTTTTCCACCTGATATTCGTGATCGGCTTGCAAAAGACCATTTCTTTGGACGCTGTTCAGAGCAAAGACTTGAAGCTTGAGATCTGGCGCCATGAATTGCCCTAGTAACTTACAGGAAGCAATCAGAACCGGAGTCGAGTGGGAAGCTTTCTTGCGTGCTCGGGTAAGGCAAAAGCCCGTAAGCTCAGCTTTTGGGAGTAAGGATGGGTCCAGAACCATGAGTGACGAAGAAAAGACCGACGATAAAACTTTAATCAAGCAACTTGAAACGAAAGTGGAGCTATTAATTGAGCACAAAAAAAGAGACTGAGCGAAAACATACATAAAGCGCAGACAAGCAACGCCAGAAGCAGTACAATACGAGGTTATCAGAAGTTCAGTGCTAGAATTATAATGATTGGGGTCATTGCCAATATGAGTGTACCAAGCCTCTAAACGAAGATAATGGCTGGTAGAGGACGAGTGGTGAGCGTAAACGAGGCCATAGAATTACAAATAAATCATAACATGTAGAACACCCCAAGCCTGTAAGTTATGTGAACGAAAAACGCAGATTGTTCACGCAATGTTTTGGTAATGGGATAGAGCTCATTATGCGGTATGAAACACTTGGTCGACGAAAACGAAAGTTCAGCGCCGTAACAACCAACTCAACAGTACTTCTTGTGACAAGATTTAAAATTATGAGGAAGTTGAATTCTTCAATGTTTGAAATGTAGTCAAAACACGACATGTTTTCGTCCTAGCAGAGATAAGGCATACTGGTGATCGTTCTACCAAGTTGACTGAGGCGCTGCCTTTGCCTAATATCGTGGCCACCATGGTTGCAAGAACGTTGCTTGAAAACTTTAGTTGTAGATTTGGCGTGCCGTGCATGCTCTTGTCTGGCCATGGACGACAGTTTGAAAGCGCTGTATTTCAAGAACTTTGAGTCTTGTTGAAAATTAAAAAGACGCGAACGTCTCCCTATCATTCCCAGTGTAACTCGATGGTGAAACGATAAAATCAAACCCTGTGCCAGATGATAGCATCAGACGTTTAAGATAAACCAGAAAACTGGAACCAGTACATGATTCTTACGAGAATGATGTTGAATTCTTCAAATTTTGAAATGTAGTCACAATGAATGATGATTCTTACGAGAATGATGTACCAAGCATCTGAATACATTTCTACCGGATTCAATATGTTGCTAGAGAAAGGAGTAAATCTTCATACAGATCGTTTTGTTCGCAAAACACCAGACGAAACCCCGATGGTTCTATCTCAGTTCGTGTCAGAATACAATGAAACAATGTAGGCGGCAAACGAATAAGCGCAAGAGAAATTATGCACGGCTATTCTGCATCAAAAGGCCACCTATGATTTCAAGATTCATTGTCAACCTTTCGGTGATGGTGACCTTGTGGGTGATGGTGACCTTGTCTGAGAAAGAAAGGGTAATCACCTAAACTGCCAGTAGTCTGGGCCTTGGCGTATTGTTAAGAAGATAATTGATGTCACGTACCTTATTACAAGAAACGGTCATAAGACGACTCAGATTGTTTACTTCACGGTACAATCTGAGTGTGAACCTGAATCCTCCAACACTCAGGAAAAGTCACATGATGGGGTTGGTGAAACCGAGGAGAAGGGAACGTCACCATATCTCATTACGGCTCAAAGAGCTAAGTTTTTGGCACGGCGTTGGGTACGCCGCGAGTCCAAAAGAAATGGACATAAGAGCTTTAGCAATCGAAGTGCTGAGGAGTCGCTGGTCGATTCTATCCCTGCTTTTGATTTTTTTTTCTTTTTTTTTTCTATTAGTTGACAGGTTATGTAATTGCGTACTGATATATCATGCCAAACGGAAGTAAGAAAAAACATACAAGTGTGAAATTAGAGTCTCAACTTCAAATTAAATCATCGGTGCAAATCTGTTTGACAGACATTAACTACTGAGGGAGAACATTGCTCCCGTGTGCAGGGTAAACAAATTAGTGTACAAATAATTTCATTATGGCATATCTATTTAACTGATATGTGCTGGATGGCAATTTTTTGAAGTCCTCCCGGCTGGGAGCTGTCACTGTACTTTCAGAGAGTTGGTTCCAGTGAGCACTGTCCGAAGGGAAAATGAATGCTGGTAAATGTTGACCCTGGGTTGGCACATGATGCACTTCTGTGGATGGCTGTATTGTGTAGATTTATATATTAAGGTTGTAACAACTGATACAGCAAGTTGTTAAGCATGGCGGGAACACTATCAGGATGGTACATCTTCTATAGCTGATTTAATAGGAAACTACCTTTGAACCTGTTCAATCTGCTTGATCTGGTTCTTGTTTTTGGTGGTTCCAGATGGCGGATGCATATTCCAGCTTCCGTCTTACTAAGCAAAAGTAGTCCCTGTCTTTTACTACTGATGGACAGTTCCATAAATTGCTTTTAAGAAATCTCAGAACACTTGAAGCTTTGCTTGTGATGTTGTTGATATGTAGTTTCTATTTAAGTATATAAATATATTAGTAATATTCAAAATTAATTTGTGACAAATACAACTGTTTTGGAAAAAAAATAATAATCTTTTGAATTTTTTTGTTATGAAAAATGAAAACATTCTGTTAATATCATTAAATTCGTAACAAGATTTCTCGGGAATTTCAGTACAGTCCTTACTGACGGAAACTTCCGAAGTACCGGTACTGTGGAAAAGTACCGTGATACGTACCACAGGAAAAAAATACCACGGTAAATCGGTCTACCGGTAATATATATATATATATATATATATATATATATATATATATATATATATATATATATATATATATGTATAATAAGATATTTTCTTTTCTTACGTTGATAAATGATATATATCAACATGTGGTACAAAATACGTGATATTTTAACGAGTGGTGATGTCACTGTTAAAATATGTCGTTTTTGGTATAAAAAGATGAAATATATCCAGCATTTAAGCAGGAAAAGAAACTTTTCTTTTTATTATATACAAAACTTACTCCAGAATCTAAGCTTAGAAGGTCTTGAGCACAAATTCCACACCCCATTTGGTATATTCACTTCACTCTCATAGGCTGATCATATAAATATCAGCGACTTTAGATAACGGTAGGATTGGGATGACCTAATCTGTTGCAGTAATTTTTTTTTTTTTTTTACAATTTTTAAACTATTTCACCCTATCTGACCACAAAGCAAGTCCAGTTCATCAATGCATTATAGCGGGTTTATCAGTGTTTTCAAGGTAGTAAGGGAAATAACTTCATGCTGACGCGAACGGCGGTGAGTCAAATTTCTTCAGTAAAAGAAAATTCCATGTTCGAAAGGTAATGCAGTTTCTATTTATTTGTTCTAGTTCACACAGTGCTCGTTTTTCTTCCTGGAGGTATAACGTCTGTAGACACACACAATCCAGCGTTGCATGGCATGATGGAAAATCTGGTATTTTCACATGGGAAAATTTAGGAATGAAAAAAATATGACAACTATTTGGCCAAAATAATTCACACTTAAATATATTCATAAACGCCACCAGGTAGCGGTAGCTGTTGAATTTCGTGATGATTTTCCCCTATAACATGCAACGCACACACATGCATATAAACCATGCAGATGTAACTCAGACTCTCTTTTATCAGCCTGTAATAGTAAGGACACAAAGCGGAGATCAAAATGACACGTAATCCAGTGTGGCGATTGATTGGTCAATACCAATAACGAGAGGAAAACAAAAATGTTTGGGCGAAATGTTGCCAATTTTATGTCATGCTTAATTGAAGTTAACTGAGGAGCAATGTTTGATGATGTCAAAGTTCGAACTAATTTGGTATATGTTACTGTCACTGTATTTCTAAGCGAAAATACGACCATCCGTTGTCCAGAAGTGATTGCTTGGTTCTTCAGTTGAAACTTTACAATTTACCTTATATCTGCCTCAATGAATCTCCCTGTTGTATTCAGGATGACCGAGCATATGCGAGTTGTTGAATTCAACGAGGTTCACATCCAGACAGTGCTTTTCGTTGCAGATTTTCAAACTGGAGTCGTCCCTTTATTTTGGGTCGATGAGGGTACATTATGAAAATGGAGTCACTGCCTTCTGACATATTACTCAAGATTACCCACTTCTTGCGTCATTTTATTGATTGCAGTGGTTTGCTTTCAATTTGAAGCTGGTATTTGCTCATTTTCAAGCTGTAATTGGTAATTTCGTTCTTCCAATTGTATTTTCTTTTCTTGTTTCGTGATTTTATTTAGAGGCGTGAGAGTGATTGACTGATAATTGCCTGGATGTTGACTCTATAGGTTTTATCAGAGGGTTATTTACGGATTGAATCGAAGATGGAAATAAGGAGTTGGCGATTATATCTTGCGCTTTTAGCGAGTTCATTTGCATGATAAGTAAATCATATGTTTAAAAATCCTTTATATCTCTCTCTCTCTCTCTCTCTCTCTCTCTATATATATATATATATATATATATATATATATATATATATATATATATATATATATATATATATATATATATACATACAGGACAGTCCTCGACATGGATTGTACCATTAATCCATCAGTCTTCACGACACAAATCTACTGGCTGCATTTAAGACATTGCACCATTTTATTGGTTTTAAATGCACAAGCAACCGAATTCAGAATTGAATAGAAAAACAGACTGAATGACGGGAAAATAAATACTTTTTTTTTTAAAAATTGGCTCTCTAAAAACAAACCCTTTTTAAAACGAGGTCACATATATTATGCCGCCATCACACTTATACAGGCCAACCGGTCGGTTTATAATTTCTGTCTTTAAGTAGCCACCTATTTTAAAGGAATATCGTTTCTCTCCTTTCCAAGGCAAAGGTGACCGTTCAGCATAGTCTTGATTGTGCCTCTTCATATATTTATATGAGTTCATGTACCATTTACATACGTTATATGTTCCTTTTACACTTGCAGAACATGTGCAAGTTGCTGAAATGAAACTTAGCTGAGGCTTGTTCTGCCAGAGAAGCGGTGGCGTTCCTAGAATATGAAGATGATCTTTTTGGAAGTATGTTTATTTGTTCTAAGTATGTATAAGATTATTTTCTCTGTAAAAGGGCGTTCGTAAAATAATTCTTTGCAGGATTTGTCATCTGAATACATCAATTTGTGAACTAAGCTACATTATTTTATAGCAATCTTTTTGCTTAACTTGCCATAACTTACTAATTTGATTCTATGTTTCTTTGCCAGTAGGCAAAAATGCTGAAATGTAAATTAAGAAACAAACTAACAAGTTCAAGGTTCGTAAAGGCCGAAATGGTGCCATTAGCGTACCGTTGTAGACTCAACACATCTTCTGGTGATACTTCCAACTGATATGACGATCAACAAGAGCACCAAACACCACCACATCGGATAATCAGTTGGATAAATATCTTATGTAAGTAAGAGAGCCTGAGCTTTTTTCTAGCATTCTCGTCTTACTTTCACTTTTATAGAGGGTGTTTGTGACCTTGAGAAGTAGCTTTCTGAAGCTGTTAGATAGAATAAAACGCTTCATGTCTTCAAAATATACTATAGATTCGGACTAACCATAACGTTTGTTTGCCCGCCAAGGCAAATCACCACCTTACTCAAGCAGCGACAGTGCGCTGATACGATATATGGTCTGTTTTCAAAACTAGCTAAAAATAGATAAACTGCACAGAGAGTTACCTTCCATAGCAGCAGCGGCATGTGGTATCACGGTACCAATTGAGCAAGCCCAGAGGGGCAGAGCTTAAGGTGTATGGAACATTGTATTCAGAAATAAACAACAAAACTAGCTGTGATTGGTGAATTATGTAAGAGTTGTAGTTTCTGTCTGGCTTAAAAAAGCTGAGTCTCTTAGCAACATGTGAGTTTATGTTAATTCATATGTAGATCAATTTTTGTACTTTTTATGATTTTTTACAAATGTGATAAACATCACTGAAAATGTCTGTTGTGACTGGATAACTCTTACCCCTGTCTAGTTCCAGCAGAGTTATCTGTCTTAAATGCAATGGAGTACCTGGTTCTGTCCTTGTCAAATTGACAATCTAATATTGCTCTCTATGACAGTGTGTGACACGCATGCTAAAGTAGGAGAGAAGGTATATTTATTTCACCAAACATTAACATTAAGGTCGATGGAAAAACAATTGGTACCGTCATGCCATGTATACCATTCCAGCTGATTTTCAATCAAATTTCACAATGTGAAGCAGACATTAGGTTCCCAAGTCGAGGTCGTTAAGCACCAACAGCCAATACATATGGGTTAGACTCATCATTTATTTCAAACATAAACACAAGCTTCTGGTTGTGGTTGTGATTTGATTGTGGGTGTCGAGAATCCTCTCTCTCTAACACGCTGTACTCAATGGGCGCGCGGCGACACTAAAACGGTGAAAGTATGTATGTATGTATGTATGTATGTATGAATGTATGTATGTATGTATGTATGCATGCATGCAATGGTGTACTGGCCATTGTGCATACCGGGACAAATCCCGGTGGGCCGCCGCAAAAAAAATCCATTTTTACCGGTGTTTTACTGGTGTGAGCAAAACCCCGGGCCTGTTCCGGCAGACCGCCGCATCGGTGGGCCGGTGGGCCGTAAAAAAAATCCGTTTTTACCTGTGTTTTACTGGTGTGAGCAAAACCCCGGGCCTGTCCCGGCAGATAAGTCCAGGGACGAGTTGCTTACCCAGTACACTCCTGCATGCATGTATGTATGTAGTGGTTTACGGCACCTCAGTACAAAAGTGGCTATGTAGTGCCAACAAAAGGTAAAATCCCAAAAATGTAAAAATGAATTGCAGACAAATTTAGGAAGACAATCCTTTCCAAATAAATATAAACATTAACTACAACACAATAAAATATAAGACGTAAAGATGTTGAATTCTGTAAAATGTATATAAAATAACAAATAAAAGCAACACATGTAAAATCCTTAAAACATAATAAAACTTTGTTGTAATAACCGCATTCCCTTAAAAAGTCCAAGATTTTATCGGGTGGTACGTCCTCGTACCGTTTCTTTAAGCAGTTCACGTCAAAATACTTTTGTCTCACAGGGTGGAAATCAACACACTCGACAAGAATGTGTTCCACAGTCAGTGGACACTGGCATGGTATGCACTCAATTCGAGGTCCACCCTTTAGGAGGTATGCATGAGTCAGGTATGTGTGTTCGATACGCGATCGGCACAATACCAACTCATCTCTCCGATTTGTTCTATACGAGGGATGCCACTCTCCAATAGTGGGTTTGATGTTCTTAGTTTATTTGTAGTGTTTTCATTCCACATATTTTGCCAAGTATGACGAACATGCTCATTTACACAATATTGTGAAGACAGTATATTGCATCTTTCATTCGGAAACGAATGACTGCAGGGCAGCTTTGGCTGCTTTATCTCCCTTTCATTACCCTTTATAACAGTGTGACTAGGCAGCCAATAGTACAAAATACTTTTCCCAGATTGTATGAAAACATGATGTGTATGTAATATATGGGATATTAACGCCTTTGTCAGATATAAGATTCTGCAGGAATGGAAACAATTTGTTCCTGTGCTGTTAAATCTAATGATTAACACCTGTGTGGTAATTCCACTACAATACTTGGTTGTGTACTATTGAAGTGTATGGGAAAAATTCTAATAACACCTTAAAATATTATGGAAAAGTTATATAGGGGTATGTCCAAGAATAACTTAAAAATTAATGATTATAATTATATTTATCCTGACATTCAAAATTTGGAGAAAATTTAATTTTATGGCTAGTCAAAGGATAGCAATTGGACAACAATGATATCATATCGTTCATGCTTTACAATACGGTATGTATCTGTAGATATATTAGACTTTACAAAAGTTCAATAGAATGTACAATAGCTTTGTCTTCAATTTTCATCAAAGTAATATGTGGCGGAAGCACTGATATCAGGACTTAATATACATAATTATATTTCATCCTCCTTTATCAGTGACGCTCCCAACTTTGGATGATAGGGGGAAAGGGATGTGTTTCTTTATTGTGTTAAATAAAGTCAGATGTTTTGTACGATGTTCAAAGGTTTAAAATTTCATTTTCTGTTCTGTTTATATCAAAAACAAATCGATTTATACTTGTTAAGTTGAGCGAAGGTATTTATAATATGGTGCCTTGTACAAATAGGATTTTTGCAATATCATGGGTTAAATTTTCGCGATATTTGAAAGTTTCTTTAAAAGACAAATTGATAAAGATCACATACGGGATTAAGTTCCCCAGATTTTTGCGAGATTAAATTATTGCGAATTATGACACGGTCGCGAAAATAAATTAATGCGAACATGGCTCAACATATGGTATCAATGAACCATTAGGACTTCTGAAATCGATGTATATCAATAAGGCGTATATTATAAGGTGAATTTTATATTTAAAAAAATAAATAAAATATTGAAGTGTTGTTTTTTTTTACAAAGATAACATCTGTGCAGCAATCAAAACTGGTGCCTGTGGAAACGCAAGAGAGAATGAGTAAGAGATTGTTTTCGTCAAATATTTTATAACGTCTTCTTATTCATTGTTATTTCAGAGCTGATGCTGTGACTCTTATGTAATGCAAAACTATTTCCATTTCTTTGAAAGGTATTCAGTGCCAAATAAGATATAAAACTTTACATCATTCCAAGCACTATTCCATGTGCTATCAGAAATGAAAGAAGTAATTTTAATAAAGCATCTCATATGCAAGGCAAGTTCCTCGAGTTGATTATGTGTCATGGTTGGAAAATGAATGATACACGTTTCCAATGAGTCGTTTCTAAGCGATACAAAATAGAGAAAAACAACTATGAAAAGGAGAAATATAATTTTGGGTTGATAAAAGAAATCGAATAAACTGAGATTTGATTGCAATTTAAATTGTTATCTGATG
The DNA here is from genome assembly GCA_029931535.1 of Margaritifera margaritifera. NCBI lineage: Eukaryota > Metazoa > Mollusca > Bivalvia > Unionida > Margaritiferidae > Margaritifera > Margaritifera margaritifera. The sequence continues at coordinate 1,961,435 of JAQPZY010001386.1, read as the reverse complement.
TGCTTCGTTATTTAGATTATCTTGAATTTTGTGTTAGACGTGAAAGCCGAAACATAACTGTTTAGCCAATACATCTGCATTATCGCTGCATCTTGGTGTTTTAATCGCAATATTTAAACCATCACGCCTTGTACCAAAATTGCTACAAAGAACACCGGAAGGTGAACCTCGCTGAAGGAAGCATTCAGTACCATTATTGTAAAAATAAATAATAACTGTCATTATTTATACTTTTATCCTCTATTCATGCCTAATTTTACACTGAAGATAACGCGGGTTTCCTCCTGCGCTGGTTTACCACGCTATTTGACATTTTTAGCTATTTAATTATATGTTGTGACCGCGATGCCATCAGATTCTTGTAATATTTGTGTAAATTTGACAATTTTGTCGCAATTTGGATTATTTATCGATCCTTTGTGGTCAGAAAATACATTTGGTAGCATCAAATCTCATTTGGCGCGCAAACGAGTGACCGAAAAATGGTGTTGGTGAAATATTTTCGTACCAAGGTTCCTCGTTACACAAAGCTGCAACCCCGATTTTACAAAACATCCGAAATTTGCAAATAATATGGAACAAATTTAAATATATACTTTTGTCACACATTTGCTCTTAATTTTATTTCGAGCAGTGACAAGGACCTATCACCAATTAATAAATTCCATGATCACAAGAGAAGCTATTTACGCTGAATTACATAGGTTTTCTTTAGGTATGTTTATTCATAAGCCAATCATTTCTCATTTGTTTTAATACGTTTTCTTCCCAATAATCTGGAGAGCAAAAGTAAAAAAAAACGTTTTTCATCACAAGTCTATTTTCTGCATGCAAATAGCGAATTATCTCTGCTTTCCTCAATCCCCAAACAATCTTCCAACAACAGGCTGACAATCTTTCCAGGATGAATTATCGATCCATGAATATTGCCTGAAAAGATTTGGTCCTCAATCGAATACCAGTCTGAATAAATTGCAATACCACTTACAAATGACATGGCACGCTGACGTTGAAATAGTTGGGTAGATGAGATAGTTGTGCAAGTTTCGTGATAATTGAGACATATTGAATATCACTTAAAATGACATGGCGGGATTTCAAGTGACATTTGTCTCGAAATACGTCATCTGCTGAAGTCAGTACATTTGTTGCAATATGCTATCTTCTTAAAAACAAAAATGAACTATAAGTTGTCCACAATGGTTTGCGAAGGTATATTTTTGCTCTATGAAATTAATTTTCTACAAACAAACAAAATCCAAATTTCTATTTTGCAACATAGTTTAGCCGTGGAAATATAAACTCTGCTGAACTTGAAGATGCGAGCATTCAATATTACCTATACATTCATTTTTACGATAGACCAGCAATGCAATTTTTGTAGCATTGAAAAGTTTCATTGATTTATTATTGTACTAAATCTTGCAACTCATCTTTATCAAGGTAGGACGAAACGCGTAGATTTATTGAAACGTTTCACAACAGCATTAAAACAGGTGTGTGCTAAAATTAAATGTAGTACAAAGAAAAATGTGAGTATGCATTTATTTGTCTGTGATAAAAGCCTGTACTTTCAAAGCTATATAAAATGACCTGTATTTATTTCTTTTAACATCCTCATATAAGCCCTGACCGGATGTTAATAAGTCACTTTAACATTCTAATTTATATCCTAAATAATATCGTCAATCATCCTAACTTCATTGTCATCCTTGATTCGTGCGCCATGTTTCTCGCAACGTCATGCACTTGTTTTGAGATTAAGACGTCATCAACTGGGTCACTAGCGTTCATTGACAGTGACAGTAAGTGCTAATTAAGAAATATTTGATGAAATGAAATTTAAATACGTATTACAGTTCAAATTGAAAAAACACAATGAAAATGCCCAATTTTACTAATGCCATATCTGTCTCAACTATGTGGCCCTGGCGTGAGCGTTATCCGTTCAAGCCAGGGCCGTTGTTCAAATGCTCGTTTTCTTTACCTTTTTATTAGCGGGAAATCCTCGACAGAGATTTTTTAGACAGCAAAGCTAATGTAAAATTGTGATCACTATAATATGCACTTCTTATATCATATTAGAAAAAATAAATCCAATGAAAAACTATGTAGTTTTGAAATTTTTCATTGCAATATTGTAATATAAGGTGGAAAAAATCTGTTATGAAATAGCATGAAAAAAATCTTTTAAATATATACTGTATCTTTAAACATGATAATTTTATCGGACAGCTTGAAAAACATGTTTTTGAAAATGCATCATTTTTTTTAAAAATCATTATTTATAAGTTTTTTTATTGCAGTTGATATGCGTTTGAAAGAAATGAAATATATTACATATGCAAATATTATTAATACAGGGGCATCACACACGATCAATGACATAATAATCGTGTTGAAAAATAAACTGACTAGACATTCAGAACAGTTTTGAAATTATTATTTTAGATAACAATGACTCATTGACCCATTTTTGTACAAATACAGCGGCCATGAAAACAAGACTTTGCAATGAATAAGACATTTAAAATGTATGTTTGAGCTGCTGACTGCATTATGGAGAATTAATTTAGTAAGCATGCCAGTCTCCCTTTATAGTCATTATACAATTTAAACAGAAACAAAATAAAATGTAAAACTTTCAATGGCTTTAAAATTTTCAATGAACGTTCAACAACTTCAAACACAAATAATCATCAATTTGGAAAGTATTCAGGTGTAGTCATTCTGTATTGCTGAGTACGTCAAACGATTCTGCGCCATGAAGGAAAAATGCTGACGAAGAAGAAATCGCTTTCTCTGTAAGTGACGTTTTCTTTCGAACCTCGGTCAGTAAAATTACCAGATTTTATTTTATTTTATTTGCCATGAAGACACGTTACATGCTATTTTCCAAACGGTATGGAACAAATCACGCTTTGTGATGGAAACTGATATTCGGTATTTAAAAAACTGATATTCGGTATTTAAAAAACTGATATTCTGTATTTAAAAAACTGATATTCGGTATTTAAAAAACTGATATTCGGTATTTAAAAAACTGATATTCGGTATTTAAAAAACTGATATTCGGTATTTAAAAAACTGATATTCGGTATTTAAAAAATTGAGTAACTAACTCGGCAATACAGAATGGATTCCTCTTAAGAACTTTAAATGTTGAAAATATAAGAGGTGAAAACGACTGAGTATGAAAATTACACCTTCGGATTGCTCTTGACTAAGATTTTTCATATGCAACACATTGATCTGAGAAATATTAACATGCCATTTTTATTGAGCTTATTGTTTTTACTGTTCACTAGTTTCAGTAGCATCTGTTTCAGATTTTGAATGACTATCAAGGGAGAGAGACATGTTTTCTAAATTAAGTTACCGCTTATAATAGCCTATAAGCCAGGTCCAAATGCAAACAACATAGACCCTGATCTGCCGGCGCATAATGCCTCGGCAGATCAGGATCTATGTTGTTTGTTCTACTGCTTAGTCCTAACAAACTGCATAGACCCAGATCTGCCGGCGCATTATGCGACGGCAGATCTGGGTCTATGCAGTTTGCAGTTGGTATCGAATTATACGCTAGTATATACGTTAGGGTTAAATCCTGGTCTCATATAACCAGACCCTAGCTTTGCTCCGTGAGAGTTTCGCCATACGATGGTCTGGTAAAATGCTTCATTGATCTCAGTTACCGGTAGAAAGCGCTTCGGTAAAACTGTCTAGAAGTGAAACTACATAGATATCTCTCCCAATTTCACAATTTATTGGATACATTTTATCTGTACACAATTTATCGGTACACATTTTATCTGTACACAATTTATTTTTACATATTTTATCTGTACAAAATTTTTCTGTACAACATTTATCTGTACATATTTTATTTGCACACAATTTAATTTATCTGTACATATTTTCTGTACACAATTTATCTGTACATATTTTATCTGTACACAATTTATCTGTACATATTTTATCTGTACACAATGTAATTTATCTGTACATATTTTCTGTACACAATTTATCTGTACATATTTTATCTGTACACAATTTATCTGTACATATTTTATCTGTACACAATTTAATTTATCCGTACATATTTTCTGTACACAATTTAGCTGTACATATTTTATCTGCACACAATAAATATGTACATATTTTATCTGTACACAATTTAATTTATCTGTACATATTTTCTGTACACAATTTTCTGTACATATTTTATCTGTACACAATTTATCTGTATATATTTTTTGCACTCTTTCAAACAAGAATCATATTGAAAACATAAAGGATATAATTTGACACGACTATCGAGCATTCTATCTCTCAATCAAACATTGAAAATGTTCATGTGTACGACGACAGATTATCATCACAATTATCATAATAACTTAAGATATTGCCTCATTTCATCAACCAATGAAATTGCTTTTCCAATTTTGGAGAAAGCTTCGTGTTGTCGTTACTAGAAAAACTCTGTTTTTGACCAGACCCTCTTAACGTCAGTTTTGATTATCAGACATTGTAACTTGATTATCAGAGAGTGTAACTTGATTATCAGAGAGTGTAACTTGATTATCAGACAGTGTAACTTGATTATCGGACAGTGTAACTTCCTTATCAGACAGTGCAAGTTGATTATCAGAGAGTGTAACTTGATTATCAGAGAGTGTAACTTGATTATCAGACAGTGCAAGTTGATTATCAGAGAGTGTAACTTCATTCTCGAACTCAGACTCAGACCTTTATGATCTCCAGTCCGGCTAATTAGATTACCGGTATGCAGTGAATTAAGAGTATGTAGAAAAGTGTGACATGTAACATTCTTAGAATTATTCTCTCTCTCTCTCTCTCTCTCTCTCTCTCTCTCTCTCTCTCTCTCTCTCTCTCTCTATATATATATATATATATATATATATATATATATATATATATATAACTATCTATCTAAATATATATATAACTATATATCTAACTATATATATATAACTATCTATCTAAATATATATGTATATATATATATATATATATATATATATATATATATATATATTCTAACATTTTACTTTATGCACTATATAAAAAGTATGATGACGTTGCCAAAAATGGAGCGATTTACATTAAAATAAATATTGTATCAACAGTTAACAAAAATTAATTTTAAAAAAATATATTTATTTACCTCATACTTGCAAATTTCAAGCAATTCGTAGATTTCCAACCATATTAGTAAAACCTAGTTTGGTGGTTACACTATCGTACTATCGTAAGAAATAGGGCACTCCATAATGTTGAGGTAATGTGTGTTTCTATTTAATTGCAATATTGCAAAATAAACGATATCATTCCTGGTCAAGACTCTGACATGTGCTAATAGATGACCATGGATCGGTTAAATGTTTTTTTTTTACACACGACCTAATAAAAACAGTTAAAAGTCCTAATAAAAATGATTTATGACGTCTACGCCTTACTATCAGATAAGTAAGATATATGGATTATTTTATGTGAAACCATGGCCTAATGACCGCCTCCATGAAGGTAGGTTTAGGTAATTAGTGAAATTTATGGATTGGTTCTGAATGCTGGAATATTTACTTCTTGCTAACTTTGTCCTTGGAGCACATTTCATTTGCACAAATTCTCAGTTGCAAGCTGTTTAATGGGCTATTCCGACTAATTAACACAAATAATACGGCATGATATCTTGATAACAGTACATTTTCATTAGGTTAATCATGTTCAGCATGGGAAATGAAATACACATATAGTGAGAAAAATACTTGTAATTGCAACAAGCTGATTGGCAGTTGGTAATGTACCTTTATGTTGGGTAATTGTTAAACCGATACCGTATACACCAGCTTAGAAATAATTGTTACAGTATGAGTGATGTCTGAAAGGTCATGTTAATGTCCGCATATGACTAAAGTATATTCTTGAGTACGATAATTTCCATTATTTGGGGATCTATTTAATGAAGTATCGAATACACAAACGCTGTTTTAAAGTATAGATTTTACCTTAGATCATGCCATCTAACAAGTTTGATGTATACACTGCAAGTCTATAGCTACACCATTTGCAGTTAGATGTCAATTCTACATATGGCCGACTTAAAAGAGGAATTATCTGACCGGAAGCGAATAAAATTTGAACGGCATTGTATTGAAAGACAATGGCATAAGTTCTTTCTAAGGTAAGCCTCACAACGAAACGATAAAAAAGCGAGGTATCTTACACTTATGTCATTTGTGTCTGTGAAGCAATACAAGATGGAGAACTTACCAATATCTTTTTAAACCAAAGAAGGAGAATTTTGGAACTAGGATTTAAATACAGGTTACACTCCGTTTTACCTATATTTATCCGCAAGTTTTAATTTTCAGAGAATAACATATACAATGGTCTTACCCGTTTGATTTTATTTGTGTATGTGTATGTGCGTGTGTCGCTCTAAGTGTATATATATATATATATATATATATATATATATATATATATATATATATATATATATATATATATATATGACCAACAATAACCTTTGCAATACAGTGGAGTTTGCAGATACACACTGATATGAGCATTTTTTTTTAAAACGTGACATACAATAGCAGCTACGGTGCAAAATTCTTTTCAAAGTTCTCGGGTTCAAATTTGTTCATTATGGTAAAGTTTGCGACAATGGGAGTGTTGGATGACATTGGCTCCAGCAAGGCCCTAAGTCCAACATTATATACATTTATTTAATAGTAAGAAACACTATCATAACCAAATTGTAACATGGCTACATGACTAAGCATTCAAGTGTACGATCCTAGTGACCCACTATAGTCAGCACCTCTGCTTTCGGAGTACACATTTGCAAAATACAATGTTGGCCCTCTAATTGTGCCCCAGTAAATACAACTGTGTGAATATTCATTTGTCAACTTACAGCTAAAAAATTCTAAGGAGTGGAGAAAACATTCGTCATATATGAAACAAAGTTGTAGAAAACTCAAGTTTCTATTTGTGTTCCAAATTTTAGCTCTGTGTCTGTATGGGTTTTGAAGCTATGCCAATGTCAAGTCACCCCCTCTCAACTTTCATTTGCGAGATTCAAACAAGGAAAGTATATACAATATCCTTGCAAGGCTCTAGCAAGATGATCAGTGGAATTGGATGAGTTAAAATAGACAATACAAGTTTTTTATCAATTACATTTATTTAAGTTAGAGAAAGAGAGAGAGAGGACATAGGATGCCGGAACCATATGAAAAATAATATCTCCCCCCACCCCCACCTGCCACAAAGCCTGGTTTTTAACTTCCAAAATTGGCCCTGGAAATACAAGATACAACAGAAAGACCATCGGATCAGACTCGTTGAATAAAACGACTTTTCGAAAACAAAGACAAACACATAAATACGCTTAGAGGACAAAACACGCAAATTAATTGGACTCTCTCTCTCTCTCTCTCTCTCTCTCTCTCTCTCTCTCTCTCTCTCTCAGCCTACAAAGAAGATTTTGACCATCAACTCATCCTCGCTATAATTATCCCATTTAAGTTTAAGCCATTGTGCCAATTTTTAGATTATGTTTTAAAATCAAATAATCAAGATAGTGGTCAAAATGTATCTATTTTCAGGAGTTGCTTCAGGTCTTTGATATGATAAGCAGACACACACCAGAAAGCAAGAGCTTAGAAGGGTGATGAAGGCCTAGTTAATACGTATTGCTTACATAGCAAGTTAATCTCTCAATATGTGCATTATGCTAAGATTTTCTTTGTGTTTAATCAGATTAACTGAAGCAAAAAAAAACCCCCAAAAAACATTATGCACTTGAAAAATGTAACAAACAGTTTAAACAATGATTACCAGTGTGTCCTACCATGTCCACATTCAGCATTGCTCACTTAATATCAAACCGCAGATTGGTTTTGCCGAAATGGAAGAAAGAGTACAGTGTTGTTTAAACGTGTTGGAAAGGTTTGAAACTGACTTCCTTTCTCATCGTTTCATGCGGAGATCTGAAGAATTTCAAACATCCAGAGAAAATAGCAAACTTTCTAGAACACAAGACAGAAAGTATACCAAGAACATTAGAAAGACATAGATCACTTCATCTACATGGTTCCTGAAAGCTGTTTTGAAATTCTAATTTATGTATTGCCTTTCAATTAAAATTACGTATTTAATGATACTGTTGTCGCTATAAAATAAAGGAAAACAAGGGATGGAAAGCGTACGTGATGCCAAGATCGAAATAACTAAATCTTTAATAAAAGTCGTTCAAGTGTTTCTTTCTTCTATCAGCAGATTAACATTTTTACAAAGTAAAAAACACAAGACGAATTTTTGACACGTCTTTCCGAAATCATACTTGTAATGTACGAGCAATGATGTATATGTTATACAGGGCTTTTGTGTTTTGAAAATAAAAAAGTATATAAATTACGCAGGTAGTTCCAACATTATCTGCAAAAGTGCATTTACAATTGCTGCTGAATATTATTCATATATGAAATTTCCTATTCTGTCGTCGCGTTGAGATCAATACATCTGTCGTGTTTATTCATTCTAAGACTCTATTTTACTGACGTTTTACTCAGGTACAATACTGAAAAATAATTATAAAAAAACCAAGTTAGAAAAAAAAACAAAGCAAAGAAAGTTTATAGAAAAAGAAAGATAGAAAAAAAGGATTTAAAGCACTACAACACATTCTACTGCAAAATCATGAAAATATGCACCAGAGGCCAACAGATTTTTGTACTTTTCCTATATAGCGGTATATAAAAACAATAATAAATGTTGGAATAAGTAGTTTGATCGCTTTGAGAAAAAAAATGAACAATAAATCTTTCAGATCAGTATTTCTGTTCAGATCACACTCGAATTAAAGCTATGAGACCTTACATGTATTACATATAACACAGGATTTGTAATAAACATTACTAAACATTATCTATTTTTCATAAATTTGCTTTGCCAGTAAAATGACCACCTTAATGCTTCCGACGTCAACGATAAATAACTTTGTAAAAGTCAATAACATCAAGGAAGAGTAAGTACCAAAAGATATTACCGATGATAAAAAGGTATTGGTTCGCAAAAAAAAAAAAAAAAAAAAAAAAAAAGAACTAGTGAAGTTACCTTGCTTTGGGTAAGAAGAGGTCAAAGCCATTATTTTATCGATCATCTCGCCAAGCGAACTTATTCAAATGTTAACTTGTAGTCAGATAAATCTTTTCCAGATAAAATATACTTCCAGAGTTTATAGAGATCAAGTGCTACATGACCGACCTTCTGACAAGAAAGAATTATTTCGATGTTTTCCAACAACAAATTATTATTATTTATTTTTAAAAAATTTGAGTTGAGTATAAAATTAATTTTTAAGATATTTATTGCAGCAATATCAAACGGAAATTTTTAAAATAATTTGCTCTCTCTGTATAGAAGGCCTTTATACACATTTGGAGACAAAGTCAGTTGTCGCCAATCAATAGCGACTCGTGCAGGCCTTTTTATATGCATCTCTTCCACATAGAGCAATATTCGTCGGCCAACTACATAGCATTATTTCATTGTACTCTTTAAGCATCTAGACAATTTAGATAATATTTTATGACAACCGCACTATTTACGCTGCAGGGGTCGCGTACGTGTGATAATTATGAAATACGCCAACATTTTAGCGGACCTTGTTTTAAAGCACACGGTCACTAAAATATTCGAACGCAATCAATCATGTTCAAAGATGAAAAACCGTATTATTTATTAATATCAGAAACTAAAACAACCTGTCATTTTCTGAAGATCTGCATTTCATTCAACGTAGCAATTGATTATTTCCCACTTGTTACCCACCAATCTTCTACTGATCAATAACCAGTCTGCGCGAAATTGTCGGTCAATTATCGGGCGATTGCTGGGAGATTGATTGGAAATATAACAATTCGTTATTTGCATACAACAAAATAGACCATTAATAAAAACACTATTTCGTTTTCCATGTTCTTCCGATTTAAAAAAAGAAAGAAAAATTGAATAAAGAATAGGATGAAAACACATGATTTAACTTAATGAAAGCTCTGTCAATCGTAATGACGGTGTCTTCCAAGTTCTAAAATATCTCAGTGCAAGGCTGCTGCGTATTATTCCTCGAAAATTAATGACCTTAGCGTCATTATGTTTTTCTCTTATTACAACGGAAACTAAGTCTTCTCCAAAAATTGAATACATTTTTGGTAGTGAAAATGTATGGAACGAAATATAATTTTCACGCATCTAGTATAGTTGGAGTATTAGCCCTTTATCTACCACCTGATTATGTATATATATATATATATATATATATATATATATATATATATATATATATATATATATATATATAGTGAGTTACATATATACACCATACAGAGTGGAAAGCGCTATCCATGGATCTTACAGTAGTGATAATATGACGTGAATTTTTAAATATCGAGAAAGAATATTATCATACATCATATTGTAATTAATGGAGCAAATCTTAGCTCATATAGACGTAATTTTTTCAACGTGTTCATATTAAACTGCTGGATTAAAAATGGTAATACAGAAAATGTTATCTCTGACAACGCCGACCTCAAATATTACGGAAGTAGCGGAGAAACCTATGTAATCCTGCAATGCGCTGGCAAAATGAGAAATGAAAGACATAACTGGTGACGAATGCCAGATGCTCTATAACGCAGTATAGAAGAGAAAGTGTTCTTTTTTGTAGTGGGTAATAAATAATAAGCGGAGTCTCTCTGTGAAAGAAAAAACTAAATTAGCAATGGTACTGACAATGTTGTCAGACATAAGCACTTGGCACTGGACAGTTTAATCAGTTTGTAGTGACGATATAATTAGTGTCAAAACCTTTCATTATTATCTATTTCCAGGAAGGCTGTAAATTCAGTCCTCAAATTAAAATGCCATGATTTGATTATATATATATATATATATATATATATATATATATATATATATATATATATATATATATATATATATATATATATATATATAATGTGTGTGTGCGTGTGTGTGTGCAAAACTGCAAAAACAATGCTCATCTTATATCAGCAAATATTCATGCTAAACATAAATTTTTTACATGATATAAAGAAGTAAGTGCCAAAATTTAAAGGTTGTAATCGCATTTGAGGGAGGGGGACTTGGGCTGTCTGGTGAAAAAGAGAAAATATTTGCAAGGCACTTGAAACAGTTTTACACCAGGATATATTTCAGGATATTATGTATTGTGAAATTTGGCGTCAAATGACAATAACCATGAGCCTTTGACTAAATACACACTGAGATAGATATGAAGAAGTCTCAATAGTAGAGTGTAAATTCCCAAGTTACTCTAGTACCAAAAGGAAATCTGATATATTAAGTTACACTAACCCCTAAAAAAACAAATAACAACCTGAATTCATCTCTCTCTCTCTCTAACTGAAACGAGATTCGTGCTCACCCCCATTATCAAATATGGTTACAAAGTAAAATACTCTAAGTTTTTGTTTTCTTTCTTTCCAAATAACAAAATTAGAAAAGCTCTCGTTTTCAAAACGCAATACAAGTTATTGTTAGTTAGTTTCTGCTAGCATGACATTTCACAAATAATGAACAATTTTTGTCTTACAATTTTTCAGATGCCCTTACTGTTCGGGGATATGAATGTTCATGAGTTAATTCATACAATATATGAAAAGTACAGTCCACACATATATTTTACTGTTTTAAAGTTTGTAAATATCGGCAAAAGATTTCTTCGATTAAGAATGAAATGCAGTTAAATATTAAGATACAATGCACAGATGGAGTTATTAAAACGATGCGTCTAACATGCGCTAAAAGTAATCTCCGCAAAAATCAGACTTAAAAAACATGCTACTGATTCTCACCAGTGATACAACACGTTCCACAGAACATGCCTCATTGTCTCCTGTGGTTATTTGTCTGCTACTTATCCAGTATGGTATTTACGGTGTTTTTATTCAAGGTCTTTGTCAGATCTCCATTTTTATGCCAATACAATTATGAAAAAATAAAGAAAGAAACACAATTAAGACTTGGAATGTTTCAAGTTGATACGGATTCCCTCGTCAGTATCATGCAATTAAACGGCCACGGTTCAAGTAACAGCCTGGGGCCATAACTCTGTACAATTTTGTCGAACAATAATAAACATTGAACCTCATCTGGCTCTTTTTAATGTAAAACCTCATACCAAATTTGATGTTACTCCATGAAGTCCTTCAGTAGTTATTGAGCGGAAAAATTCTGATGCAATTCAAAGTGAAAGTTCCAAGTCAAACAGTGGTCATAATTCCGTTAAAGGTGTTTGAAAATGGTAAATTTCGAAATTGACATAAGTATTCTAAATGTAAATTTTATCCAAAATTTGGTTAGAATCCACGCAGTCCTTCAACAATTTTTTAGCGGAAACGAAATTCGCGACGTGGACGTGATGTGAGATAATGTGACGTGACGCAAGGACATGGGGAAAAACAATGTGTACCCCTTCCATAAAAAATAGCGGTTACATAAAAAGGAGAGGAAAGAAAAGGACGGATAACAAACGCTTAATGTGTAACACGCGAAATAGAGGGACTGTGTTGTTCGTAAGCTGCCAGCATTTTCTTTTTCTTCATACAATTGTAGAAGCCGAGGTATAATGATTAGAGGGTATATCTATCAAGAAAATTTGTGAAATAACTTTGTACATGTGTATTAAATTTTAAACATCTTTGAAAGAAACATTGCATAAAACATGCTTTCAAGAAATTATAAGCAAAACGTATGACTTTATTGTGGAAATAAATTTGTGTTCTAAATTCACTGGCAGGCACTAAAATGGACAGCAATTGCACTTTATGATGTATGGAAACCCTCACACCTGTCAAACCAAACGTTTCCAACCACATAATTCAGCATGAGACATTTAATCGCACTACTTGCTATATAGTTTTTGTATTATATCTAAAATTAATCCAAATCTAATAGGTGAAAAGGAAACCTGAAGTGGAATACGTGTATTATGAGCATGTTGTGGATAATTTTCTTTTAGCGCTAAGTGAGCTTTATTGACGATTTGACGCATGTAAATTTAAAATGATATTTACACTTTCATAATGGTTTTCATTATATATTTTTCTGAAAAATGATTTTTTTTTCTGAATTGAATTAAACGAGTTATGAGAGTTAGCAATATATTTTCTTGTAAATCTTCAAATCGACACAATTTTCACAAATTCTGATCTTGGTTCTGATGCAATAGAAGAAACAAATGTAACATTTTGTCGTGCATACTATAATAAGGGACTTGCATTCGTCATACACTTTAGCACTTGAGATGACATGTGATGTCAACCCAAAATAATGTTTTGTAAGGGATTGTGTTTTTTGAAATTTCTTTTTATAAAAGCGAATAGTATTGACACGCATGAATAAGCAGTTGAAGGCACACTCAGTCAAAACTAGGATATTTTTTTTCTGTAGCATCATTGGCGATAATTATCAGCTTCAGATTGAGACACGATTGTTCCTTACTCATTCTCCATCAATTTTCTTATAAAAGAAAACTCTTAGGAAAGAGAAAGTCAGTCAGTTACCATGCGCCTTGTTTGCAGCGTATTTGGAAACCGCTTAAAACAGCAACAATATGCTATTTACATGCAAAAGAGAGAACGTCTGATGGATAACGCTATCTCCCTCTCAGGATGCCCTTACAGATAACTAGCGATGAGTATGATGTTAGGTTTAATCACCAGCAGACATGAGCCAGCTGGTTCTGTATTTTAATTTTCCAAAATATAAGCCAGACTCTAGGTTGCAAGCCTAAATAAAGAAATTGTTTTTAAATGTCAGCTTTTTTGAAATGTACAATTAAACACGATTTAACCATGTCATACGGCAAAGAAAATAGTATAAATTAAGAATATGCATGTAACAGTATTTCCATCTTAATCTCACTTTTTAATACTGGTGGTAAAGCACAACTGAGAAGGATAAATCATTTAAGTACACTTTTCTCTTAGTTTCCATAATAACACTTGACAAAGAAACTTCTTGTTATTTATTTACATCATGGCTGTAGGATGTATTGTTCTAAGGCATACATGCAAGTTATACTTGTTCTCAATAGTATATAGACCGGGTTTTCAAATACCTAACGTTAGAAACAGGTTATCCACTTGTGTGTCATATCGAATGTTTCGTGTCTTTGTTTGTTTAATTATCACTGGCGTAAGTAAAATATATACAAAGAATTTTTTTCGTTAAGTTGGGGCTAAGTTTGCTTTAATTTATTTTTGTGTGTCTAAAAGTCACTTTTGAACTCTAACATGTAACTAGTTTTGATAGGCACTACTCATAGACCTTACATCATCATATAGGTTCCTCCCTTATTAACGATTTTCCTCTCCATAGGAGGTATTTTGCTCAACTAGACCTAGAGAACCATATTAAATCTGTATTTATTTATTTTTAGCTGATAATAATATTGTAATAAAGACTTTATAGTTTTGCTTGTTTCATACCGTATAGTATAGCGCCTGCGATGGAGAGGCAATCCCTTGCACGAAATGGAGGTTAACTTATACACTGCTAGAGAGAGGCAATCCCTTGCACGAAATGGAGGTTAACTTATACACTGCTAGAGAGAAGCAATCATTTGCAGGAAAGGGAGGTTAACTTATACACCGCTATGGTGAGGCAATCCCTTGCATGGAAGGAAGGTTAACTTATAGACTGCTATAGAGAGGCAATTCCATGCATGGAAGGAAGGTTAACTTATACACTGCTATAGAGATGCAATTCCTTGCATGGAATGGAGTTTAACTTATACGCTGTGCAAATATGGTATTGCTTCGGAACTGTTACACAAAAGTATTCAGTAAAGCAGATTTGATTCAATGTAGTTATATAATAATATCATGTGACGATTCCAAGCAAATGGCAAACTCATTATGATGGTGTCCATAAATTACACTTGGCATTAATAAAGTTCAAAAATAAATAAAAGATACTTTAACACTACATTGCAAAACAATATAAAGACTTTAATGTAGGCTATTTTACTCATCGATTCAGTAGCATATTTTCCTATTTCATCTGGGTATGCTATGCCAGGTAAACTATGTATGTGTTAGTTTCATTTATATACACTCAACAAAAATACCTATATTTTTCTTTACGGATACAAAATAACGAGTTCATTCTCTTATTTCAGTATCTAATAACATGGTTCATTAAATAACAGGGTTCATTACAAGTTAGATAAAGCTTGTTTTCAAGCTGGCAGAAACCTGATGAACAACCGCCCTCTTGTTCCAAAAAAGAGGATATCTAATAGTGATGAACCAAACAATTTATTTTGACAAAAGATACAGTTTTCCTAAAAGCGTTTGAAATATATGTTGGAAATTATTGAGATATAATTTCCGTGGGAAATGTAATACAAACAATTGTATTGTTTGTTTTGTGCTGATAGAGTAACACGTAAGATGCTAAATGAACATGTAGGTGAAGAAATCTGACATGAAGACAGTGTAAATGTATCTCAGTAGTAGCAGATAAATTTGCGTTTGCCATGTTATTATCATATTCAAGTACATCAGACAATAACATGATTAGAAATGTAAGAGGCGAGGCCATCATTTGTTTAATAGTCCGCATTTCGTTTATTTAGCAGTCTCTGACTCACAATACGTAATACGTTAAAACCAATGCATACCAACCCTAAAACCATTTTCAATTGATATATCACAGGGATCTGGTAACTCAGCTGAAAATGTCTTTGCTTTTGACATTAGCCCCCAACATCACTCGATATTGCACGATAGAGCTAAAGTAACGTTATCTTGCAGGGTAGCTGTCTTTGATTTTTATGTCATAGTTCGTTAAGTAGGGACTGCCATCTTTCCTTTATTATCCAGTACTGGCATTGGGTGTAGTTAAGACTCTCGTAAAGAAGTGGGAAATGTAAACTCTAACACAGGCTTATTTGGTATATAACAACTCCATGAAAAGGAACTCTCCGGTCTTTATGGTACGCCGTTTTTTTAAAAAATATTTTACTCGAGAAAAATTAGAACAGTTATAAGATGGTGTTTAAACAAAAATCGAAATTACATCAATGTACGTGTGTTCGTTTTCTATAATACCGTTCAACCAGACATGTCAGAAAACAGTTTAAATAGCGGGAAATTAAACTGTTTGATAATCTAACAGACATTAAAGAAATAGGATTTAAACAGTGAGTCCTATCTGTCATTTTAGCATATTCATTTAAAACATTTACATGCCATACGATGCTTACAAACTCACTTACGTGTCACATTAACTACTTCACTTCAGATAATTAAATCTAGAACTTTCTATTTTTGCATAATTTTCTCAATTGTTATTTTATCTAGTAACGTTAAACTTGTAAGTTATTTAGGAAACCCGTGTTATGCTTTGTGAATATTAAATATGATTTCAGTGCTACGTATTGCTCTGTCAGTTGTTGTTTATGTTTCCTCATGCGATATAAACAACACAATAAATCACTTGTATTAAGCAACAAAGATTTGTTACAGGTAATAAAATCAGGGATGCAACCTCGAATATAATCGATAGGCCGTAAATGGGATTTAAAAGTCGTATGTATGCAGAGTTAAAATTTCCGATAGGTCTTTGATAACACACTTGAAAGGAAAACTTGACAACGTTTTGTTTTAATCTAGCTACGATGTCCATGCCCATCGTTCATAAAATTCCCTGTAGGTATCTGTTCATCTTTGAATTGAATTTTGTCTTCGATGAATTTTCTTTTCAAAAGTTATACTTTCTGGTATTTTCGATTTAAATTTCATTTTGTTTTTTACTTTGAGTTTTCAAGCAAATGATCACTTATGAGAGGTAGCATAACTGTACACATTTGTCTTTTTTGATTGACAGACTATTGTAAATGATAAAAGACTGATATTTAACCAGTAATACGCGCCTTGTGCTTGGCTGTAGCGCAACATTACAATAAAGAGTACAATTTGCTTGTGAAGGACACAACTTTATACCTGCATTCATCATTCACGTTGGGATATTTAGATACCATGTGATGATAACGTGCAATTCGTGTTTCACTGAGGTTGTATAGTTTCTGTAAAAGGAAAAATATCAGAGAAATATTAACCTGTATGGAGAACCCTCTGAAGTATTGGATCACTTAAATATCCGGATATAAACTATTTCTGTCAAAACTATGACAGCTACTTTTGTCTCGGATAATTGTGAATAGTAGCTACTTGTCATTTACAGAAGTCTTTCCTTTCTTTCAGATTTAGACTTCATTATTTTTTACATCTTATTCAATAACTTCCCAACAAATGGTAACCCGTCGGGGCGATCTTGTAATTCAATTGTCATGCAGATTATTTTTAGAGTGCTTTGAGACTGTATAAAAGCAACAATAATTCGTTATTTGCATAAAAATTGGAACTATAATGAATAACAGCATTTCTCTCCAGATTTCCCTGCTCAAATCTAATGCAGAGTATAGTGGTTATTAAATTTCGAAACATCATGAGCCTTTCTTGATTGTTTTTGGAAACAAGAAGGGAAAAGAGAAAAACATTGTTAGTGTCTTTTAAAGTAATAATCAAGTTTATTAATTTGTGGTATTACGTTTTGATGGGGTTGAAATTAAGCGCGTTCTAATGCATGGATTGAACTTACATGCATAGCAATGTGTGTTTTTCACACTAGAGACATCCCTACGGTCCAATTACCGTTGCACCTTTTAACATGAGTTTGTGAATGGCACTAAGTATCGAGGCTTCCATGATTGTAGACTGAAATATACAGATTGACGTTATCATAGTTAAGCATTCTTACAACCGAGTATCTTGGATTCGCCGTTACAAAATGCGGGGGCATGCAAAAATCTCATTTAATTTATTTGTGTATGCATACTTCAAAGCATGACTATATCATAGATACATATTTTATTCTAAGAAAGATATTTTAATTCACAGGCAAACAATAATGTCAAATATTGAAGCCAGATGAAGCATTTCAAATGGACTTAGACCAAATCGGATAAAACTCCAATAGTCCTTCAGATCTTAATTGACAAAGTTGTCTGTAACAGGCCTGCATAATACTCGTTCACGAAGGACAGGGCCAAGCAAAAAATCTTGATGGATTTTGGAATTGTGATTATTACAAATGGTAGCTGGATGCTTCACGACCATCAGAATGGTCCAAGATTAACTTCTGGAGAAAATTAATCTGTACTGTCTATAAATATTTGTTAAAATAATGTTTATAAAATATGCCGGATAAAAGTACGCAAATAAAGATATCACTTAATGTTGGTATCAACGATAATCATCATTTAATTATATTAATTATATTATAATTATTACAGTTATCAGTATCTTAATGGACTGTTAGTTCTTACCTAGCCAATCATAGCTTACGGCTGGCAACGCTATTATGAGTAGCCTCCCTATAATTTGCCTTCTAACGAGAATCAAGAAAACTGATGCTTCAAACAGTTTTTGTAGACTTGATGTCACATAAATTGCACTTACAACCATTTATAATTTGTCTTGCATGGTATTAGGAATTTCATTTTTTTCATGGGGAAATTTAACATGGGAATTCATATGCTGTTTGTATAAAAAGCAAAATGTTGTCGGTCATATGCTTGAACTAAGTGTAGAAGCATGAAAAATCTGATCTGTATTCGTCAAAAACAAATTAGAATACAGAGACGTTGTACTCATAGTTGTATTTGAATGTTATTTAAAATGAATGATTAATAACTAATGTTTGAGAATAACATAAAAATGACCCAATCGTTCCTCGAAGAGTTTCATTTACATACTCCATAAAATGCATGGCCAATAGCCAATGTTTTATACAAAAGACTCAGTCGTCCTTCGAAGATGATATCAATTTCCATTAATTGGGCCTTTTTCCAGCCGACCTTGCTGTCCCTTATGCCTTTATTCATGCACGAAGATATCAATATATCTCTTTAAACTAAAATCGCTTCTCCATACAAACCCGTAGAGGAACCATAACCGTAAACATACATTTAGCATGACATATATCATGTACTTCTTGGCCGTAAAATGTTTTGATGATCAGGAGTATATATATATATATATATATATATATATATATATATATATATATATATATATATATATATATATATATATTTATATGCAAGATTGCAAGATATAAGTCTAGGATACAGATCTTTTAAGCTAATCCTTCCTGTTCAAGGGTTTAATCCTAACTTAAATATGATAGAAACGGATCAATGTTGCATTTATGACACAGAATTATGAGTTCTTTGGGAAATATAAAATTTTCTGCCAATTATCTTTATGCAGGAAATAAAATGACTATAATAAGTCTTCCGATGGCAAAATACAATAATCTTTTTAGACATGTAACTCACTCAAGCGTCACCGTAGTATAATACCGTCTTTTACTTTTTGTTCTCATTCTTACAGCATTGTATTAAGTATTACTGAGAAAAGTCGGTACAATAAAATCCATACAACTAATAGTCTGAAACATGGGCCTGCAACCATATAATTATGCAAAATGAATTATTTTCTCACCACATAGCCAAATTAATTGCATCAATAATGCTTTGCGTGGGTGACGATAAAGTTTCGAACATTCATCAGGACACAAATTATCATGCGGTGGAAGTAAATGGCGAAAAGATCTATACATATAGACAATAGTTGGTTTGTTTCATCTCCTGTCCTCACGCAAAGGGCAATGAGTTAAGAACTCGAGGAGGCACATAAGAGCAAAGACATGTATATTTGATGTAAAATGCATCTGATAGACTAATATTTACATTGGCATAGATGACTGTCTCAGACTCTTACATCGCATAAATATCCATTTTTGTTTTCCAACGACAGCACTTTTGGATTTGTAAGTTGTAGATATCTTTGTGAAATTATTAACAGTACAGAGCATAGCAAGACACACGGATAATTATATATATATATATATATATATATATATATATATATATATATATATATATATATAGATATATAATCTTTCAAGATAAACATTTTTTTTAATACATTGTATAAATTTATTACTTAAAACTAAATTTGAGCATTATTCAATGTTCAATTAAAATGTAAAGCCTCCTCTTCACAAACACCCAGATTCAAAGATAAAACGTCGATCGCTCTTGCAATAATGTAACTGAGATTCAACGTAGGACGTAGGATGCACCAAAAAAACAATGAAGTGAGACTTCCTAAATGAGTGTCTTTCATATTTTATTGTATGTAGCTTTTTCTACTGTATGACCGTTCAAAATGTCTTATCTGAACCTGGTCCCCAACCAAGTATATCTTCAACCAGTCCTGTCATTCTGTCTTGCAGGCGAAAAGAAAGAAGATCGAACAAAAATTGCAATTCGAGTGAAGTATATACAATAAATCCTATTGGAAAACAAATTAATTAGGTTTGATTACCATCTCGCTGCTTTCCGTACCCTCCATCTGTCTTACTCTATTTAGTGACAAGTGAACAAGGACCAAATAGCGTTGGACCTTGATTCCTATTATTTTAGAATTACTTGTGACAAAAGATAATTAAGCTTATACATTGTATATGAATTTAGTGTAGCAATTAAATATTTGTAACTGTAAACAAAAATTGGACACAATTTTAACCAAATATTTACCACATGGTAAGAATAATATTTTAAAGAATCTAACTCATCTACCCGTTCGTACTTGCGTATAACCCGATACCGACTGCAAACTGCATAGACCCGGATCTGCCGTCGCATAATGCAGTTTGTAAGGACTAATCAATAGAACCAACAATATAGATCCTGATCTGATGGCGCATTATGCAACGGCAGATCAGGGTCTATGTTGTTTGCATTTGGACTTTGATTATACGCGAGTATATACGGTAAATAGTTTTCATCAGAGTTTTCAGTTTTGTATTATCAACTATTTTGTAAGCTAGTTGGGGCAGAAACGACAGAATAACATGTCATCTGACATTGAGATGCAACACAAAATATGATCTATGTAGAACACGAACCTTTAGCACTCCCTTCCTCCTTGAAAATGACCAAGAATTAGTAAGATAGATACAATAATGGTGAGGTGTCTGTATGTCATTTAACTCGTATGTGAAATTTATAAATTGTAAGTGGCACAAGATTGAAGTTAGATCATAAATATTTATGTTTTGACAAACACAGCCAGTTTACATCCAATGATAAGGCACGTGTTGACGAATTATGTAATACAGAGAAGACAAATATAAAGCTGGCGAAATATTTTACAGAATGAAGTTCTCCACCTGCCATCTCTAGGTTTTAAGGACGCATTTTGATCGTGATGTCTACAAGTAACAAACTGAGTAAAATGACAAAGGGCACCTTTAATTTGATATTTCTCATCCCAAACGCTCTAATTCTGAAATCATGCGTTGTTTCTAAAATATGACCGAAAACTTCATCAGGATCAATCTAAAAAATTGACAGTAAGCAAATTGCATAGAAATACACGATGAGAGATTTATAAAGAAAGAACAACCTTGTAAATATTGTGGAGCCTTGTTCTATATTCTGGTAAGCCATCTCTTTATAATGGTTAGTTTAAATTTGTATCTGACGTAAATGTTCATGCAAGGTGTTATGACAAAGACTTGCAGGAGTAGGAAACAAGCCCATGTGTCTTGTATTAATACTAAATAAAGGTCCTAATGCAGTACAATATATATTCTTAACAAAAGCTTACAAAAACTAATTATTTCACACAAAGCCGCGCTATCATACACATATCTTGACCAGAATTTCTAACCAGTCACTATCTATTTTACGCAGTATAGTTAGCAATATTTAACAAAAGCAATTACAAATATATTGTTAGTACAAGCGAAACTTTGAGCATGTGAGAATGAGAGCTAAAATAAAATGTTTGACATCTGGCAAGATATTTCCAGCTCATAGAGTTTATGTACATACGAAATTAATTGAACGCTAATGTTGTCTGTGTTTAGGGGAAAATAACTTAAAATTGTTTTATAACAGACGATTTAGCGTTGAGTGCATTATGGTCATAGACAAAAGCATATCGGTGAACCAGTTTACTCCCTCCTTTTGCTTTCTTTTCATTGAATAACAAACTTAGGTTAATTGCTTTGTATGAAGGATCTTAGCGATCGCTTGTGAAATATACTGACACGATTTCTATCTTTGTATTCCCAAAATTAAATTCTTGGAAGACAAATATGACCCTATGTAACCTTTTGAAATTATGTGTGATTCACTATATTATTACAGTGATCATTCAAAATTACATTTTACCTAATAAATTCTGCATACAGCTAAAGTAGATCTCTACGAAACATAGTTTACATAAAAAAACGGTCCATAAATGATATATTCTTTAAACACACGTGAAAGAAACAGAGTACCCCCCCCCCAAGAAAGCAGAATTTTGAGTATCATTATGAACACGAATATTAGCATTCAGCTGTATCAGTAGATTAAATAACAATTAAAGAAGGCCAATTGCCACTCTAATGCGCAATTGCCTTCTCCTAAATTCTAAAAATGAACGATTCTAGATTCTTGAGTTTATAGGGATGCTTTTGTGTGTACTAAAAATGTGCAGACGTATGCAGTTGAAAGTAATATGGGAAAACTAAATTTCCTCAGCCACAAAATTTATGCAACAACACCTTAATTCTGTCCCAGTTATACCTCATAGGAATATACAGCGATCATATTGGAAAATGAAACACAAATCCTTAAAATCAACAAACAAAATTCCATTAAAATTCATCATAAGACAGTATTTTCATCCCGAAATCAGAATAAATTTTAATGTTAACTTATCTGTATTAAATGGATAAACGGATTTTTAAATATGTTTGCTTTCATAAAAACTGTAAAACACATTAAGAAGAAATAAAATATTCAAGACAAAGCCACCCCCCCCCCCCATTTCGATAGGCGGCTAAACGTCCTAATCGAGAACGATTTGAGGACAAAAGTTTTAAGATGAATATCGCATTGCTCATCATTAAAGTCCAAGGTGTGTTATAGTGTTATTTTAACCGATTCTTCTTTTAGGAGACAAGGAATTTATCGATGGAAATGTTCAAAAGCTTACATTTGTACTGATGGAAATGTTCAAAAGCTTACATTTGTACTGATGGAAATGTTCAAAAGCTTACATTTGTACTGATGGAAATGTTCAAAAGCTTACATTTGTACTGATGGAAATGTTCAAAAGTTTACATTTGTACTGATGGAAATGTTCAAAAGCTTTACATTTGTACCGATGGAAATGTTCAAAAGCTTACATTTGTACCGATGGAAATGTTCAAAAGCTTTACATTTGTACTGATGGAAATGTTCAAAAACTTTACATTTGTACTGATGGAAATGTTCAAAAGCTTACATTTGTACTGATGGAAATGTTCAAAAGCTTACATTTGTACTGATGACTTGTAAACGTTTGACAGTTTTCTTTTATAATAAAATGCAAACCAAATTACGCAATATTTTTATCTTAATTATTTCAATGTTTGCATTTTAATACAGTCTATCTATCTATGCCATATATATAATATTCTTTAACCATTTTCAGATCATTGAATTCATTTGATACAGATCAGATTCAATATCTTTATTGCAACCAAGACCCGAATGAACACATTTTTATGTGTGTGTGTGTGTGTGTGTGTGTGTGTGTGTGTGTGTGTTGTTGTTGTTGTTGTTTTATTCAGACTGCCATACAGCTAGAAAATATTGATGTGAAGAACGACCTTTATATTTATTTCTGAACATTATTTCAAGATGTTGACAATAATTGTATCTAAGAGTTTCTGGAGAAAAGAAATTTGTTGTTTGTGCTGAGGTAACATGTATGTAAGGCCTTTAATATTGTTATTTTCACTTTGTTATTCGTCTATGGTCGAGACTAAAAACCAGATCGCACATGGTTTCATGGCGTCATATGTAGGGGGCACCTGTGCATGTTTGATATTGTTATGCAATCAAATTAAAGTTGTGACAAAAGAGTGAGATTTAACTTACTTTATTTTGTCATCGAGAAGGAAAAAGGTTTTGAGAATTATTTATTTTCCAATAAAAATACATGAAAAGAACACTTGGATGAAACACTAATTTTTTTAGATATCAACTCAATTGTATTGCCGCTGCATATTTTATATTTTGTATAATGGCGGCCACAGCCTGAAAGACTTTTTAATTCATATTCTGTTCTTTGATCCGAACTCCAACAAAGCAAAACTATCAATACATTTTCAGGCGGATGGTGTGGATATTGTGCGTTAACATCTAAATGTTAGTAGAGGCATAAAAATCAAAGAAATTTGCGACAAAAAGGCCTCTTTATCGCTCATAGGATAATTACCGTCTAAAAAATCTGACTGAACACGGCGTTGTGCCGGCTGTTCCTATATTTCTAAAATTTATTGCCAATAATTGCCTCTAGTTATTTTTGGATCAAAGCAGCCTCAGAGGAATTCATAGGCAAATAAAAATAGCAATTTATATGGAAAATATGTATATTAATGCGTGTCTGTGCAAACAACCATCAATATAAGATATAAATGTTGATTTAGTATTAATGGGTAGGTTATTGGTACTGATTCGAATATTGATTATTACGAAATAATAAGGCTTTCTTTTGTACTAAATTGCGTGTTATGCATCAGGCACAAAGGTTTTCTATAAAGTATAATCTAATATATATATATATATATATATATATATATATGTGTGTGTGTGTGTGTGTGTGTGTGTGTGTGTGTGTGTGTGTCCTATCACCAGCCTTTACGTAGCACATGTATCATATCTACCAGCATATTACAGATTAATCACAGTACTATCATCAGTCAAATCAATACAGATATTGCAAGCTTGATATAAAAAAACACAATGTTTTTACTTGCTACTGTCTATTTGAATTTTGAAATTCTTTTTATAGAATAATTTAAGGTAAAAATAACAACTAATATTTCTCTGAGGTGAAAAAAAGTCTTGCTTCACTTTTGACTTTTTTAAAATAGAATATACGTGGATACAATTCTCTATAGCTGCATTTCATCATCTCACGCCGTCGTCTACTGCTGTGTTACGTTTGCGTAAATATCAACGTCTTCGCCTTGTAAAAGAAAACATAACTTTTGCTATGGTACGCACGCATAAGTATACATTCGTGGGCATGACCTGGATTACAGACTCAACGTGTTCTCTTGTTGTATTTTGCTTTCTTTTCTTTTTCATTTTTTATTGTTGTCGCTCCTATTTTATTATTGTCTTTCTAAGGACACGAACTGTTCAATGACGACAATTCATTTTTGCTTATTAAACAAAACAATATTTTAAACAGCCATTGATTCATTCCGGTAATTCAAAGCAAACTTGTATATTTCAGATAAACAGGAGATGAACTGTGATATGGTACCTCTTCATGGGGTACCAGACTCAATGTCATTTTTACTGACTTTTCATTAATATTTGCCTGGTAAGAAGTTACATAATACATTGACTCTGATTTTTCACTCATTACACAAGGTGGTGTTAATTTTTACTTGAGGTAGTTTTCCATATAAATTTTGCTTTTTCAAGAAATTTTCATGTTACTCCAAATAGATTCCATATAAAATGAAAATGATTCACGTTTCGATAATTCGCCTGGTTACATATTTTTTCTTTGTAAATTCAGAATGGGGATATAACGTTCTTGTGCTTGCTGTGGTATTTCTTAGATTATTTGTTCAGTTCCTATTATAAATAAGTCAGGTGTAAAAGGGTCTTCCTGGCGACAGCCTGTCCCGATATTAAAATATGGTGTTAAAATAGAGGATATTTTCTCATCCTAGGTTAATACCGGATATATTTCATCAGATGGTACAAAAAACGTGATATTTTAACGAGTGGCAAAGCCACGAGTTAAAATATACCGTTTTTGGTACCACAAGATGAAAGATATCCGGTATTAACGCAGGAAAAGAAAATTTTCTTTTTATTATATACCAAAGTTGCTCCAGAATCGAAGCATAGAAGATTAAACTCACTATTAAGCGCCACATTCTACCCCCACCCACCCTTTTGTCGTAAATTCACCTACTTTCATAGGCTGGTCATATACATATCAGTGACTAAAGATAGCGGTATGATTGGGTTGACCTAATCTGTCGCAGTAAATAATATTTTTGACATTTTGTAAACTATTTGATCATATTTGACTACGAAGCAAGTCCGATTCATCAACGCTTCACAGCGGGTTTATCACTGTTGTCAAGGAAGTAAGAGGAAATAACTTCATAGAGACGCGAACGGTGTCGACTAAAATTTCGTCTAAAAAATTAATTTACATGTCTGAAATGTAATGCAGTTTCTATTTATTTGTTCTAGCTCACAAAATGCTCGTTTTTATTGCTGCAGGCATAACTTCTGTTGGCACACACAATCCAGCGTCGAATGGCATGATGGAAAATGTTATATTTTCACAAGAGAAAATATAAGCATATATTTTTCACATGTGAAAATATAGGAATGAAAAAATATGAAAATTATTTCGCCAATAAGTTTCTATATTTCACACTAAATTATATAATAAAGTCCATTATTAATGACACAATTTTGTTATTTAGTTAAAATACCCTGAACCTGTGTCAAATGGATCCTACAAAGTTGAAAAATGTCATATCATTTTCCGAAAAGTTGCATTTAATCGATTCAAAAGTTTTAACTAAAGTCTATCAATAAGAGAAATCCAGATTCTTTTTTTTTACCTCGAGATGGTACATCAGGCTATACAAATTCGTGTATTTTTACCATAAGCTCCCTTTCATAAAACCCTTTTCACTGTCGCTAATAACATAACGGAGGACTCCCTTGACCTTATTGTCAGTTGATGCAGAAGCAATCTTGTAATCAAGATTAAGCAGTGAGATTGGTCTTCAACATTTTATAAATCTCCTATCTTTATCTTCTTTTGGAATGCGAGTAATGATTCACTGTGACTGAGATAATGAAATATGTTTCATATCCAGCGTTTAAAGACCTAAAGTCAAAACTCCCTACATCTGTTCAAAAAGAAATTTTTAAAATTCAAAGGTAGATCAATGGGAACCGGGCTAGTTTCATTTTTCATATTTGTCAGCCCCAAACTGCATTCCTCAAACGTTAACTTGCCCTCAAGCTAGTTCATTTCAAGATCTGAAAGTTCTTTTGATTCATTATATCTTTTTGGATCTGTTAACCTTATTCAGTATTTTATAGTTGATCTTGTTACTGTTTTGTTTATATAATTTCTCTTTCAAGATTAAGACAATATTTTGATATTTTTTCACCAAACTTGTACCACCTTGCTTTCGATCCTAACATATCTAGTTGTGGGTATCTTTCTTTTGCTCTTCAATAAAAGTGGAATCATTATTGTGATTATCTAAGGTATGTAAATTTGAAATTCAGCTTCAATTTTACTGACGTTTTGTTTATCCTGTTTTGCCTTAACTTGTGAATACCTAATTGATTCTGATCTTGTAGCCATTTTAAGAATTAAAACATTAATTGATTATTACAAGTTATCTTCATCTGAAGTGGGTTCCTCTTATCACCTTCACAATAGTATTCTTCTACCGTGTTGGCTATACATTTTTTAAACAAATGAATACATCCAATTTGCTTGAACGACTGGGAATTGAAACTTTCCAGTATCCAGAATCTCTAGGTAATGAAGACATAGACAGTCTTATTGTTATTGTTGAATGATCTGTTTATAGCCCGCAATAACAGATGAATCTACAAACTATTTACACAGTTTCTCATAGATTAAAAGATATTCCAATCTACTATGTTTCACAGGGTCTATATGTCGCCAAATAAATAATTTTCTGTCAGATTGACAGTTCTCCATGGATGTAGTAAATCCATTTGATTATTGATGTCGTGGACTGCGGATCGGTTCATGGAGTGTTTATCATATAAAATAGCCTCAGAGTCAAGATACATGTCCTAAACAACATTCAAACATTCCAATCACCGCAAATAATAACAGAAGAATTATTAAAAGTTCATATTATCCTCTTTTAAATTTCTAAAATAAAAACCTGCATAATCCTCATTATAACCGTTTAAATTCACTAGCGTAAATCTCTGTCCATTAACTGATAAATCTAAAAGTTGTATATGCCCTGGCAATCACATCTGTATTTGTTAATACAACATTCCAAATTCAAAACAGGATAGCTACAACAGCATTATTGCTAGATTTATGGCTACAAATACACATATAACCCCATTCAGCCTCCAAATAATTCTCAACCTCGACTATACCATGTGACTCTTGTAAACTTCTAATGGATGCATTCTTTTGTTTGACCCAGTGGAACATATATCTTCTTTTCAAACTGGAAATGTGTAGTCCCCTAACATTCATTGACAACGGTTTAGTATCCATTGGTAAATTCTCCTTTTACTAAAACATTCACACAGCTTATATAGCTATCCATTACAAAACCAGTAGCACGAAATGCACTCCCAAACACTTTGCGACACACACACACACACACACACACACACACACACACACACACACACACACACACACACACACAGAGAGGAAATGTTTTCTAAAATAATTGGAAAAGTGTAGCACAGTTTACACGGTTCAAATAGCATGGGGACGACAAACCATGGTACATATGAACATATTTGAACATGTCGCATACAAATCACGTAAACATTCATACTAAATGACATTAGCAACTGTGTGATTAACAGTCTAATATACGAGTACCTCTTTGTACAAACTTTTATACATTCAAGTGTATTCAGAATCAATAAGAAATATTATTTCAATTTTGGCTTGACTTTAATTGTTTAACAGATATCATAAAACATTTAAATCTATTTTTACCAGCGTTTGTTTTGGAGAACACACTACAATTGAGGTACCCGGCAGATTCATTTTCTGGATGTGTAGTCAGTCTATGAATGAGTCCCATAATTTGCCGAGTGATATCTTCCACAATCCTTACATTACGTTTGTTCTTAAAATTCGTTTTTTTCTTGGCAATGTCCTATGTGTCCTCTACATTCTAAAACTACAAAATTATTGTTTTTGGAACACCAGTCTTTCTGGGGATCCTGTGTATTGGGAGAACACTCCTCTCGTCTAAATCATGACCTCTAACATTCTACACCATCTCCGCAAACATTGCTCTGACATTTTCCTTTTGTGATTCCAGTATGTTCAAACATTTAGTGTTATTGTTTCTCATTTACTAAGTTGTGGGTTAAACTTCTAACCAGAAGAGCCAATAAATGTAATTTATTCTATGAAAAGCATTCAGTGACGAAAAACTGGAAAATTTGCAAATTTTTGATATTCAGCAGTTACCAAACAATTCAAATTTAAGTGCCCTATTTCCTTCTTGTGTTTATCTATATTAAAAACTTTTATTAAAAGACTTTTGCTTTCGTCGAACGTATGAAATTATCTAACGAAACATATGAAATATCTAACTATATTGCAAGAACAAATTGTATTAGTAAAAGGCATCATATATCTAAGGCGAAACAGGAAGACAGAGTTTCAAACGGGAGTTATTTCTCACATAATTTTTATCTGCCGATTATATCACAAGACAACAAATATACTGTCAACTTACTTGAACAAAACAAAGTTATTTCATCTATTATCCAATCATTTATACGCCTCCTTTCCCTCCCCGTTACGTACGAAATTTCAAGCCACTTGTAAACTGTTTATAACTTTTGAGTACATAGTTAGCTCAAAATCCAGGACCTCAGTATTAGAATTAACAAAACAACATTGCATATAGCATATGTTTAGAAATATTTCAGGAATTTTGCATTGCAGTATTCACTAATCTTCTTCGAAGCTGACACTATGAAATTAGGTGACTGGATACAGTTTTGAGTTGATTACGTATTCAAATTGAGAAATGTATTGAAGCTTAACCAGGCTTCAGAGGATAATGGACATGTACCTGTTCCCATATATATATATATATATATATATATATATATATATATACGCAATGTTACGTTGCTCATCTTGTATGCAAGACATGTGGTGCTAGAGTTAAATTAAGCTGTTTTTCTTCCACGAGCAATTAGCTGCCATTTGTTTTCGTTCACTTTAGTAAGAAAGGATCCCTAAGCGTAAAGAATAGTCGTCTACTGCGTCGTTAATATGTGCAAGCTTGGTTCCTATATCAGTTAACACATAGCGTTCTGAGATTGAACAATCCATTATCTTACAATAAATTGTAATTTAAGCCACAATAATCAGTGCATTCTATTTAATGATCCTTCCAATGAGATTTGATATCTTCTAAAAGTTATATAATAGACCAAATGACGCTATCTAATTGCCGCCCATGCCATTTCTATGTTGAAATTGCGATATCCTGGCAGAATTCCTTGATGAATTCAGAACGTGAGTAACAATTAAGCTTTCTCCGGTGGCTAACAATTTGCTTGTTAGTCAAGACTCCTAGGGGCTGAAGCTCAAATTGTGAATCATAGATAGACTGTGAATGGACTTTTTTTTTATTTTTGATTTATTATACATTCATTGTTTGGAAATAACTGAACATAGCTTTTAGAAATTACATTTTCTAAACCCAACAAATCTTGTTTTTCTCAAGTATATCAATACAATTGTATTTGAAATAAAAAGCCATATGAAAAAAAAAATCTTTGAATAAGTACACAAATTTCTGTTGAAAGATAAAACATCACCATTTTGAGCGAAATAAGTTCAGTGCTAGTGGAGACTTTCCTGTTACAACTTATCAAAGTATACTTTGAATGTGAGTTTGCTTAGAATGACAGTCATTGCCTACTCATCCCCAAATAACCACAATATGACTCCTCTGGCTTAGCTGCATTTGCACTTGTTATTCTATGTGAGTAAATTGTATTACGCTGATGAATTCCAGGCTAAACTGATGTAAATCAAGAGCAACGTTTCCTTCAACAACAAAAACAAAATGTCTATTAGACACAGCTCTCCTGGGACGGACGTAAAATTGGCGAGATCTAATTAGACATTTGCATGAACATAATAATCTGTTTCTCTCATCTACTGTGGAATAGATGTTATCGTACATTCAGATGAAAAAACAAATTGCAAATGATAACTGATCTCGTATTGTTTGTAGGATCATTGTACCTTTACTTCATAAATGACATTATTTCAATCTGCAATCCATTCGGCAAAAATGCTGCCTGAAAAAATATTAGGCTGTATCTCAGTAGTATGGAACAACATTACTGTTTTAGCACTTTATTACAGTGACACGAAGGGGATTACAAATCCTAAGCTTTTCGCGTGATAAAGCAACAAATTCACACTTAATGAAACAAACTGTATTCGATAGAGTTTGTCCTTCTCCCGTATTTTAGTGATTTTCTAAAAACAAAATGAGTGTCTTTTACATTATTATCAATAAGAAAAATACTCAGTATGGTTTTTTGAGTTATAGCTATTGTAACTTACCGTTTAATGAAAATGTATACTGTATAACGCAAAATATTCGCGCACGCTTGAAAAATGTTCTAGTTCAATATATAACTCGTATTCTATCCAAAGTATGTAAAATGTAAATGTAATGGAACTTTTCGCGATCTTTGAAAATTCACGCTAGAACAACCTTTAAAGTTGAGAATATGTCACTGCCGCAATTTTTTTTTCGGTATACAGAAATTCAAGTATTATTTGGTGTTCATTTTCCTTTTTGTTACCAATATGTGTGTCTCAAGAATTATTTTATGACTTTGTCCTTCCTAGAAACAATTCTTACCAGAGTTGGCCAACTTCACGTGTTGTCTTAAGCGTTTTTAGACTCTACCCGAATTTGTGGATTATTACTCATGGTTCTTTTGCCACTATGAAGTCTGTGTGTCTTTACCAGACCCTCCATGTCAGTGTACCGTGGTATTTTTTATTTTATTTTTTACCTTTTCGTAATCTCTGTGTTAGGTCCCCTGATAGAGCTATAACGTGCGCCAGGTCTCTCGCTTTGCAAGTCATAAATTGACCAACTCTTCTGTGTATTCTGTATTCACTCTGAAAATTAAGCTCATTGCAAACTGGACACCAATTTGATTAGTAGTCTTTGTCCTGTGCATTTGCGTTCATTTAATCTTGACAACACAGAGCGTTTGATGAGCATAAATCTGTCTAGTTTTTTCCCAGTTGGTGCCAGCTTTTGGCATGCTCATTGATTTGATATTGTGTTTCCTTCACACATTGTGGTTGAGTTGATTTTCGCCTCTATCTGGATATTCTCTGCTGCATCTTTTCTAGTAGTAAATTATGATTGATTTATATTTCCCTCCCTCTATTCCCCAAGCTTTTTTTCCTTCTTTGTCTTCCCCTCATCATCCACATTGTCCGTTTCACACTTTCTTTTTTTCTATATCATTTTGGCTTGTTTAGAATAAATGGACATAATTAGTGTAGACTTGGGTTGATCTGTGACATTTATCAGGAATTGAAAACTGAGCACATACATTTTTTATGTTATGGTTATCTAGAAATAATAAATTGTGCTTTATCTCATTATTGGGAAATGCACTTGAACATACATTGTGCACTCGTACTACAGATTTATTTTAACATTATTCTGTCACTTATTATCGTCGCATTTGGTTCCATTAGGGTGAGATCCCAGTAACTGATTTCAGTGAGATATACATGGCTGAAGTAAAGTGTACCACACTGTCAGGCTATTGTAAAACGCGTATACAAATCAAAGGGAAGGAGTTTGCTTTGCAATTGTTTTGCTCCAGGCCTTTATTATATAGACAATGGAATAAGCTCCACATTTTTAAATTTGTCTGCATAACGGACGTCTAGCATCGTACAAGGTCTGGAAAATTGAATAGATCAAACCAGTAAGTGGATAAAGCATTCAAAAGTTTCAAGTGCGGTACTTACGAAAGATTTTAAATATATGTAAACGAATGCCACGAGTAATATAATGCTAATCGAGAGTTAAATAAAAAGGAATATATTCTTACAATAACTACTGCTCAATAAGAACATTTGCTTGGATGATATACAATATAGTTTAAGCCATATGATGGCAGGTAGTCCATGTCTAGCACAATATGGACAAATACTATAGTAAATAGCCAATCTTCTTCTTGTAACGTTTGTACAGATGATGCAGTTGTCAGACGGACCATATTTATTTCACTCTTTTTCAGATACGTTTTTGATGGTTTAAAACATTGTACCATTATACCTTCCAATGCTCATCTGACATTCATCAGTCTTAGGTGAAACATGTCAGTCGGGCCATGGTTAGGGTTCTGAGACAATTTTCGTGCTTCATTTCCAGCTATAAGCTTCCCTCGAATGACTTTAAGTAAATCCTATCATTCGATATATTTTAAAGGGAAAGAAGCTTTAATCTGTTTGCCCATATTTTGTTTTTGTAAATAACATATCACGGCTTCTGTTTTAATTCATCTGAACATACACTGTGAAATTATTTCTGGCACTAAGAAATATATCACATGCTATCAGAAGAATAAATATATGCATCAAGCAAGCTACGAAAGAAAAACAGAGAAAATACATGAGTCGAAATATAATTCAATGTATAAACCACTGCTGTTCATGTTTCGTTTTAAAACTGAATTTTATTCTTACATTTCAGCAATTTATTTCTGCTCTATTCGCAGTCGCGGTTCTGTCTTGAGTTCTTTGTATAAGCAGTAAAAATTAATTGTAGAAAAATTTGATAATATATTAATATGTAATTAATGATGGTTAATAACTTAATTCAAATAAAACGAATATCATAATCTCATAGGGCCTTTAACAGCATTTAAGTTATCATTTCGACCATAATGCCCCATAATTCAAAGCCTAATGTTGACATTTTATGTGTATATAAATATTACACTTCCCGTTTGATACGTGTCAGATAGGAAATGTTGGTGTCGTTTGAACATTGGTTCTATGACATTAATAATATTTATCTTTTTCCCTTGCGTTTATTAGATCGCCTCTGCGAAGTAGAGGAGTGCTATTGTACTTATCTGCTTCATAGAGGTGAGCTACCGTACGCACACATACAAGCATATACATAGGTACAGCCTCACTGCATCTCATTTATTCGTTCTCACTAGATCATAGACAACAGTTAGGAGTTTGTTTCATTGCATATACCCGCTGGAGAGGGAGTCAAGGGGGCTAACTTTCTAAAGAGATATACATTATTTTGTACATTCTTGGTTAAGTTTTGTTTTAGCTCATGGCCACATAAGTTTCTTGCACACTGTATACATACTGTTTTGCCTCGAATCATGAAACTTGGTGAAGGGATGCATCTTGACGTGTACTACACCCATGTTACCCAAGTTGGTCATTGTGACCCTTGTTTCACGCTTCACAGACTTAGCTTAAGTCGTATGTTCCAAGTTATTTTTCTCAAGCACTGTTTATGCTAGAATCATTAAACTACATCATTGTATGTATCTCTATTACTACTACACTATTGCAACAAAGGAAGATCGTTGTGACCTACATTTACATTTTACTAGGGCTTAGGTTAAGATTTTTGTGTTTCGTTCATGACTACATAGGTTTTTACGAACTATGTACAATCTATAGTACCACAAATCATGACACGTGTTGAGGGATACCTCACGATGAATAGTACTACACACTCATTGCAAATGTAATACATTATGATCCATATTTTACCTTTCACTGACTTTGGTTAAAATTTGTGTTTGAAATTAATTTCTCTGGCACTGTTCATGCTAGAATCATGAAACCTAATGATCATTAGAAGTACTACACACTCACTGCAAAATGACATCTCTGTGACCTATATTTAATGCTTTAGTGAGTTTGTTGAAATTTTGTGTTTAAAGGTCATTTCATGGGTAAAAGTCATGCTAAAGACATGCCACTTAAGAATTGGATGCACCACTGTCAATACTAGACACCTGACACCAAAGAAGGTTACTATGACCTAGATTTGATGTTTTACTTGCATAGAGTATGCATTTGTGCTTAGCTCATGACCATGTATATTTTTGCATGGTTTATACATACTAACATACACAGAAGGCCTCTTTTGACCATTGTAATCGTATGATTGATTAGATATATGTATTCAGTGGTAAACATTCAGTATTAATGGCAATACGTTTTATATTGTGATGAGTTACTCTCATCAGGTTCAGTGTGTATTGTACATGTGAATGAGTATGTATTAGAAGAGTGGACTGCGTGCATTTCATGTGAAGCTTCGTCTGTAGTGGACAATCAAACTAATTCCTGATGCGTGAACTATGCGTATAATAGTGGCCACACTGGCTGTCTCTACAGGGTTACTCAAAGACTGTGACTATAAGCCAGTAAAATCTGGCTTTTAGGAGTGGATAACAATAATAGTATTTGAAGCCAATTTTAAGTAATAATGATTCAAAATATAAAATAAAGCAGTTACTCTCTTTTTATATCAGCTCATTATAGTACCTATACTATGAAATCACATAAAATGATTTTTTAATAATTAAGTCTTTTATCCGCTGTCACATAGGCCAACATTTCGTAGCTGCATATCACTTTAGACTGAATTTATTTTCGACATGATAATTAATGTTAACAATGGCTTCTGGAGACTACTTAAAGCTTTGTAGAGTCGAGCTGTGTAATCCGTGAATACATTCTGGTATTGCATTCACCGGTTGTTTTGATTATACGTTGATTACATCATATACATGACAATTAAATGTTATCATAGCTTCATATCCCTCAACGACGCCGTTGTGTGGCTGTCCCGTTATGTGCAACAGCATAAAAGAATTAAATTTCTCTCGATCATTTACCAAAAAATATTTTTGATACTACATATCTCAATTAATTCCCCACATAGAATTAAAAATTTCTTGCTTCACAGTGGCGTATATGCATTTGATGAACCAAGGAAAAGCGTCAACTTAAAAGGAAATGAGATACATGTACATAGGTTTAGATGATCAATTAGATTGTATGCTAGGATTCTGGTCGGAAGAATTTCAATATGGTACGAAACTATCATCCCAATAATAGCCTTACAATCTTGCTATCATGAAGAAAAAAATGTATTACACCATGAACCGTATTTTTGAATCGTCTTGAGCAGGGAAATAAAGCTCAAGCTCGAAGTCCCAAACTTCAACATTCAATACGTTTAAAGATAGAAGCTAGAGTTATATAACTTTCAGAATTTTATTAACTCGAATCCTTCTCTAAACAGCTAAATTTCTATTACGTCGATGCACCCTAATTATCATATCCATTTTGTTAGTGTTATCTAGAGCTTGAGTATCGTGATCAAAGTTGTTTCCGGAATATGCGCCAGGGTCATCCCTGTTCGGAAATACGGGACCAGGATCATCCCTGTTCGGCAATACTGGACCAGGGTCATCCCTGTTCTGGAATACGGGGTCAGGGCCATCATTGTTTGGGAACACAGGACCAGGGTCATCCTGTTCGGGAATACGCGGCCAGGGCCATCACTGTTTGGGCATACAGGACAAGGGCCATCACTGTTCGGGAATACAATACCAGGGCCATTACTGTTCGGGAATACGGGGCCAGGACCATGAATATTTGGGAATACAATGTCAGGGCTTACACAGTTCTTGAATATAAGACCAGGGCCCACACTGGTCGGGAATACAGGACCGGGGCCATCAATGTTCAGGAATACAGGGCAAGGGCCACCACTGTTCGGAAATACATGACCAGGGGTTTATTTTGGCGCTGTGACGAAACAATTATTTCACAATAAATTGTTGCTCTGTTATGCTGATGACCGTGATTATGATGAAAAGAAATGGAGTTATGATGATACTTCAGATAAACAAGCTCACCAAAATATCTCAGTGCTGATTTAGGCATTGTATTTTTGATTACAAGTAAGAAAAAAATACATCCCAGACTGAGTAATAACAACTGACCTGGACTTTTTACAGACACATTTGTACTTTACAATCTCGAGTTGTCACAATTATTACATTCGTCGCGAGCCTGTTACTTGCTTACATAATCATATCTGATTAAAATCTATTCTTCTCATTTTCAAATATAACTTCTTGACAGTAACTTAAATCATTGCCTATGATGAACATTCAGTCCGGCAATCACAAACTGATTTTAAATCCATCTGATGCTTTGTAATCAAAACTTGATACAGTGAAAAAGTAGACCCGTTTTCGAGTATTGTTTTATTTGCTTTTGCATAACGTAAAGATGTATATCTGTATATCTATACAAAATTGTGGCATACCTTATGCCGTTATCATTAATCTAAGTTATATATATATATTTTTTCTTTTTTTTTAAATAATGAAGAACTATATCAAAATAAGCATGTTGCCGTACACAGTGTAGTTCAGTGAATATTTAGTGTGTATATACACGAAAGACATACAGACTTTGGAAGAATAAGGATAAAAATGGCGGCTTTGCAATGTGTAATTTGTTCCATTGTTTGTTTGTTTTGCTCTTTTCTATTGTGCTTTTTTGAAGCATTGGATTTTCATGATACGTTCTCTTTTTTGTAAAAGAAATACAAAGTGGGGTCTACATTTATGATTTCTCACAAATGTCATATTTCCAAACCAACAGTTAATTATCCAGTGATAATGATATCTCCCATACTTGGTTTAGACAACCACAAAACCACTACAGGTAAAAGGGACTCAATCTACTGTGCACTTCCAAGACAGTAGTCAACTGCTGTCTATGCGTAATACTATTCGCATACCAATTTATCGTGTTGATAAACACACTTTTCTGATATTAACACAAATGTTGGTAAATGGATCATTGAAAATCAATAACATACCAGGAATCAGAATAAAGACTTATTAGATTTTTAGACTTTTCATTTAAAAAGAAATGTATATTAAGACTAACTTTAAACAAAAAAAGTAAATATTTACATTTTTGTGATTTTTCTTAAGCATCGGAATATTGTAAAATGTGAAATACAGATTTTGATTTATTTTGCTAATTATATAAGATATAAGCTTACTTTGTGCCCAAAGGGACCAAGGCATTAGCTGAAATTCAAGTCCGCATGTCTGATAATTATATACTATTACTTAATAATATGCTTGGCATGCTGGACAACGACGGAAGGTTAAGTCGACAAACTAACTCTCTAAGGCTGTTTTCGAAAATGCATAAACTTTCAGAGTGAAATTGTAAACTATATGACATTTAAAGGAAGTGGATATTTGATCCACTATTTATAAGATGCTCCAAGACTGTATTTATTATTATTTAAACATAACAATGAGAGTTATGTAAAGCCAGCAACGAGAATGTGTGTTTAATCTTGTTTTCAAGCGAGCCATATTTCCACTAAGTCTGAAAAATCTCTGGTGCGTTTATTTCCTTTATATCTCTTAGTGTTAAGATGATGACATTTTTTTAGTAATTAACTCTTTTGAGAAAACAACATGTCTTAATGAAAGGCTGAAACGGGTCCTATCGTTTCGCGTTGAATTACGTGATAAAAGAACCTCTATTTTAGTCAACTAAGCAGAGGGAACGTTTTCCATATTAGGACAACTTTCGACTTGGCTATCTAATGCCATTTGTACTGAATAAATGCTAATGAATTATATGTGCAACTGGACGAAATAAAAAGGTCTCTTCAGACTCTTGGCTAACCTGTGTCTTGTTTAGACGCTATGCTACTCTATTTTGGAACCTTTTGGAACACTGTCCTGTACAAGCGCGTACTAAATAGTACTTAGTTACAACTGGAACCCCAGCGTGTCCCTGCATGTTATCTATTTATTTTCTACAGGTAACCAGAACAAGAAAGGAAATGCAATATCCCTTTCCTCTTCCTTCCACGCACCCCATCGCCCTTAGAAAAAAACGATGTGTATTGTTTCTTACGGGAATGCTTTATCAATGCAGTGTTTGTATGTAAAAATGCTAAATAAACTAATCAAACCCAAGGTCATGGCATCATGAATAAGTATGAACTGGAAAACACTGCTGAACCACATTGTATGCCAGCTATCTCTTATGTACTATTGATATTAAATTGTTATCTCCAGTTGGTAGAAGGTGTATATCCTCAATGCACTAAAGCAAGCATGTTTTGTTGACCTTATCCTATATGCCTTGGGTTCGATTCCCAACATCAGACCAGACCCGATCGGCTACCGTCATGCGTATTTTGTGAGGGCACTTTACTTTCCTATCATATCCACAAGTGCTTTGTGCTTCATGTGTTGGAGTGCAGTCAAATACCAAAGTAAGACAAACAACCCATTTCCCCCTATAAAGAACTAGATTTTTATTAGCTCGATCTGCCTATTACAAAGGAGTTTACATATAGTCTTGAAGCATCTCTTTATTATGGATCAATTCACTTTAGCCCTACAGGAATGACAATAGGGTTTCCAAACTGCAATGTACAGACTTGCAATACTTATCAGTTAGTGAAAAATCGCCATAAATTTTTTGAACAGTACTATTCACTATTCAACACATGATATGGTTTGGCTTGTTTTTAGCCAGTAATTACATTTGTGCATTTAAGTAGCCTGATCGAAGGAAGCGATAAAGTCTGCCTTTTTGCAGAATGATATTGGGTTGGGTTGCGGTTATTAATTTTTCTTATCTCGGTCAAAAAGAAATGGACATGAAGACAAATCATTATCAACGCCAAATATATTGTTTTACTGCTATATTTTCTCACAAGTTCATGACATAAGATTTTAACTAAACCGTGATAACCGCGAAGAAAACGTCAACAATATTTGACGGAAGTTTTATGTAAAATGCCGGAAAACACAGAAACATAACATATTGATATTGATAGTGTCAACGAGGCAAATCATTTCTTGTGTTTAAACTGTTTCTTTGTTTAAAAAAATTACTATTAACATTTTTATTCGCGTACTCCATTTCAGTGTCCGTACCTCTCAATACCGCGGCAGATACTTTAGCATCACCTAACCTCGAAGATGGCAGAAAGCAAAAGGAAGGTTTAACTACATTGTATATTTCTTATGTCCCTCCATTTACCTTTCCAGGAATATTTGATCCAGATATGTTTTTTGTAGATGTATAATGGATCTTATGTTTTTAATCTATGATTTGTTGTTTAGCATATGGCGTGTCCATGAACGTATGATTGTTTTTATGCATTATTTGTTTGTATACGCTTGAAATCTTCAGAACGAGAAATTCGTCTCTTTTTATTTTCCTT
This sequence comes from Margaritifera margaritifera, assembly GCA_029931535.1. Taxonomy (NCBI): domain Eukaryota; kingdom Metazoa; phylum Mollusca; class Bivalvia; order Unionida; family Margaritiferidae; genus Margaritifera; species Margaritifera margaritifera. The sequence continues at coordinate 1,921,067 of JAQPZY010001386.1, read as the reverse complement.
TGACATCAAGCCCCAAACTCTAATCATCACTCTGGAATATATTATCTTCAAATATACGTATGATACTTTTATTGCGATCAAAGTACAAAGAGTAATATTGGCATATCACTTAATCTGGGGAAAATAATAAAGCATCCTTGCATTTAGGTTCATATAGAAAATGTTTAATTTTGTGATTGGAAAATTCGACAGCAATCAAATTAACATATAGAGATTTAGCGGATATGTTGGTTTGTTAAAAGACCTCTTTCTCTGGACACCTTCTAACCTTCATTATATATTGGAATGTCTCAAATAATAAAAAAGATGGAATTCTGTTCAAAATTAGTTTCATATATATATATATATATATATATATATATATATATATATATATATATATGTGTGTGTGTGTGTGTGTGTGTGTGTGTGTGTGTCTGTGTGTGTGAACATTCTAACTGGCACAAATCTATTATTCGGTGTAGTACGTTTTGAAAGTGGCTTTCATGACAAATGAATGGTAAAACTACACAAAGTTAGGAGAGCCAGATAAGTGTAAGTCTCTCTGAATTCAGAATATGAAATAAACTTTTATATACAGAACGAACGTCGAGTAAAACAAATGTTAAAGACAAATGGAACCCTTGATAGTTTTCAGTTCACTTTAAATTCTGTTTTTGAGCAAAATGCTTTATGCTGAGGAAATATAGAACAGGTTTAAAGACGACCATAAAAAATGTACATGACCTGCCAATAAATCCCTTGAGTACGCATATTAGCAAAACTGTCGGTACAAAGCATCCGTGAATTAGAGACCGCATCAAAGGAGGGCTGAGTTTGTCTACGTCTCTGCTATGTTAGGTTATAATTAACATATTCTTTTCTGTAACTAAGCCCTGTAGAGCACGCGGTTAGAAATTAAAGACGAGTGGAACTATTCCATCAGGATTTAAAGCTAAAAGGAGATAGTCGAGTACTTAAATGTATGTAAATGTTTCTTTCTTGAAGATTTACCCCTATTTCAGAGAGCTCACACTTTTCGATTATGTTCAAAGACTCTGGGTTCAAAGTAAATCCCTGACGAAAGTTTTGAAGAGGAGGAAGCTTACTCTTCCATTCAGGTTGATACTGGTATCGCGTTAGAATACATTTCTAAGCTCGAATGTAATGAGGCCAGTTATGAAGAAGATTCGAGGCAGCGAGGTCTTTCGGACGTACGCATACCAGAGCGTCTTTAATATGCTCAAATATCTCATTTTTATTTCACCCGCAACATTGTTTTTCCAATACACTAATTGGTGTAAAATGTATTTTACTTATCAACCAATTACGCATGCTTAGACATTGATTTAATTTCGTTACTTAATGAAATGTTCTCCATATGAGATGCGTTGATAACCGACACATTTTGTAAACTGTATCTTTCTGTACTATTATTTTTCTAATACTGGAAAAATAACCGAGTAATGTGTAATATGTAACAATAATGTCACACACACACACACACACACACATATATATATATATATATATATATATATATATATATATATATATATATATATATATATATATATATACATATCATGTTCATACATTTAAATTTTTGTCATTGAAAGTTTTGTCACGATGTACGATTAAGGGGCTTTATAAAAGGAAAAAAAAAACACGAAGAACAATCCAAAATAAAGTACACACAATAAATAAGGTAAAGGATTTTTAATTAATTTTGAGTTTTTATGATATGTTTGTACTTGTACTGGATGACAGTAAAATGTTTGTAATTAAGATTACAGATGTTCAAACCACACGCACAGGCAGGCAGACACAAACACGAAGCAAAACAAATAAACTCCAGGAAATTTCCGTGCAGATTTCAACACCATTGGTAATGAATTACATGCAAAATGCGACAGAATAGCAACATATCCTTTTGTTCAATTTATCATGTAGTTTGACAGCAATGCATAATCTGTGTAGAGGTAATATACTCTGTATGAATGTAGCAATCAAGAAGGTGTAGCTACTCTGAACAAAAGTGCAAGATATTGAAATAAGCGATCTTATAACTGCATAGAGCCACAGGTAAGAGCTGGGTGTCAGATGGGGACCAAAGCTGGCGAACTACTCCGAGGAGCACGACATGTTCCCTTGATAGAGGTGCTACCTATCCCTGGCATAGCTGTCAGATGTAACCTCATCGTAGCTTTCGCCACGCATTTTTGTAATGTCAGTCCCAATATTACGGAGGTTTCTAATGAATGCATCTGAGAGGGTCCATCCAGTAGTTGAGTCGCATTCTGCAAATCAAAGAGATTAATTCCAAACACTCAATTTCATCAGAGTCATAGAAACGACGTAGAGGTCCATTTGCTCCAACCTGGCAGCGTCCGTTATTTCGTCGGCGATATAGCCAAAGCAGGTTGCCCTGTTCAAAACTCCTACTTTATCCTCAATGATAACATCTCCGCATATTTCGATATTCTCATTTTGAATTTTTGTTGAAGTGTACCTTGCCCGCGGGTTTGTTGAAGTGTGCTTTGCCCGTGGGTTTGTTGAAGTGTACCTTGCCCGTGGGTTTGTTGAAGTGTACCTTGCCCGTGGGTTTGTATTCTTTAGTTGATCTTTTAAGAGTGTAGTGCATTTACTATAAGTGCTGTAAAATCCTTGTCATCAGCCGTATGCTGTCTTAAGGCTAGATTATGTTTGCTACAAAGAATGATGATTTCAATAATCGACTTCAAGAGTTCTCTGTTTTTCGAGACTAGACTACAAATCTTACATTCTATCCTTTTCTCTTCACCTTTCATAATACAAATGAAGTTATCAGCTGTAACTTAATTAGAAGCATGACTCGCACAAGCTGAATGTCTCTTTACTAATTTTGTAAGGTCACTCCAGTCACTGACTGATGTGGCTCCAAACTTCTTCGTATCTCCGCTTTATGGTCCATAAGGTGGTCACGGTGCACAGTTAAACACTGTATGTGGACTTGAAATACCGCATCCGTGTATTCTGTATGAAACAACGAGGCTGCAACTTTGTGTATTTCCGATGTGTCTGGAAAAATTCAGGTTAATAATAATATGTAATAGTATCCTTCAATTTATCACCTAACATATCGTTGCCTAAGTTGTTCGCATTTGGGATATACTTATGTATACGCGAGTATATAATACGTTATAATAATGACATTTAACTTAGCTTGTATGAACGATATTAATGGTACATTAAGTGTAATTGGTCCAAAACTTGTGTGTGTGTCAGTCTTGACTAATATTGTTTAGATACATTGAGTCAAAATTATTTTAAATATTACTAAGTAAATTACTCAGAAACACAAACTGGTCCTTGAACACACCACTGTAGCAGTGAAAAATGCGTGACCAGCCTAAAATAGAAATCAGTGTTGATGTTATGACAATAAAGACGTCAACTCATCAACAGAGTTTGTCGCTTCATGCGCTATATTTTGTGTCGTTTTCGAAATGTGAGGGGGATGGTGCGTATATTCAAGATAAACTGTGTGAAATATACTCTGCAGGGAAAGGATAACTATGTATGTTGTGCCACTTCGCAAAACGGCAAATCTGGTGTTGTCATCTGCTTTGGCGACAGCATTTTCCAGGATATCTGTCCGCATTCACTTGTGGACATCGCCATTTTGGAAATTTCGCGCTGATAAAAACTAAGTTACCCCACAGCCGGATATACACGCATATATACCAAGCGTATAATGTTACTAAGATTTAGTGCAAGAATACTAGTCAATACCATTGGCAGACGATTCTGGAAATGAAAAAAAAATATTCAAGCGGAGGCTAAAGCTACATATAACGGCAGGAATTAACAGTAGATGTCTCAGCGAGGGATACATTCGAATGCACAGTTCTTGTGAAAACTGAGAAACACTGCTAAGGGGCTCGGTACATGCTTAGAATACCTGCAGATCACCCCCATATTTGTATTTACCTTGTACTTGTGTATGGGCTCAACCTGGAAAAAGGCCTAGTCCGTAAACTGCATTTTGAAGTTATAAAGACCGATTGTCAGGTCACACTGCAAAAGTTCTCACCAACAACAAAAATATAAAATATATTTTAAAACTGGGCAGCAGAAAGATAAATTTGCGTGAATTGATCTAGCTGTACAACTTTTCTTTTCAGGGAGCAAATATAGTACTGGAGCCAGATTGTATTGCAATAAATCATAATCAATTTTCAGATGAATATATCGTAGAACTTACTGTGATGACTGAGGAATTTAAAATTAGGTATGTTGCAAATTAGACCAGATTTGTAGTCCTCATAATATAGATTGATTTGCCTTGAACTTGAACATTGAATGCAAACGTTTTAATTCTTAATGGTGGTTCCCCGCTTCCGAAAGTGTTAATGCTTTCACATAAAGCTGGTCAGTGATAATAATTGCGTAGTTCCGACTCCCATTTTAATATTAAACTAGAAACAAAAACAAAAGTAATAAAAAATAAAGCAATATTAAAGATCAGGAAAGATCATGCACAAAAAGGAACTTTAATAATTCCTGCCAGGAGTCTCTAAAAATTTGGGCAATGTTAACAAGCAGAATGAACAGGTTGAAAGCTATGTAAACAAGATCGAGTTTTGTAAAGGTGAACAAAGAACAGTAGCAGCCAGTGACAAGGAAAGCTGGGGTTTTTTTTAAAGAAAATATATGACATTTAGCATGGTAATATTTGGGATAGATTGAAAATAATGGTTCGACGGTCACGTGGATATAATTAGATATCAGTGTGTATGTGGGTCAGGAAACAATACTGATTAATTTTCATTGTTTTCAGATGTTCAACAAAAATAGAATATTGAGGCTGTAGTACACAATGCGAGGATCCAGATTATCACGGATATTGAAAGATTTATGACGAAAATTACGCGGTGTATACTATCATCAAAGAGTGACAGTACTGTGAAAAAAATATTACCATAGTTTTGAATGAATGGCAACAATATTATGACATAGTCAGAACACAATGTATACCTGCATAGCCCGTTCAAGTTACTCCCTTTTAATTGAGATATTAGACAGCGTTGAGTCAGCAAAGGTTATATTATCTGTGTTATACAGCATCAAATGGGCACACATTAATAGTTTCAACGCCCTAACATTGAATTATTATTGTATAAAATTACATAAAAATTTCCAGCAAAAGCACAGTTAAAAAAGTCTGGATTCACATTGATTTACTACACAAATTATGCAACCAGTGTTATGAATCCCATGACTTATTGGTCGCTAGAGACTTCTGTATCATATTGCTTGCTTTCTTTGTATATCTGTGGTAAGATGAATTAAGCTTGTGAAGATTCAACGATGTGTCTGTAGGAGCCAAATCATTTAGTCATTCATATACGAGCAAAAAATAGATTAATATAGGTCTGATAACGAGATCATAATTGCAAACGGAACGATTCTTACTCCATCTTCTGAGATATATAGAGTTATGAGGTCTAAACTCTAGTTCAGTGCTCTCAGGTTAATTAACAAAGACAAATAGGTCAGTTATACATAAGCGAAGGAAATCATTTTAAGCAGATTGACATTTCTAGCTCAACGTGTCCAGCCTCGGCTTAGTTTCCTTAAGGTCTGGGATTGGAGAACAGGACGAGGAACACTCGCGGTTGCCATGTCGGACTTTAATAAGCGATGTTGGAAAAGGCACGGTCTGTGGAAACTGATTGTACGAAGGACGGATATTGTTTGATTCTGTATAGAAAAAAAAATAGAAGTAAGTAAGAAGTTAAGTGTATGATTCCATTCAATCACACAATTCACTAATTTAATTTAAATATCAATGATTTCACTTCTTTCCATTTATTTTCCTGGTCTAGTTGCCCCACATCTTGCTGGTCGGCAAACATTACTTATTTGTTGTTTATTTATTTTGATTAAGCATAGCTATGATTAGCATTGTCCCGCTTTTTGATTAAGCAATGCTATGATTAACATTGCCCTGCTATTTGATTAAGCATGGCTATGATTAGCATTGTCCCACTATTTGATTAAGCATAGCTATGATTAGCATTGTCCCAATATTTTATATCATATCGAGAAAATATTGTCGTGATCATGCTTTTATATTATATCGAAGAAAAGGATTTTTTTCCCATAGATTACGGAACTGTCAAGCGTAATAGGGGTTAAAATTGATTTTTTGTTTTGTTCGATTTTGACATCCTAAATGTGTAAAAGACATTGTGATTTGACGAAAAATGGAAACTAGAAGATGTTTTTGAACAATTATTAAAAGAATGAAAATAAAGTTTAACGAATGATTTCTTTTTGGAGACAACCAGGCAAAATGTTAAAGATTAGGTACTAAAATTTAATACAGAAAATTTTTATATAACCATCCTATATAAACTATATTATTACCACAACACGTGTTATAGATTCGCTAATGCAGATACGTTTAGCTATAGGCACTATGTCTATATGAAAAATGTCTAGCCTTCAAATGCTAAATTGCAATCACTCCCTTCCAGGCTCTCTTATCGACTTATCTGTTTCCTTTACAAAATACCGATATATTGCTATACCTCCGTACGAAATGTTTCCTCAGCCTTCTCTATTTAAATTAATTACATTTACGTCGGATTTTGTCCCTTAGTCGTCTCCCCACCATCTCAATCGTTATCATAATGATCATCATAAGCTCTTCTTCTTCATTTATATTTTTGCCACTAGTATCAATGTTGTCATTGTAGAGAGCAATAGCTATTTCAACAGAAATACAAGTGTGAACAATAGGTGTTGTGTTTTAATATGCAAAATATTATATAGCAGCTGAGAATTTTCCCCGTAAAAAGTTATATAGAAATGTAATAAAGCGTGCGTTATCTAAATATGGGGAAATATCCTATTGACACCAACTGGTGCGGCGGAAATATAGATGGTTTTAGATAAGGTCATATTACTTGTTATCACAAGGTCCGGTTCCGCTATCGAGAGTATCTGGGTAATTCATACCAAAGAAATAAAATTTGCAAAAATTGAGAAATAAATAGATGCACGACGGCTGTCATTTGTCGCCACATTCAACTCTATTGAAAATTCGACAGCATTCTTTAGACTCGTAATTTCTGTAATAAAAGTAGCATTATTTCAAATATATGATTTTGCACCTTAACGTAAATTGTCCATAGCATTCATTTATATTTGCTTATTGACGTATGACCGAAGAAAACACACTTATAAATCACAATGAAAATCTGATTACATTCCAAATCAACGTTCACCATGATGTAACTCATTTCCAATGGATATCTTTTCTGTAATGTGTTTTGTAGGCAATGCCTTTCGGTTTAATTGATTATTGTATGAAAATCATTGCTCGGAAATATTGGAAATATATACCATAACGTAAACCCATACAAGGGACATTTTCTAAACGTGTGCTGATAAAAGTATCATGAACACTTTTTTATATTCTTCCTGAAAACTCTGATAGTGGTCGGGACACGTCACAATAAGGAAGATAAACATTTAAAGGCTTCTGGTTGAAATCAAGAAACATGTTTGTTCGGAAAGATTGCAATAAAATAGATGTATCATCAGCTATAATGAAGGGTATTTACAAACGAAGACAGCAGATGCCAATTTGGTGCGGAGGAAATTCTTTATCGAGTGACAGAAAAATGCACTTTACAAAAAAGTCCTCTGAGTATGCAAATGGTGGATAAAACCATGGCAACGAAGCAAACAATGGGTCTGTTGAATTTAAAATTAATTATATCGTAAACAGTGTTCTGAACAGTTAATAAACAAATTTATTGTTTTACTGTAAAGAATTTGCAATTTAAAAACAAGAGTATTTACTTAAGTTGGTGTTGCATTGATGAATGCAGATTACCATTTGAAATCGAGATGTAATGTCTAGGGAGAAAATTCAGTGTTATTTTGTCTGATGTTTAGTCAATCAGTCTAATGATCATTGTGAAGGCGGGCAGTGTGAGTTCTTCTGTTAGATTCGAAAATCGAAAAGCAAATAGTTGCAGATTTTTTTGCACTACATACACCTCTTCTCGTTTTTCGTCTTCTTTTAGAGGGTATCGAGAATTAATGGATACGTATACATAGGCGATTGTTGCCGTAACCCGAGGACCTGGGTTGGGTCTCGATAGGGAACGAACTAAAAAATTCTCTAACCTGTATGATAAAATTCTTTCTCAATATATATATATATATATATATATATATATATATATATATATATATATATATGTATATTGATATAGATATATATATATATATATATGTGTGTGTGTGTGTGCGTGTCTGTGTATGCATCTTTAGACTCACTGCCTTAAAACTCGTTCATGTCGACCAACTTTTCAATTTTCGTGAGTATTTTAAACATGACTGTGTTATATTTTGTTCCATGAATACTTTCTGTTTATATTGCAGTTGTGCTTGTAGTACTAGAACATTTTGGGTTGTATGTGTCTCGCATCCAATAGTGACTTTTGTGGAGAGGTTAACTGATCATTTCTTTAAATTATTTTCATAGAACATCTATCTTTTGAATAACTACTTATTTCTTACTGCCTAAGTATTATAGGATCAGAGTCTTCAAGAGCTCAACAATATTTTTCTATACGTATTTGCAGACTAACACAACCTTTGCTGTGTGGATTCATCTCGGAATTTGAGTTGATAACACTTTGTGTGAAAATCTTTAACCGGATCAAGATTATGTGTTAATTAGACTATTCGTCATGTAATGCAAAACGACACTAACACTATGAATTGGGCTAGTATGTCTGGGTTAAAGCATGTGTGCCAAATACTATGTTTGTTGGATGATATCGGTGGAAGTTAATGAGGGATTTTATGTATCATTTCGGAAGCAAAAACCTCATCACTTATTAACCCAACTCTTGTTGCTTTTTTATACAAGTCTGCACATTTTTAAATGTTATTGTTGAGGGGATGTGTTTTCATGCTTTTTAAATGTTATTGTTGAGGGGATGTGTTTTCATGCTTTTTAAATGTTATTGTTGAGGGGATGTGTTTTCATGCTTTTTAAATGTTATTGTTGAGGGGATGTGTTTTCATGCTTTTTAAATGTTATTGTTGAGGGGATGTGTTTTCATGCTCAACGATACTGTGTAAGCACCTCTTTGTCAAATGAGCTGCAATCATTTTGATGGCTGTGGCATAACACATCTATTAATAACCCCAGAAACAGTGTTTTGGCCGGCAATGGGGATTTGCATGTTTTGAAAGATCACAGTAATCTAAAGATTGACTCCACAAGATAATTAGTATCAAGTAATTATATCCAAAATAATGTACACTTATGTTCCACCTTCAATACTTTAGATGAATGAATACCTTTGTTTGAAAACATGAAGGAAAATTTTGGCATTCACTGAATCAGGGTATTTCCATACATCTGAAAAACCATCATATCCAAACAGCGTTTCGTCAATAATAGATAATTACAGATTTTATTTTGTGACTGTTCATGCATACACCATACAGTTAATATTACATTTTCACTACTCCTGATTTTGAGCTAATATTTTACAAAATTTACAAGTTGTTTTAGTCTCGTAGGTAAATGATGAAGTTCTCCATATAGAGTCACATTTTATGAAGACATTTTTACATTTAAAACAATACTTTATAAAGATAAGACGTACACGCTCAATGACATTACCGCTATGAAATCCCAAAACATAAGAAGCATATGAAAGGATAGAAGCAATGTGTATTACATATAACAACATACATTATCTTGGTTTCGATGTAAGATTTTACGAAATATGAAAGGAAAATGATTTCTTTATAATCTAGAATGTGTTGCCCTTTTCAAAACTTACCATTAATGGTGGTGGTGGGTGGGTGGATGAACAAAGCTTTCAACACTGTTCGGCAAATATACATCAAGAACACTTTCTGGCATCACTTGAGAGAGAATAAATGTATCAAAAAAACAAGCAAGTTAACATTTATCATGAATTGTAGCCCTTGCTTTTATATCTTAAACTAAAATTACTCTTTGAGAATTTAAGATTTCTCACACGCGCAACAAGTAAAATGACCAAAGATGTCTTGGAAGGCACATACGTTTTGCATTCTTTCATTTAATCAAACCTGCGATTCGGTGCATTTTAACGTGCTTTATAACATTAATGCAATAATGTATCCTTTGATGTTACTTAACAGGATATGTTTGTTCCGTCTGCATATCGACTGTATGATATTAATGATAATCTAATGAAATGATTGCCTCATCAGCTGTTGGTAATTATTACATATAATGCATACATTGTTATGATTCCACTTGATCGTCGATAATCAAGTACACTTAATGTAATCATTACTTTATTATCAATTTTGTGAGCGTTTGCATAGTATTACATCGATGCAATACGACATATAACCACCAACACATTTTCTGTAAATCATTATTCCCTGCAAAAGTGCCCAGTGACACACACATACATACATTTCCTTCAACCCATTCACCCACCCACATAATGAAAGTTTAAAACATTTCTGAATATGTGACATTTTACTTTGAACTTAGACAGATTGTACAATGAATAGTAATTTTATTCATTCAACTGTTTACCCGAAAATAAAATCAGTTACTGATTAATTTATATCCACGAGTAGGCAGGTGATATTTGAATTTATTTTGTTTGAGTAGCCCAAGTCTTGAATTTGCATTTTTTAATGATTGTTCCAAAGTTTGCTCCGTGGAATTAAATTCCAATTTAGCCAACCAACACTAATTGTTTCTGTAGCTTTGGGTTTTAACTTTTATATATATATATATATATATATATATATATATATATATATATATATATATATATATATATATATATATATATATATATACCGAATTCAATTTGTGCAGGCTCTTCAATCTTGACTCACCTGTGTAAGCATAAATCTAACTTTGCAATGGCGTCGCAGTTGTGATATCCAACCGAAGCACTGTTGCTTCTTTTTGTGCTCTACCAATAGTATTCATCATACAAGCTTGCACATTTTATCTTAGAAAGGCCCCTATAATTGCTTTCTAAGTGTTCTACCTTGTCCCATGCCTAGGAATATCTAGCAATCATTGTCAACAACAATATTGCTATTGACATATAACATATATTATTGTAACAATTTGTTTTCCTATTTTTCAAACCAACAAGCTGAAAGCGTCACACCAAACTTTGGTTGCACCACATTAGAATGCACAGCAGTCCGCACTTAAGTATGCCCGGTCTGATGACAATAATATTTTATTTTGTGTAAATAGAATAATAAATTTAGGAAGTTTGCAACTTGATCTACCAATGCTAAGTTGATGAAGTATTTACAAATTTCAAGGTTGAGGTTTGAATAAAAATATTTTTTCCATAATGTTCTTTCCACGCAGTTATTAACTTAGTATTTTCTTGCATTCATGAAACATTTGCTTGAGATTGTTCTTTGTCAGGCGATTATTCTTTTCAATAATCTGTATTAATACAATGGGTGTTTCCATAATCTGTATTAATACAATAGGTGTTTCCATAATCTGTATTAATACAATAGGTGTTTCCATAATCTGTATTAATACAATGGGTGTTGCGACTGCATGCGACTGCAATCATTATTATAGCAACCATTATTATAACAACTTTCCTTCAAAGAATATTCAGTTAGATGACTTATCGGTAGAATTGTCCGGGTCAACAGCTACTCATATCTACTTAAAATAAATAAGGTATCTCGTAACATTTGTTACAAAATGGATCGCAATTGCATGCAACCACAACACAATTTGTAATAAAGTCCACTTGTTACAGTGGCAGTTGCGGTGCATGTGATTTCATCCCGTATGGTGATAATAAATTTCTTTCATGGAACATTCAGGCACGTCACTTAGACTCTTTCGTTACAACAGGTATTGGTTGCGATTGTATTCAATGTCAACACTAGTTGTAATAACAACTTTGTTTGAGGGAATATGCAATAAAGTTGGTTAGATTGCTTTATCACCACAGTTGTTGCGATAGTATGCAATGTCAACCCCTATTGCAACAGCAGCTTAATTTCAAGGAAGATCCTGTTCGAAAGGTCAGGGCCAACAGCTATATAGATCTAATTATATAAAAACTATTATAGCATACATGTCATATTAGTTTGATTGCACTTCGTGAGATTTATTACAAAATGGGTCGCAATTATATGAAATTACAATGCATTTTGTAATAAAGTCCACTTTATACAAAAGGAGTTGCGGCTTCATCCAATTTCACAACTATTCTATTGTGATAACATCTTTTTTTGAAGGAACATTCAATTAGATAACTTAGTCTGCTTAATTACAACTGCTTATAATTACAAACCTTTTGTGTAATTACAACGTTCTTTACAGGAACACTCAATGATATAATGAATCCCCTTGTTACATTATAGGTTGCGACTGTTGTAATTACTCCTTTTGATATAAAGTTTCAAATTGTAATGTTTATTTGCAAAGTATTTACTCTTATTCTAATCTATTCAACCCCTTTTGAAATAACAGCTTTTATTGTATACAATTCAACAAGATCACATACCAATATATTTTTAAACAGCTATTTAAGTCTGAAAAAAATCTCATTATAACGTTATGATCAATGCAGTCCACCTGCAACTGGTTAGTTTTATTTCAATCACAAATTATTTTGTAATAATATCACCCTTATTGCAAATGATGAATCAATTGCAAGCAATTTAAATCCCTATTTTAATAAGATATATGTGTTGCTTTACAGGAAATTTTAACCATCAATGGAAATGTTCCAGTCAATAGCTATTCATAACGATGCCAACTGCAACGGATTACGTTTTATAACAAATTGAGTTAAAGTTACGTGCAAGCACAACGCATTTTGTGAAAATGTTTACTTCATTACAACATTGATTGCAATTACATGTAATTTTAACCCCTGTTGTAAAAACAGCTTTCTTTACATGAAATTGCAGTCAGGTCATATTTTAAGATTCTAATTCAGGGTCAACAGCTATTAAGATCGAACGTAAAAGAACATTACCACGGCAATTTTATTTTTCTTAAGTTGTACAAAGTAAACTTTATTACAAAATTTGTTAGACTTGAATACAGTCATTACTCAGTATGTGTGAAAATCGGCTATAGGACGATATGGTCTGCATTATCAAATTACTTATCAATATAAATCCAAAATGTGGCAGAGGATGTTTGCTGCATGGATGAGTGAAATAGAGTAGAAGAGGGAAATAATGGGAGCTGTATGGCTTTGAGGGGGAATGGACGAGGGAAATTATAACCCCCTCATCAGCCCCCAACACACGAGCCTGAAAAAAATATTCGGTTTGTTTATTATTTTGTCAAGGGAGTATCAATCATGAAACGTTTACAAAAATGAATTTGTCCCAATCATTTGTTTCACTCAACATGTTTTGATATTTACTACTGTTTGGGCCTGAGAGTAGCAAAGGCTGCCTTTGTCGAAAGTAAAATTGACAACTCCAGGACAACTCCAGGAAACTCGCTGAGCATCTGTTGAGTATGACGTGTTTAAAAGAGAGCATGAGTTTTACAATCCACGACTGATTACGGCAAGTAATACAAGCCGATGTTAAAACTAAATGGAGTCTATATTGACCTTTGCTACAGATTGGCTACTACATGGAAACCTACTGTCAGTTTCTTAGTGAACTTTTACTGAAATGTCGAGAAACAATACACATGTGGTCCCTGCAATAGTAGATGACTTTTAATACAGATTATTTTTTATTGTGGCAGGTTGTTCGGAAACAGACTATGGTATTTGAGTAGACCCTCGATGCTGTAGGGAAACAGTGTTTTCCGTCCGCGCGGCAGAAACAAAAGCTAAGGTCAATCTGAATAGGTAGTATTTAATACAATTGAACACCCACATGACAATTCAGTGATACAAATGTGACTAAATTGACACTTTGCCTATAAAAAAAAACTCTCGCTGTGTGTGTGTGCTTGTGGAAAACCGAGCTAGGAAAGGTGCTTGAGTCAGATTTTAAACCATTGTCTGACATAGATCCTTTTTCTTCCGGGAATACATGTATATTATTATCACAGAAACGCAGTCTTGATTGCTGCTAGATCACGTCGAGTTGTCAGCATTATAAACATTTTATGCTGACAATGTTATTGTGGATATTACGTTCAACAGATTGTATATTTCGGAAATTATGTTCTCAACGTTTAGGGTCATTTACTAAATCCTAGAACCGATGCAAAATTTGAGAATTGCACAATAACTGTAAATCACATATATGAGTCTGCTGCCCCCAAGCGTCGAGGAATTTGTGTTATTGACAGTGATGGTAGAAAGACTGAGTAAGCGTGGTTTCTCAAGCTTCATTCATAAAACTAATATTCATGCGCACGTCAGCTTTTCAAAAAGTAATTCAGTTTATGCTTTAAGATGAAGTTCGTATTATAGAGGTTGAAATGTTTAGCAATTTCTTTTGTTTTTCAGCTGCATGTAGTGATTTTATTAAATTATTTAAATCGGGTCTCAAGAACGTATCAGAAGTGAAACGGCAAGTTGATTCACACAAACACTTACATTGTAACATTCGACTGCGCCACTTTGCCTACGTCGATCTGAGTCGGGTTCCTGAACATCTCTGTGGACCCTTTCATTTCTAATCTTTTTCTGTGTTTGAACTACCAGAAATATGGCCACCACAAAGGTAGCTGCAAGACGAAACCAGAATGTCCCAGATGTGGGCAGGAGGGTCACAATTAATCCTCCTGCTCGGAGAAAATCTCTTGTGAGAATTTCCAGGCAGAACATTTCTCATACTCTAGAAACTGTCCTATGTGGAGAAATACATAAGCTTTCTTGAGGCCAGAACATTTGTGGAAGCCACAGCACACAGCTGACAAATCATACGACAGCGCAGCTGAAGTGGAGAACATTCCACAAATATTGTCTGTACCCTAAAAAGACAGATATTACATGGCCAGAATATCAAACCAAATTCAGTCTTGATGCGCCCAAACCTCGTGCTAGCAGCCACCCAAGCAGAGAGTGAGGTAGATAACTCAGATAATCAGTGTAATAGTGAAGCAACTAGGACATTTAATGCTACAAATAAGCCACCTCAATCCAGCCCAATAAAAGGGAGCAAGCCACTGGCCCCAGTGGACACAGAAACTACTATGCGGTAGTGACCACTTTTCTGCAGATTTAAGAAGCAATATTTCCAAACCTCAATCTGACAGCTGATCGTTTTGACAATGTAGTGGATACAATACCCCTATTTACAAAAATACTCCAGGATGTTGCTGGGGATACAATACAGAAACCTTCCGCGATTCCTAAACGTGCAAAAAAAAAACCCCACCCATGGTTTTATGATGGGTACAAAGACTCCATCAGAGAACGGAAAAAGGTCCTTAAACAATTCAATACCAATCCAACAGCTGATAATTATCAGATTATAATCTGAATAAATACCTAATATACCGAGCTAAAACCTGAGAGAGCAAGAGGTAAACATGGAGATCCTATGTCTCTAGTCTGAATTCTCGCCCCTCTATTAAATCAATATGGAATAAGGTACGAAAAGCCACTGGCAAAAAATAAAAGCAGTTCTAGCAAACATTTAATAAAAATCTGATGAAATGATGACAACCGTACCCGAAATCTCAAATACATTGGCCGAAACGTTCTCGAACAACGTCTCAAAAGAGAATTACTCTGAAAATTTCCGCTGTGTCTAAAACCTGCAAGAAAAGGTTCCTCTAAATTTCCAATCTGCTAATGCTGAACATTACAATACGTTTTTGACTCTAAGAGAATTTCAAGACTATCTGGATCGAGCCCACGACACTTAGCAGGGTTAGATGATATCCATCATCAACTTTTGTTTAAAACACTTACCTGACACTGCTAAGCATTACAATACAATTTGGGAAGCTGGTGCCTCCCCTCAGTATTGGGAAGCAACGGTGAAACCAGTATCCAAACCTAGAAAGGACCATATCATTAACAAAATGCATTTTCAAACCCATGGAACGGATGATAAATTACAGGTTTGGTTTTGTGGGTTTAACTCCGTTGTTCAGCACATGATAGATTATACATGGCGGTCAGTATATTTGGAGCAGGATTGTTTATGGTTTTGTGAGTTTACGCCATATTTCAGGACATGATAGGCCATTAGACCACTCGGCCACCCTGGGCCCCGATAAATGACAAACTACACAGGTATCTCAAATCAAACAAACTATTATCAGACGTTCAATGTGTATTCAGACGCCAGAGAATTTCCCTTCAGAAAGCTTCTATATTGAGGCAAATGTAGCATCACTTTATTTCAGACGAATGAAATTGACTTCAGTAAACGATGTTACGACTAGGGGTAATGTAACAAAAGAAAAGACTCAAACAAGCTTTCAAGATTAAATACAAATATTTAATTTCCTAAAATATTAAAACATTTCAACAACTAATCAAAGTGAAAGAATGAAAAATAACTGACAGTTTAGAATATCCTTAAAAGTCCTAAATTGTTCTAACGTTCACTGATCCGGAAGTTAATCCAATTATTCCGAATGAAGTAGTTTCCGAATCAAACCTTTGCTGTACTGATGTGTTAATAAGAATCAGAATATCCAAGTTTTATAAATTCCAAATAATCCCTGTGAATGGAATAGTACAAGTTCTAGAAATGTTTCCGATAGTTCCACGGAGCTGTATAATTACTAAAGCTTAAGAAACAGTACTAATCCAGAATGTACTGTATACTGATATATCATAAAAGTAGAATATCCACACACAAAAAGAACCAAATTCGTTTATGACCTCTCAATCCAGTGTAGCTATGAAGAATGCCAAAATGCTGCTATAAATCCTATAATATAGTCTCTTAATACGCAGAATCGAAATCAAACCCATTACGTCCTTGATAAACAACTGTGTATTTTGAAATATTACAACCCTCTCTGAACCAATCAGAAACTAGGTTATGCGTGACATCGCCAAAGTGCTGGTGCCCTGACATTATTAACAGTAAATAATGTATTGACTCTGAAATGAATCATAGAATCTAGGTCAGTAGTTCAGCTTTACTGACAATTTTAAGATACATTTAAACCTCTCAAAAAAACCCCACATTTAATCATCTTTTCTGACTCCCTTTCTACATTGAAAACCTTGCAAAATATCACATCTGACAACCCGTTAATATCTCAGCTATTACAGAAAAATCATTTTGGCGGACAATCTGTGAAAAGTATTTTGTACTATTGAGTGCCTAGTCACATTGGTAGAAAGGGTAATGAAAGGGCAGATCAAGCAGCCAAAGCTGTTCTGCAGTCGCCGTTTCCGAATAGAAGATTCCATATACTGACTTAAAATATTGTACAAATCAGCATGTTTGTCATATTTAGCAAAATAAATGTGGAATGAGAACTCCAAAAGAACATCAAGCCCACTATTGAAGAGTGGTATCCCTCGGATAGAATGAATCGGAGAGTTCAGATGGTATTGTGCAGATCACGTATCGGACACACATACCTCCTGAAGGTCGAAACTCGACCTGAATGCATACCGTGCCAGTGGAACACATTCTTGTCGAGTGTCTCGATTTCCACCCTATGAGACAGGGGTATTTTGACATGAACTGCATATAGAAACTGTGGGGACCTACCACCAGAGAAAATCTTGGACTTTTTAAGGGAATGCTGTTTATACAACAAATGCTAGCCATGTTTTAAAGATTTAACCTTTGTTACCTTTATCTATTATTTTATATATATTTTACAGAAGTTTAACATCTTCACTTTTTGTATTTTATATTGTTGTACTTAATGTTAACATTTTTTTGACAGGATTCATCTTTCTAAATTTTTGTGCAATTAGTTTTTACATTTCTGGAACTTTACCTTTAGTTGGTACCATATAGCCAATTTTTGCTGCGGTGCCTTAAAATACTACTACATACAAACATACTCCCATGGTTCTCCACATAAAATCGCACGCTTTTAATTTCATGCCACTCCACCCCCTCCCCACCGATGAAGCCCTTTCCCCCAGTTCCCATTCCCTAACCCAACTCCACACTGTGACTCAGGGGTGGCAACGCAATTTCAGTTACATATATTTGATGTCGGCTTCATACGAATCTGTGGACAAAGTTTGGTCAAAAGTATTAACAAATTTCACTCATTTTGCAATTATTATATACTTGATCTTTGATCCTCTCCCAGGAACCCTAAGGGAAGGGTCCAAAAATCATACCTCTCTCGCAGATGGTCACCGCATACCTATCTACCAGGTTTGCGAATTTCAACACAGCAGTTTAGGGGGAGATTTGGTTATGGACAGACGGACAGACGGAAAGACAGACGGAGGGTATCACAATCTGACCCCGCTAATGCGTGTGCATACTAATATTGTATTCAGTTAATAACTGCACATACTTTTCATTGCTTGATTAAGTTTATGACTTTTGAAGAAGATACACCCACTTGTGGACAAAGACTTAGTATCCATGCCTAATGAATAAGAGCCTCTGTACTAAAAGACCTAACGTCACTGCAAACAAGATGACCAACACACACATAGACACTTAGACATATATGTGGGTGTGTCTGTTTGATGTTTATGTGCATGTCAAAATATAAAGGCTTTAAGGTTAGTTAAAAAAAAAAAAAAAAAAATAAAGGCTAAAAGATTTTCCCCATCTTCCATAGTTCCTGTAAATAAACATATACCAGCAAGGATTCAAGTTGCTGTAAATAAATATATACCACCAAGGATTAAAGTTGCTGAACTTACTAAAATATCGAAAATGAATACCTTACTTGTACAAATTTTGTTTCGGATCATCAGACATGAAAGGCTTTCTGCTAAATTACATTAAGTATGATGACACCAAATATCACTGAACAGAGTGCTTTTAGGATTTTAATAGGGCTAATATTTCAAATTTGCTTAAGATGCAACACTAATAGACTTAATTGTGGGTACTGAGTATAGAAATATATAAATCGTTGTAATCGAAGGTAAATTCTCATGTACTTTTCTTAGACGGAAAGTCTATTTTGATCTTGCTAGCAACATTTAGATGGAATTTTTTCATTACCTTTCACATAGTAAAAATTATTCGCCTCCTGGAACTAGAATTTAATGTCTAAGGACATAGATTAACATCTTAGGTCTTCATCCACACGCACCCATTTATTTTTTTATCTTCATGGTGAAAATTAAGCCAGTCATATGTTTTTATTCATCCAGAATATGAGTTAACAACTCAGTTATTCCCTCCTTGGTCCAAAACGGCGCAGTAAGTCAGAAAAAAAATTCTAATTTAGTGTGCTGCCCCGTTCCATGTTATTCTGAATAATTGATTATGAGACCCCCCTCCTGGAAATTCTTTACATAGATTGCTTTTTTGCAAATAGCTACACACACACACACACACACACACACACACACGCACACACACACACACACACACACACACACACACACATATATATATATATATATATATATATATATATATATATATATATATATATATTCTCTAACCTGTATGATAATATTATTTATTCGTATTTTAAAATTCTGTTAAAGTTATCAAGCATTCTCCTGTAGAATCCGGGGATAGCAGTGTTTTGGTGTATATTTGAAAAATACTCACTCTCTCTTTTTCTCTCTCTCTCTCTCTCTCATATATATATATATATATGTAATTTCTCCAAAAACCACGAAAATTGATACCCATGAAACTAAATAAATTCATATTATTTTATGTTCAAATTTATATTTTACTGGCATTTTGTTTATATTAATTAAAACTGATGTAGTGTTAACAGCAATATATATATTTTAGTTCTCATTTATTCAAGCCGTTGATTATGTGCCTAAACGACAGTACCCCGTTCTCTTGCACAAAATTTGCACATTTGAAAATTTTCACTCGGCATGTATTAGCAAATCTGCATTTCGCTCAATTTTTGGACAGATATGTCAGTTAGATACATTTGGGTCGAAGAATGTCCTTGACGGGTCACAAATTATGGCTTCTATATTAAAGAAAAGATGAGTGATGAAAATTCTGTCTTCGATATTAGCGATCACATTGAAAACTACGAATACCATCATCATAGTCATCTTCACCATCATCATCTGTCATCAATATTCATAGTCTAATCGCAACTTTTATGTTTATCGTTAGCGATGATGATATGCAGTTCAGTGCTGCGCTGCTCAATACACTTTCATGTCAGGTCAGGCTACGCCTGCTATCGTAAGACGGTAGAGAGTACTACCTGTGACTGTTGACGAGTGGATAGCAACACCTGGTTTCCTCTGGACAGTCTTCTCTGGTGGATCAGGCAGCCGAGCAGATATGCACACACAAAAACACACACACACACACACACGGCTGTGAAAGCAAATGACAAGAGATGTGTGGACTGAACAGGGCAACAGCTCAGGTGCAGTAGGACTGATGTCCATCCATTGCATCCGGACTCGTCTCCACACATCTCGACATTTTCGTGCTACTAGATACAGACATGACTTGACGAAAGAGTGAGGTGGACTCTTCGCAACATTCTCTCACTTAAATTCAACTCACGCACAAATCAAGATATTATTCACCTCCTGTTGCCTCACCCCACACAGATACATTCAAGTTCTGTGGCGATGGGCGAGCGTAAAATCAGCAGGTGGGGAAGCACTGGGAGCTGTAGCTGCAGACCTGCCACAGGTCATAGGGTCACATTTCACTGGGCCAAAGCACCAGTGGAACTCGGCAGTCCTCTGGGAAACCATATTTAGGATCACACTGCTCACCTCTGTAGCACGAGGAAGGGACTAGAAAGTAGTCCTAAACATTGCATGCTTCACGTTAACCCTCGTCAGATTACTGCGGGTGACAGGAATCCCACGTTAGTCGTAGAAAATCTAACAAGAAGACAAATGTGGCGCAACTCACTATCGGTGCTTTAAATGTGCGCACACTAATGGACAGTATATCAGTAGATAGACCGGAGAGAAGAACAGCTCTAATTGGTAGAGAATTGGCCAGATTCAACTTCCAGATAGCAGCCTGAGTTAACCTCACCTAGCTGAGGAAGAACAACTCACCGAGGTTGTAACCGAGAATGTCGAGGAAAACTGGACATCCTTTAGAAACTCTGTGTACTGCATCCAAATCCCTCAGTCCGACCACACGTAAGCATCAAGATTGATTTAATGAGAACGATGCTGCATACAGAGACTACTAAATGAGAAACATCGGCTACAAAAGACCTGTCTAGAAGACAGTAATTCATCATCTAAGAAGGCAGCCTTCAGCAACATCGAGAGGACTGTCCAATGCAAACTCAGAGAGTTTCAAAACTCATGGCAGAGCAACAAGGCAGATCAGATTCAGTCATGAGGAACATCTCAAATACTGAATTCGGCAATTTCATGATGTCATGCTCGCTTGTATCGTGGACGATGGTGAGTCATCTGAACCATTCCCAGTCAACAATTAAATCAAGTAAGGATGTGTGTTGGCAGGAACACTGTTCAGTATGATGTTCTCTGCTATGCTTACTGATGCCTTCCGTGATTATGACACTGGGATCGACATGAGATATCGGACGTATGACAAGCTCTTCATTCTAAGGAGACTACGGGTGAAGACAAAGTTACAGAAGTGACTGTTCGTGATCTCATATTTTCTGACGACTGTTCCATGAATGCCAAATCTGAGTCTCACAATCAGTATCAAGAAGACAGAGGTGATGCACCAACCTGCACCAGGAAAGTCTTAGGCAGAACATACCATCACAGTAAATGGACAAACCCTCCTGGCAGTGGACAAGTTCACCTGTTTCAGCAGTACTCTGTCACGTGCAGTCCACATCGATGATGAAACCAAATGCTAAAGTAAGTGTGGCCTTTGGCAGACTGTGCACAAATATGTGGGAGTGCAGAGGCATAAGTCTGCAAACAAAAAACTGAGGGTCAACAAGGCCACTGTGTTGCTGACCCTGCTGTAAATATGTGAAACCAGGATGGTGTACACACGTTTTCTCACAGTCTCCACCACCCATTTGTCGAAAGCGACCGTATCTCTTGTTGTAGAATATAGTCCCTCTCCCAATCTGACGGTACATCCGTTAGAATGGGAGAGGAAGAATGAAAAGGGAGTTGGATAAATGAAATCCGAAACTCCTCCGAAATGATTTCGATCACCCACTCGTTCTGAGGAA
Organism: Margaritifera margaritifera; assembly: GCA_029931535.1. Taxonomy (NCBI): domain Eukaryota; kingdom Metazoa; phylum Mollusca; class Bivalvia; order Unionida; family Margaritiferidae; genus Margaritifera; species Margaritifera margaritifera. The sequence continues at coordinate 1,898,812 of JAQPZY010001386.1, read as the reverse complement.
ATAGGTTGGTTCAACGCGATTGGAATTGTAGGAGTCTTGAGCCCACCGGTATTTTGTCTGAGGGTGGTGCGGTTGGTATGTAAGCATCGAGAGTTAGGAGGCTTGGAGGAGGTGAAACTTAGTTTCTTGCCCCCCTCACCCCCCGTAAGGTTGCCTCCTAAACTGATTTAACGCAAAAGATCCCCTTCTTCTTTGGTTGCCTATCGTCCCTCAACCGTGGCAGGGGGGGGGGGTAGTCTTAAAAGACTGTGCTAGGTGGATGATGAATTGGAGGGGCAGTTCCTAAGCTGCCTGCATCCGATCTTCTTCAATTTGGCCCACAAAGATTAATGTCGAGCTAAACGGCATCATCCGTAATGCCAGGATATGATGTGGCTTGAGCGACGTGGAACGCCAACATGTGTCACGTAGTATCAGGTCGAGATTCGTAGAGACCGCCAGTGCATTTGCCATGGAACAGTGAGCTGTCCAGTTAATGACCCAAGCATTTCGGGCCGTTGCAAACCAGGCATGCTCATTGTCCAATTTTTCCGCAAGTCGGAAAATCGCCAATGAGGCCAAGTCTAACTTCGAAGACGTGGCGACATTTCGAACCAGCTTCGATGTGGCATGAAACACATTCTTGTTCACTTTATAAAAAAGTGGGACAGACACGTGGACAGCCGCCGAATTCTAATCCAGAGCCGGCAGACTTAAAGCTGAACTCAGTCGGCTCCATGGTTGGATCTGAGGAAGGCTGTTGTTCAGGAGTATCCTCACACTCACTGTGTGCAGTTTCCTATTCTGGTTCTGCCTCCATATCCATATAAATCATCGCAGATGGCATAAGTGATGGAATGCCGCTATCTCTATATAAGTCCCGGTAACTTCCTGTGGGTAAGCCATGAACAAGCGGTAAGCCGGCTCAGCCTGACAAATGTTTCGCACCGGTACGGACGGCTGGTACGCAGTGAGCATGGTTGGCACGGTTACCAGCCGTGCGGAAGGCGGTCTGGTTGGTGCCGGTACCGGCCGTGCATGTTTGGACGGATGGATCAATTACTAAAATCGCAGTCATAATATGTTTGTGTAGCCGTACGCCCTGCGAGACGGACAGATCTATCATTAAGATCTCCGTATTTGCAGACAGATGAAGCCGTAGGCCTTGCGGGACGAACGGACCTATCACTAAGATCCTCGTAATTGTAATTGCATGTAGCCTTAGCTTCGTAGGAGGAACATATCTATCATTAAGATCTCTGTAATTGTAGAGAGATGCAGTCCAGGGCCTGGCGAGAAAGACGGACCATTCAGTAAGATTCCCGGATTGAGACAAATGGACTGTCTGGACGGACGGCTTGGTTGACTGGACGATCGTAGACGGCCCCGGAGGTCGATACTGTTGTATTGGAGGTATCTGTTAAAATTCCCATTGCGTCCTGACTTACAGGCCCTAAGGCCATGTTCGGACATGCGGGGGGACTTGCCTAAAAATGGGGGTACTCCCCCATTGTATCATAATTACCTGCAAAACGTAGTCGATACAGCATACACTCTCGGACCATATGGCGCACAGACTGCAAGGTACTGACGAAGTACATTTTGGTACACGCAAGGCACGACTCATGCGTATCTTCGATGGCCTTGAACTTGTTGCATTTATTACACTTCGTCTACATGTTTCACTGAATGTATAATTTAATAATGCAGCGTTTCAAAGGGCCTAGGGTAATGTATGTGATCTTACTGTCCCAGGGCCTAGTGTAATGTATGTGATCTTACAGTCCCAGGGCCTAGTGTAATGTATGTGATCTTACAGTCCCAGGGCCTAGTGTAATGTATGTGATCTTACAGTCCACGGGCCTAGTGCAATGTATGTGATCTTACTGTCAAAGAGCCTAGTGTAATATATGTGATCTTACAGCCCCATGGCATAGTGTGATGCCTGTGGTCTCACTGTCCCAGGGCCTAGTGTAATGTATGTGATCTTATTGTCCCAGGGCCTAGTGCAATGTATGTGATCTTACTGTCAAAGGGCCTAGTGTAATGTATGTGATCTTACAGTCCCATGGCATAGTGTGATGTATGTGGTCTTACTGTCCCAGGGCCTATTGTAATGTATGTGATCTTACTGTCCCAGGGCCTAGTATAATGTATGAGATCTTACTGTCAAAGGGTCTAGTGTAATGTATGTGATCTTACTGTCCCAATGTAATTATCAGACGATTTGTGTCCGCCCAAAAACCCCTTGAACTCCAAAAAAGTATCAGACACAATCGACAAACAAGATTATTAACTAAACACAGTGTATATTTAACATATGGGGAAAGCAAGTCTCGTCTTCAAAAACCTCCACCTCACAGATTGTAATCAATAGTATTTTTGTCAGCAACACACGAGTTCCGCAAAAACTAAACGAGCTGTTCTGTACAGTCTAGACAAGACAATCATTATACGTCGTTATGATCTTCAAAGAACACGTTCGTTACATTGGCTAAAAAGTAGATCGGAGATGAAATACAGTTATAATGCTTCATGTATAGAATAATCCAGCATTGGCAAATGAATGCGAAACAAAAGGGTTTGATTCCATTCTTGCACATGACATGTGTCCACAGATAGGTAAGTAAAAGAATATGTCGAGTATTTTCCTACTTACCTTTGGACTTCAAGGTCTGTGATCCAGCTGAATGTCTTACAAAAAGGAATATTTTCCTACTTGCATTTGGACTTCAAGGTCTGTGATCCAGCTGAATGTCTTACAAAAAGGAGTATTTTCTTACTTACATTTGGACTTCAAGGTCTGTGATCCAGCTGAATGTCTTACAAAAAGGAGTATTTTCGTACTTGCATTTGGACTTCAAGGTCTGTGATCCAGCTGAATGTCTTACAAAAAGGAGTATTTTCCTACTTACCTTTGGACTTCAAGGTCTGTGATCTAGCTGAATGTCTTACAAAAAGGAATATTTTCCTACTTGCATTTGGACTTCAAGGTCTGTTATCCAGCTAAATGTCTTACGAAAAGAAATATTTTCCTACTTGCATTTGGACTTCAAGGTCTGTGATCCAGCTGAATGTCTTACAAAAGAAATATTTTCCTACTTGCATTTGGACTTCAAGGTCTGTGATCCAGCTGAATGTCTTACAAAAAGGAGTCTTTTCCTACTTGCATTTGGACTTCAAGGTCTGTGATCCAGCTGAATGTCTTACAAAAAGGAAAGTTAGCTGGCAAAATTAGTTCTTGTTTTAAGTCAATAGTAAACTAGCAATGTCTTCTGTCTTATTTCAGAATGAAAACATTACTTTCTTTTGATATAAATTTTTGAACAATATTCAGACATTTCATAAATTGGTTATACATTTGCACTGAAACTACCATGTGCTCAAAGAATATAATGCGATATCAATTACACCATGAAATTCGTTATGCTTGCAAACACGAATGCATATATTATTGAAACCATCATCTAAATCATATTTTACTTTTTTATAATGTGATTATTATCCCAAATAGGAAACATACTCTTATAATGCCTCTTTGAACTGATGGTAAGGTAATACATTACTTTTTGTCAGTGACTTGTATTCTGTAACATACTGCATTGATTAGATATATTTGTTTCTATCTTGTAACTTTACTGAAAATCAAGTTAAGACCTAATGACACACACATTTACATTATCCTTTAGCATCGAACCACCTCTCTCGCTCATTTCTATGTTTACGCTTTCATCACTCAGTTAAAATAAACTTGATTATCTGCAGGTATGTTTTAACAAGCCATAAATTTTACTTGACACGATAAGTGGGCATGCAGAAAAAAAGATGTCTAATACTGTAAAGGTAGCGAAGGTTTCCACCTGCTCTCTTGCACTGTTGATATTTCGGTAAAGCCTAGTAAAGGTTTCAATTGCTCTCTTTAAATGTAGATATTCCATTAATACATGCCGCTACAGCAGTACACGATTATTAAAGATCATTATATCACCTTACATGGCATGCTTTGCAAGCGTCATGAATGTATGTCTTAACTATAATACAAAAAAGAAATAAGATTGCAATAGAAAGCAGATAATATTGATATGACATGGAAGGTCAAAAAGGATAATGACTTAATTTCAAAATAATTTGATAGGAAACGCAAAGTAGCCGTGGTAGACCAGGCACAGTGGATATTTCAAAATGAATTGATAGGAAACGCAAAGGAGCCATGGTAGACCAGGCACAGTGGATGTTTCCTAAAATGGTTTGATCCTACACAATCTCGATGAAATTCGTTACCGGAATGAAAATAAGGACTTAAAGACGTTCTTTCTGGTAACACTAAGAGCCCCCTCACACACACACACACACACACACACACACACACACACACAAACCTTGAAATATAATTGCTGTTAAATTTGTATTGAAATAATCCGAGAAATCGACATAAACTACCTAAGTAATTGGTCATGTAGCGTATTGCTGCGAGAACAAGGAAAGGTCCATAGAGAGAAGAGAATAGTAGAAGAGAAGAGTAAGCCAATCGACCAACCGACCGAAAGTAACCATTGATAGTATGTACAAATTTATATAATTGAGCTTTCATATTTATATTTATATTAAAGGTCTTTATATTCATATTAAAGGTCTTTATATTTATATTAAAGGTTGTCTTAAAAGGCAGTCAGTATATTCAACTTAAGAGTTTTCCAAAAGGAAGGAGAATTTCTAACTAAGATTTCTAACTTACCCATCTGGACTTCTGATCTCTTCATCAGCTCTAAAATGTTGACCGGGATAAAACCAACATTTATGTAAGATAGATGAAAGCATTTTTTTTAAAAAATCTATTGATTCTTTGATTCACAGTTGATATTAATATTGTCTTGCCGAAGAATTCCTCAATGCCTAAAAATGTAGTCCAATACTATATTTCAGACGAGGTACAGATACAAGGTATTTACTTCTGTTGAAAATGAGCATATACCCCAATATTCAAGTTACGTTTGTAGTAAAGGAATTAGAAGCTACAGTTAATAAACCAAAGTTCATAAATTTGTTTCACGTGTAAATTGGAGTTTATCACATTTGTAAGTAGCTTTAAAATTATGCAGACGGATCTGTATGTATGATCAGATGGATGGATGGTTCATACAATGTTTGCCTTACTCTTACATGATGTATTACTAAGTAATACGTACAAAAATTATACCTAGAGAACAAAGATTTTATTATTGTGATCACATCACGCAATCGAAACAAGTGAAATTCGGACTGATCATGCATGTATGACTCTATGTACATATCATAAAAGGACTTCAGCGTGCATTTTCTCTCAAATCACCTTGAAATTTTCAACATATAGAAATTGATACACATATATCTAAATTGATTTGCATAAATCCTTTAATAGCTACAAACCAATATATATGAATACAGTTCTGCACTGCAGTCGGTTCCATCAACAGGTGGAGGGGGATACCCTATCCTTAAGTTTTTCGGCGCTGACCCACAACACTCTCTAGTGGTGCACCGACTGAGTTGATCAGACTCAGCCGGAACCGATTATCTTTTCCATAGCTTCTCTCTCTTCCGCAAAATCCAATGTGAAACTTCCTCCGCCTGTTTGCCAACCTCGGTTACTAAATTTCTGCGGCTAGGTCCTGTAACCCCGATGACTCCCAAGGCACGCCAAAAGGTCTGTGCTGCAAAGCCACAACATCCTATTTACACTGGTAGATTTCATGCTTTCTATCCATTCTGCTGGCACTCATCGATGAGTAGCTGATACTTAGCCAATTTCTTCTCATGGGCCTTCTCCATTCTAGCTTCCCGTGGCACTTTCAGTTCCAACAAAATCACCTGCTTTGTAAATCCTGACCACAGTACAATATCGGGTCTGAAGTTGGTGTTACTTGTCTCTTGGGAACTTCAGCTGTCCTTTTACATCTGCCTGCATTTACGAATCCTGCGCTGTTGTCAAGATGCCTCTTGCTTCAACCTTTTGCCTTTGTGTCTCGCCGCTTCTCACAAAGCTGATGAAGTTGGGATCGCTTTTCACTTGGTGTTTCTTTCTCCTGGCTATGTCCATACTGGCAGCAATCTCAGCATGCACTTGGTCATGGCGCCAACGATAACGACCATCTGTCAGAGCTACATTGCAGGATGACAGCACGTGCTTTAAATTTGCAAGTCTCCTACAAAGATTACAGCATGGGCAATCAGTTACTCCCCATGTCTTGAGGTTTGTTGCTGTAGGGAGAACGTCATACACTGAGCGTATGAGGAAGCTGATTTTCTGGGCATCAACTCTCCAAATGTCGCTCCAAGACAGTTTCCTGGACCATTTATCGCCTGCACATTGATATCGTGAATACACTACAATAACTATTGCTTATGTTATCTCTTCTGCCAGATGGATACTGAGACACCTTTGATCTCCCCCCATCACCATCACCATGTTTCTTGACTCTGTTGCTCATTTTTTTGCAAAATATATTAAATTATTATTCCTTTAAAAAGATATGGAAATCATGTCGTGCCTTTATCTCAGTCTGCGTCTTTTTGAACAGGGAATACAGCTTTAAACTTGGCGTAGAATAAGTGCATCGTTGCATTGTTTTCATGCGATTCTTCATCTCAACTTTTCAGTACGGGCAAAAACATTATAATTTCTGTTTTCTTATTGACATTTCCTTGCAATGAATACAGAATTGATTTCATCCATGATATCAGATAGGGTCATATAGTGTGTCTTTTGAAATAATAAATCCGATTAATGCAGTTTCCACTCTTAATCCTTCTGTGCTTCTTTGGACTTTACGTACCGCTCCTCAAGGACCAACGATGAGTCTCAAAACAAACAATTCAAGACAGAATCTAAATGTATTAACGATTAGTGAAACACTTCACACAAGCTAATTCTTTGACTGGGGCATTTGGTGCTTGACAGTAATGCAAAGTAACTTACATTCAAGTAATTTAAAGCTTTTCATTGAATAGTGCAGTCTAGCTAATCCAATATTAGTATAAAAATATATTCTATGAAATTAAATGGAAGCGAGTTAGCATTACGGGCAAAGGCCCACGCTTTTCCAGACTAAGATATGGTTGCTACTTAATGAACACAAAACTACACTACCGTACATACAAGCGTACAAATGCAAACAACATAGACCCTGATCTGCCGTCGCATAATGAGCCGGCAGATCATGGTCTATGTTGTTTGTTCTACTGAATTATTCCTTACAAACTGCATAGACCCAGATCTGCCGGCGCATTATGCGCCGGCAGATCTGAGTCTATGCAGTTTGCAGTTGGTGTCGTCTTATACGCGAGTATAGACGGTACTTAGGGATACAGGCTTTTTGCCTGTCTCGTGAGCGAACAATTCGAGCATCATTGTTTCTAATTTCAATATTACTTCTAAATTCTTGGAATGCTTCAAGAATTCCCTTAGGGTACGATCGAGTTGTATCGAACAATTGAAAGCAGCACTATGCGGATGGTCTGGGACACTGAATTGGATTCTCCTACATCCGCAATATTATAATTTCGCAAATTAAAGGCATTGGCAAACATTGAAGTTCATCAATATGACAGTATATTACGCATACATGGTTCGTTAATAGAACACTATTCAGTTAAGTGCTGAGGTTCATTTGATTCTTTAAACCTTATTTAACTTAGTACAGACGCTTGGATCAGTCAGATCGATTTATGAATGGATTCGATTCATCATTCACATTTTCAACAGATACAAAGGGATTTTTCATAGTCTCTAAAGAAATATATGTTACAAATGAATGATGTGCAACAGGCAATCAAAGGAACAATAACAGAACATAGAGCGCAGTTTAACCTTCTATATTTTCTAGATTTCAGAATCCGCATGCAGTTAGCGTGTCTAGTTGCTTCAGAGTGTCTTCAGTATTTGACAGGTCCAAACCAACGACAGATTCTGATATTCTGTTTCTATATGCCTGCTCACATAACACCTAGTATTGATGTTGCAGGATTGTATTTAAATTACGTCTAAGAGACGTAGCTTTAAATAGGTGAAACACATATGACACACCAGGAAGTTACATACTGGTAATTGGAAAATAACCAAATTAATGCATAGGGGAAGGTAACTAACACCACACTAGCTAGGCCATATTAAGATGTGGCTCAAAATCTTGAACTAAAAACAAAATGTTTCCGATATTCTTATTCAAAGTTGCATAGTATTGGAAAAATGTAAAGTGAAGATCAAACAGTATATTTACATGTCATATGTATGTGATTGCTGTGTTTGGTAATATCGCTTGATTTTAATATGGGTTATACATGAAACATGCGCCTATTAGCGCAATACTTGTTGATTTTACTTATCATGCTTGTATGTATGACGTGTATCTCCAGTTTATTACAAACGGAATAATTAATTCAGGTGTTTGTACTTCTTCGCCTTCGATCTTCCATTTACAAATGAACGTTCCTTGGGCAAGGCACTTTACGCCAATTGCCTCGGCACTAGATAACCTACTTGTGTTGCTGTGCCGTAAAGCACCAAACAAACAAACAAACAAACAAACAAACAAATGAACGTTCTTTAATGTAGGCACAGAAAACAGTGTTTTTGTATACCAATTCAAATGATACAAATATTTACTGTACATATGTACAAGATTTTCTCAACGTTACATTTAAAAAGTTTGTAAGATGAACATAACCTCCGGAAAATCGACGTTAACATGTGTGATAAACATCTATTTATGCACTGATTTACGTGATTTTTATGATGTTAAATACCTTTTTATGTTAGCGCAACAGTTTTTGATCTTAAAATTTATAACAATGTACCGTATGTACTCATATATAAGTCGCTCTCAACTTTAAAAAAAACATAAACCCTGATCTGCCGTCGCATAATGCGTCGGCAAATCAGGGCCTTTGTTGTTTGTCCTACTACTTACTCCTAACAAATTGCATAGACCCAGATCATGCAACGGAAGATCTGGGTCTATTCAGTTTGCAATTTGAGCCGACTTATAAGCGAGTACTGACGGTATGCATATAATTGCTTTCCAACAGATGCTTAACGCATTAATTAGTTGAATATGTTGTACTAATTAAAAGCATGTTTTAGTCGCATATATTATGTTAGCGTCGGAGGAAAGGACTTGTTCCTAGTTAACAAGATATATCTTTCTTCTAACAACATTGATATGAAGTGTTGCCTTCTTCTCTTTGATCAATAGTACTGCTACAAAAAAATATTTGATTGTGATGCATGATAAAATCAATGTAAGGCCATTTGTAATCTACTTTGAAAAATATTACGGGTGCCTTTCATCTACAGGAGAAAAGTTAATTTGAATTTTTTTTATATTGTGTACATAGTTTCAGAATTTTGATATTTATCATATGTTTGATTTTTAGAAAAAGTCGGTAGCTGTTAAAACGATCTGTTTCATTTACTGAAATAAACACATACACACACACATACATGTTACGACTCTAGGTCTTACAATATGTAACAGAAAGAAAGTGAAACAAACAAAATCAAGTAAAATCAACAAGCAATTTATTTCCAGACAATTAAAGTGAAAATTCAAAAGACACTTACAATTTGTGAGTTAAATTCCAAATAATCCTAAATGTCCTAATCACAAATTCAAAATAATAGAATATTCCGAATGAATTCAAATAGCCTTGAATATCCTGATTTACCACAATGATGTAATCCAGAATGTATTTGAATGAGTTCACATAAATTCCAGAATCGTGTATTAATCCAAACGTCAATGAGCACTTTAGTATTTCCCATGAATATTGTAAACAAATAATTCCTCTCAAATTATATCTGATTTCAACAACACAACTGTAATTACTAAAATAGATTCCTTACAGACTGAGCTTTAGAACCGAAATTCTAGAACAGAAATGAATTTGTTTACTAAAATTTGTATATAAATACACATGCCCACATGACCTATGCCACATCAGAATATGAGTAATTCTAATGGAAAAATACTGGCCTACCTGACATATTTCACAAAAGTATCATTGCGAAATGCCTATGAAAATACTGGCCTACCTGACACATTTCACAACTTACAAGCATGGACAAAAGTTATGTATGTATTTTCAAATAACCATGCAACTTACAATCATCATAAACAAAAGTTAAGTATGTAAACATCATACATAACACACACTCACAAACGCATATATATATATATATATATATATATATATATATATATATATATATATATATATATATATATATATATACTTTTTAAAAAAAATCAAAGTTGTCAAAAAGTTGCACGAAAGTCGTCCTACTGACTGTAATTGCTCTTTTCTCCTGACATGGTCAGATGTCTCCACTAAGTTGTCCTAGACGATAAGAAGCGCGAAACCTCTCGGATTTTGTCCTGCATTATGTATTAACGTGCATTTTACAGTAATCTGACAATCCCATATAGTTTGGACCTTGTGGCAATTTGTTACAAATCGGCATTCTCTATCTTTGCAATGTGTCAAGTTTAATGCATGGCATCTGTTTTTCTTTCAGAATATAGATACATAAGGTCATGTTGGTATTTCATAGGGAATCTTTACTTAAATATCAAACTGGCTTAGAATGCCATCATACATGAGGAATTCGTGACAATGCTAGAAAGTATAATTCTAATGCAGTCATGCGCTTATTAAAACCCAAAATACCAGAGCGTCACTGACATTTAGTGTGCCACGCGCCCAATCACACATTGTAATATTCACCGTCTTAGTCGTTAGGGGTATCAAGATAAAGACCCATTTAATAAATTTGTAAATGATTTCCTGATTTATACTGAATATAGACCACTACATTGACCTTCCTTTTAGGTAATGGTAATACAATGGCCGAAGTTTTTAGATGAAAATGTATTTTTGTAACAATATAGTATCAAAATTTGACATAACCAGACAATTTGGAAATACTAAATCATAATATTCCGAAGTCTGTAAAAGAACGATTCAACCCAATCTACATACAGCTAACAAATACTTAGACTGATGATCTTTATCACGAACAGTTAAAATGAGAGCCATGTGCATCGTAAAAGTGGATATCTTGAGCCGCAGAATATATGTAAACTGCATTAATTGTATACATTTGGTGGAATTGTATTGATAAACCATTTCCCATTTCACATAAGCGCACTTTCCCAAACATTTTTCCATTAAACTGCTGAAAATACAAACAGGAAAATGACTTTTTTCAGCATGCCGGCTGCGAATATTCCTAAGGTACCGAAAAAGTTAATTTATTTTTAAAAATGCGCCGACAAGTGAGAGATTATGGCAGATACCAGCTGCTTCAAAAATGCACTATATAAGAAGAAACAAGTCCCTTGGTTGTAACTGCAAATTGTTGATATATGAATAAACTCTTTGAAATAATTCCTTAGCTAGACATTATTGTGACAAGTATTTCAGACTTAAGCACTTGACACAAGACAGTTTCATTAGTATGAAGATAGGATCAATTAGTGTCAAAATCTTGTTAATTTCATCGCTACCTATTTCGAGGAAGACTATAAACTCAGTTGAACAAATTTAAGTCATATGCCATGATTTTCTAAAATAAAGTAGCTGTCATTTTATCTATCTTTCTTGCTCAAAACAAGCTTGCAGAAAACAAAATATATGCGACCTATTATTTTAAATTAATTTTAATTTTAAATCGCTTTCACTAAATCATATATATTCTGTCAGATTATCTCTAGAACATTTGAAGAATATTTCCTTTTTCACTTGAACCATGATCATATATTTATCTAAGCATGTAATGTATGTATCTGGATACACAAATGTATGTATGTATGTATGTATGTATGTATGTATGTATGTATGTATGTATGTATGTATGTATGTATGTATGTATGTATGTATGTATGTATGTATGTATGTATGTATGTATGCATGTAGGTATGTAGGTAGGTAGGTATACATGTATATATGTATATATGTATGTAAGTATGTCTGAAATTACATATATACACATGAATTCATATACATATGTATATAGGTACCTATCAATGTAATGACATCTCAACGGCACTTTATTTCCAAATGCACATCTTTGCTGTTCCATTCATTTACTGATATTTTTTTTTTTAAATGAGAAATGTATGAATGTGGCCGTATCCATGTATCAACATGGGATTTCAGGCGGCATTGATGCCCTGGTGTGTTGTTATACTTATCCTTGATCCGGTCCACACGCAAAGCATTTGACTCTGCATTCCGCATCGTAAGTGTATCGACTGAAACACGCAATCCTATTAAGTTCGCCAGTCCCACAGAAGAGATAAATCTTCCGAGTAGAGAAATAAGACGTGACATTTTGCCCTAATACATCTTATTCACTTAGATCGAAATAAATAAAGATGTACGTTAAAGAGATTTTCTGCACCACAGTAACTGATGTGTATTTTCATGTACGTATTAATCAAAATACGGTTCAGAATATGTGTTGTTTCATGTATTTATCTGCTCAGAAATGACATATAGTATGCAAGAGGGATTTTTTTCCTTGTGTCAACGTTCGCTAAATTCCTCGAAAGTGTTGATACCCTCGTCGTTCGGACTCGGGCTTTAAAGATGCCATCGGAATACGGCTAACGTTAATATCAGAAATGTTTTTTTTTTTAAAAATATTAAAAAGAATAACATGTACGATGCCTACAGTTGAACATATGTATCTGTTATATTAGTTCTTTATTATTAACCTGTTTAATGTATTGTGTGTATTTACGAAATATGGAGACGGACAATTCAAATTTCGTAGAATTTCTGTCCAACTCATTTGCCTTATATCTATGATTGGCAATACAGTTTGTTTAAATCGGAACTGTATGCATCGCATCTTATTTGGATTACTCCAGGAAGCGAATCAGTGTGAAAGTTTTATCATTTGAATTACATACATTTATGCTCTTCTAAAATATTGCTAGTTGGCGGACAAAAATGACATGTTTGCAATGCTTTAAATGTTTCTAGACCACGATGTATTTTGAAGATCTTATGTATAATACAATTATTTACTAGAGCAATAATTTAACTTTCTCAAAAAACAAAAAAGGATTAGCCAAGTTATGTTTACAGCAAAACAATTTTGATAATTGGTCTTTGCTTACACCGTAAATATAAGAGCATTTGGGAATTATTACAAGTTATGTCTGCATCACCATTATTTAGTTTATATCTAATAAAAACGTATATCTAATAACTTTTCGAAAACTTTGAAATAGACTGAAATATTATTTCATGTAAGACCCAGACTAAAACGAAAGAACAGAAGATAAGGTGATATTTTTTAAATTATTGGGGAAAAAGAATAAATAAATGTGCTGACTACTTTGACGAAATTTTGCAGAAAGTAATGTTTTATGTCATTTTTACATGTTGCAGCTCCATTCATATTTTTTCTACAAATATAATTGCAATACCTCAGTAATAGACGTGATTACTGCTCATATTGTTCTAAATTGCACGTGTCAGTTATATGGGTTTACTGTCAGTATGTACTGCCAAAAGCATAGACATTAAGGACACGTTTCAGTTATATGGGTTTACTGTCAATAAGTACTGCCAAAAGTACAGACATTAAGGTCACGTGTCAATTATATGGGTTTACTGTCAGTATGTACTGCCAAAAGCATAGACATTAAGGACACGTGTCAGTTATATGGTTTTACTGTCAATAAGTACTGCTAAAAGTATAGACATGAAAGATACATGTACATATTTCTATCTGTAGTAAAATTCTACTCAGATTTCAGTCTGAGAAAGAATAGGAATTATATTATTACAAAGTTTCACCATCATCATCTCAGCAATATCGGTATCTGTATGCCTATATCAGGTTCAAGAAAATCAGTATATGCAACATTAAATTAGATGATAGAGATGATTGTAATTTATATTTCATTCGAGCTCTGCAATGTTTATTTGACAAATATTTATGTAAACAAGTCATCTTTTACTTCTGTGAAATCATGTAAACTATTGAAAAATACAGAGAGAGCCGAGTGTGTGTATATATATATATATATATATATATATATATATATATATATATACATATATATATAGTATATATATGTATATTTGTGTATATATATATATATATATATATATATATATATATATATATATATATATATATATAGAGAGAGAGAGAGAGAGAGAGAGAGAAAGAGAGAGGGGGAAGAAAGCACACTTGTTACTTTTATGTAAATAAGTCCTCTTTACCTACAAATAAGTCCTCTTTAAGTTTATATATATATATATATATATATATATATATATATATATATATATATATATTAGCTGTGCGCTGTACTTTATGGTAAGAATTAGCATGAGTGATCGCCATCTTATTCTTCTCTTCCTATTGCCGTCCATATTATTATTACTATTATTATTATTATTATTATTGTGTTCTTGTTGTCGATTTTGTTTCTGTCACCTCAGTCATTTAATATTTTTGCTGACTGATATGAGAATTTTATCAAAATTGTGCTTTTGTTGTACATTTAAATTGGTGGCAAATTTTGGGTAGAACGGTGCTAGTTACCTACCTTTCTGGCAAGGGATTCCCTCGCAACGGTATTTATTTTACTATACAGTATATAGCTGAATGAGCACTTTTATCGGTTTAAACTGGTTGTTATAATAGTTTTCAATAAATCCCATTAAAATTGTGTATTATATCTTACGGCTCTAGGCCTTGAAAAATATGTAACAGAAAGAAAGTGGAACCAACAATATAAGAAATATCAACAAGCAATTAAATTCCCTATAATACAAAGTGAAATTCACAAGAGACTTTCACTATTGTGAATCAAATTCCAAATAATCCTAAATGTCCTAATCACAAGTCCAAAAATATAGAATGTTCCGAATGAGTTCCAATAGTCTTGAATGTCCTGATATAACACAATGATACAAACCAGAATGTCTTTGAATGAGTTCACAAAAGTCCAAAGTAATGTATTAATTCAAAAGTCAATGAGCACTTTAGTAATTCCAATGAATATATATTAAATAAATAATTCCTTTCGAATTATATCTGATTCAACGGCACAAACTATAAAATCTCTCAAATGGATTCCCACAGACTGATCTAAAACAGGAATTAATTATTTGTTTACCAAATCCCTATTTATACACATTTCACTTGACCTATATCATAGCAGGATGTGAAGCAATAAAATGAAGGGAAAAAAAATAGTTTAACCGTCGACAAGATTGTCCTTGAACTCAAATGCTAGTAAACATTCTGTTTACTAATGACCATAATCTAAAGTACTACTTACATTCATGGACAAGATTTAAACACACATCATAGATTAAATACACATAACATATAAAAAAATATAACTATGTAGTTTTTTTCTTTTTTTAATCATAACTATTATCAGCTAAAAATAAATAAAGAGTTCATATGTTTTTACTATGCAATATTATCAAAATACCTACTGTGGGAAGCTAACTCCTTCATAGAAAAGAAACAACTTATATGATCCAAAAAAGCAGACGTACATGACGAGATTCGTCGCACACGTCTATAATTCAAATTCAGTCAGTCATCCAAAAAAGTCAATTAATGCCCATGAACTTGTTGATCGCTGAAGATTCCTAAGATAGCTTCACTTGGGAAACAATAAAACAGTTTATATTATTTTTTTGGATTCGCCTCTTTTAATAGCTAGTCACATACGTATGTATAAACAGCTGACTAAAGGTAATTTTAAGTTACTAGATTGAAAGAAAATACAGTTATTGGAATATCACGATTGGACGAATTTTTTTTCCATAGATCCAGGAAGGAAACCATAGTATGAACTGCTTTTTTTATAATGTACATATTTAAATGTTAATGGCAGTGCTCTTTTCTATATTGTACTTTGTTAATAATTTTCTTTGATTTGTTGCAATTTCCTTCACACCATATACTTTTATCCCTCACTGAGCTATACTGTGTAAAAAAGATGTACACTGACCAACATGCATGCAGGTCTGTGAACCGTCAAATAATTAGAGACGAGTATACGATGCAACTGATTAAATGCCTGGAGTTCAGTGATATCAAGGTCATGATTTTTAAGTATATCAAATGCAAGGTTTTTCATTCAATATTGATTAAATAGTTACATATTTTCAATATACTATAGCTGATGTCCTTTCCACGTGTTAACGTAAGTCACATAGCTCATGTGACTTTTTCGGTTTTCTCCTTGTAAATAGTCATGAGGTGTGGTGTCGTATTTGCATAAAACTAAGTTCACAAAAATCAACATCAACAGTCTTCTGGGTGGACATGTTTCGTTTTCTTCGTGCAAGATCTTCATTTACATAGTCATAAGACCACAATTATATTATTCTTGTCGCTTTGTTGACATCAATAATATCTAGGCAGTACCCCCTTAAGGTGTAATAATTTCGTTTCCTCGTTGACAGGTTGTTTGCGGTCTAACATCAATACAACAATAACATGAGTGAAATAAGAAGGAGGAAAGAAAATGTTCAAAAACACATAACCCTTACTATATGATACTATGATAAAGGACTGGTATCCGTAAAATACCAGCACGTTTCTCGTGTGACTTGAGAAGCCGGATTAAAACGATCGACAGGTATCTATGAATATTTGTAAAATACGCTAGTAAATGCGTTTTTTAAATTGAAATAAATATTGCATTAAGGTACTTTAAAAAGAATGAACAAAATGTCAGAGTTCGATGATTGTAGCATAAATGATTCTGGAAGAGATTATCAACTTTTGCTTCCGGAAATACAAATACAGATATGGCCCATAGACCAGAATGATGATGGCGATGTACTCAAAATAATACTATGTTTATTTCCGCAAATCTTTTCAAACTGTTGTAAATTGTTATTCAGATCTGGAAATAAATAATGTAATCATTTATTTTAGGTCTTTACTAGCACTTAATGAACGAAAGCAAGGTACTTTCTTATTCCAGACTAAGACGTCTGATCCTTCCGTTCTCCATCCTCAATTTAAGTACCTATTATACTTCTTTCTTTTTTTTTTTTTTTTTTTCTTTTTCTATTTAATTATTTTTATTTGTTAGATGCGATTTATCAACATTTTGACACGTCATTTTAAAAACAAAACGACCACAAAAAATAAACATGCATATTTAGAGAATACTTTTCATGCAACATTTCCTTAAGGTAGGTGGATTCTCGAAACTGAATTAGTTTTTACTAGATGTTCCGACGAGTGCTGAGAGTTAGAAAAAGGATTTTTTTGATACCTTTGCCGTGTTGAAATGGGAATAATTTACACAATATATGGAAAGTGCAGATGCAGCCAGGGTAAATCTAAATTGATCTTTTGACATTTTGTTGTGAATAACATAATATTATTCTGATATTCGTTATACACGGTAGCATTTTTGACAATACGGAATGTCAACCGGAAATATTGTTTTGTAAGTGGATGTATTTTTTTTATAATAGCGAGTAATATTGACATATAGGCAGATGTAGCTGAAGGTGCAGTGCGACTCCAATATCCGAACTCAATTATTTCTGTCAAAACTAGGCCAGCCTAATCTCGAATCATTTGTGATTATTATCAAACTGTCAATTGCAGAAATCGTGCAATAATGCCAGATTGAGACGTAATTGTTTCTCACTCGTTCTCCAGCAATTATTCTATAATCAATAACCTTTCTAAAAGAGAATGTCAGTCAGTTGTCATGCAAGTTGTTTCCAGAGTGTTTGGGAACTGCTTAATACAGCAACAATTAGCCATTTGCATGAAAAAAGAGAGCCTGATGGATAACGCAATCTCACTATCGGGATGACCTTCAAATAACCACCGAATGGCCTGATTGTTAATTTAATCACCAAAAGACATGAGCCGACTGGTTCTGTCTTTAAATCTTCGAAATATAATCGAGAGTATTAGTTTAAAAAAACAAACTATAAACAATTTCTTTACATTAGAGTGTTTTAAGGGTACAATGAACAATACCAGATTGAAAAGGAAAACAGTATAAGTTAAGAATATACAAGTAACGCTGTCAACATATTAATCTTAATACTGCCTGTAAAGGGGAACGACAAGGATGAATCAACCAGGTTCAATGTTCTTAATAGTTTCGATATTACAATTCTTGATATGCATATTTCTAAGACATCCATGCTTTTAGACCCGCCCTAAAAGTTACACACAGGCATTTCAGATAATATACCTTATGAACTGTAAATATGGCTGTGTATACATCAGGTTATCCACGTATGGGATCTATTTCCATATAATTATTGCATAGAAAAAATCACTAAAGCAGTTTTGATTGACTCAATTACACAGAGGAGTCCATAGAGTACTATACACACAAGACTCCTTATAACCGTATACATGAATTTCACCTTGCACTAATAGGGCTCGAGAGTACTTAACATCTTGTACACTGTACCGCAAGAAATATGTACGCTTTCATGCATAATAAACCACTCATTCATGCAGAGAGCATACTGTTTTACGTTTCAACAGAGTATGTTATGGCAGAAGAACTGTATGCCTAATGACTAAAGAGAAATATACTGAACAAAAAGGACTCACATTTTTTGCACCGATAAAGAAATTTATTTAATTGTTTAATATTTCAGCATCCAATAACATGGTTCTTTCCTAGCTAGATAGACCCATCTTCCAAGTGATAACAACGTGGGGAACAAATGCCCTCATTTCCTCAAAAGGAACATTAATAGTGATAGACGAACCATTACTTTGTGATGAAGGGAAACTTATGGTAGAATCATTTGAAGTGTTCCAAACTATGAAGGTGAGGTTTCTCGTGGGAAATGTGACTAAAAAATTCATATTGCTTGTTTTGTAAACATATAGGTTAGACGGTAGAAAAATAAATGCATATATTTTGTAATTGCCGTGTTATTTTCATACTCACATCAGTTGAATGAGACAATAGACGATGATTCAGAAACGGAAAAAAAAACCGTTCTTGATTAATAGTCCACCCTTCCCAATCGCACCGCTGTTCTCCCACTCCTTCACGCCATTATCTTGACTCCAAGGCCTCAACGTAACCTACATAAATGAAAACGACATTCTTCTGCATCCCAAAGGTGTCCGATTGGAGTGAAAGCACGAAGTTGTCTTGAATTGTCTAGAATTTTGTATCTATGAGCAATCTAAAGTACTGGTGATCAGGAAAGCACTGCGATGATGGAATCGGGGATACTCCAGCATCTTATATAATTATGGCGACACCAGATTAATGCAATAGATTTCACACAAAGAAGCAGTCTATGATTTTGCTTATAGTTCTTAAAGTCAAGACTGCAATCTTTACTTTAATATCAAATATGGGCTTAGGGTATCATAAAACATAAATTCATACCAGTTTGGACAAAATTTAAATTCTAACACGGGTTTAGTCATGTATAAGACAATAAAGTGAAGTCTCCTGTCTATAAGGCAACATACATTTTCTTATTCTGCACGTTGAAAAATGAGAGTCGTTACACAAAAGGTTCTATATATATAATTTGTATAACTTGAATCCACATTTGTTTATTTTTTTGTTACTATTTAAGTTGTTAATTTATTTTGATATTTTATTATATTTAGTATTTAAGTTTTTAATACCATTCAACCGTATATATATATCACAAAACAGTTTCAATAACAGAAGATCAAACCATTTGTCAACTTTATAGATATTAATAAATTAAACTGACACGATATAAAGTGCTTATATTCCAAACAATGAAATGAAGAACATTTAATGCTCTATTATGCTCGAAAACGCAATTAAGCATCACATCAAGAGCTTGATATCATATAGTTCCGCCAAAAACCTTAAACTGCACAATTTTCCAAACATATTTTGTCATCCACTAATAACCTTCATGTGTTATATATTAGGAAACCACATTTTGCTTTGTGAAAATTAAATATGCTCCAAAAATGACGCAATGTTATGTGGTTGTTTATGTGGTTCCTCATCACGTATAAAACGGCTATAAATAACCCATCTTAAGCAACAACGTTCTATTAAGAGTAATAAAATCAAGGATGCATCTGCGAAAGAGTGGATTAGCATTAATTGCGATTTGAAAAGTCGCATGTAAAGAGCGTTAAAACTTCAGACAAGTCTTGTGATAAAACAAAAAAAAATAATAAAAAAATAAAATAAAAATGAAAGTCGTGGCAATTTTTTTTTTTTTTTTTTTTGTAAATTAGGGCTAAGATATGTAAGCATGCTTTTCATACAATTATATTTAGAAACTTGTTCAACTTAAATTCTTCGATTAATATTTTAAAAGCAAAATGTACGGACATTTGTAAGCGTGATCATACAATAACATGTCTATTTAAACAACAGTTTTAAAGAAATATTTTCTATTACCTCTTAAACATAGTTATTGTTTTTAACATGACCACTTATGAAAGTTTGGCAATAAAACATATAATTAACTGTGTAATCTTTATTTGTTGTTTGTTTTTGTTTGTACCTGTTATTGTCAATAAGGACTTTGTACATCACGTGATACAACGTGTAAAATACTAATTTTGGTGTGGTTTATTTGAGATTTGTGTTTTTTTTAAACAACGAACAATATTGACCTTGAAGCTGAACCAACATAACGAACATCGCCCCTAAAATAACCAGATCCAATCAATTTACGTCAAAACATGGATAACTGGGATTTTTCGGTTTATTGAGAATAATATATATATATATATATATATATATATATATATATATATATATATATATATATATATATATATATATATATATATATAGCTACCGGTCACTAACATGACTCTTGATATCTGGTTATCATTCAATATTCCAAAAATTGATAACCCGTCATTGAGAGGCTATTATTCAACTGTAATGCAGATTATATTCAGAGAGCTGGAGAGACTGCTTGAGAACGACGATAATCTGTTATTTGCATCAAAAAGTTAAGCCAAAGATTCCCCAATTACCGTTTGCACCTTTAAAAGTCAGCATTTAATGCAATAATGGATGCACAGTATTGAGTCTTTCCACAATAATGACAAGAATCGATTGACCATTTTGTCGTTAAACCATCTTTCATCGGAGTATCTTTGATTCATAGCTTAAAAGAAAAGCTATTGGAAAACTTTTTGAGATTTATTTGTGCATACGTCATTTCTGAGGTATAATTACGGTAGAACTGCATTTTTCTTCTTGAAAAGATAATGTGTTATTCAAATATACAAGAATGTCATATATCGAAAGTGTTGCATTTGGAAAGTCATAAATAACAGAAAGAACTTAAACTGATGGGGGAAACCCCAATCGGCCTTTCTTTTTTATTGAAATAGGCTGTCAATAATAATAATAATAATAATAATAATAATAATAACGTTGAGTACATGTTGCTAGAAAAGACTATATTTGCAATCACGTTTGATACTGGAAATGAGATCATCACGCATGGTCGTTAAATGCTGCATTTAGTATGACAAACAACTTACTGCAATGCCTTGAGGGCTCGGGTATGTAGATAGATCCGATGCGCCCTCTGGCATGTCGTAAGATGTGACTAATAGAGGCAATCTTCTTGCCCTCTGGTACATTCTGTGACGATGTTCCAGTTGAGAAAGTCTTGAGCGTTTTTAAAGTGTGCGATTTATATCAAAAGTTTGACTTTGTATTTTCAGGATTTTACCCATTTATGCCTTTATCTTTGTTTTACTACTCTTTTTTATATCTAAAGTTACTCGGCAGGATTGTGCTGATGTGCCGTTACATCCTATACATACATACATACTTACTGTAATATTAGTTACTTAGGAGCATCTGCTTTATTCTAAAATATTGATAAACTATAATAAAAGAAACTTTTCCTAAATAAATAACCAAGACATGTATACACTAAATATTCGACAACATCTTGATATTTTGTACCAAATATAAATTGACAACATCTTGATATTTGTACCAAATAGAAATCGACATCTTGATATTTTGTACCAAACAGAAATCAACGACATATTGATATTTTGTACCAAACAGAAATCAGCAACATCATGATATTTTGTACCAAATAAAAATAAACAACGTCTTGATATTTTGTACCAAATAGACATTGACAACATCTTGATATTTTGTACCTAACAGAAATCAACAACATCTTGATATTTTTTACCAAATAAAAGCATATTTTAATTATGTTATAGTTATTTGTATCTTAGAAGGTGTTTACAATATAGTCCCTAGAATGTTAAGGCTAGAGATCTAGATGGGAAGATCGTTATGAGCAGCTTTATTATTTCTCTGTACAAGGGTCATCCAATGTCATGGACAAAAATTGTATCTTTGTCGCTAGAGTTATTCCACTTATAGCCATTTTTAATTCGTGTTGCTCATAATTAGGAAAGCCATTTTCTTTGGTGAATTTAATATGACAAATTCATAAGATCTGTTGTAATATGAGCAATGTTTCGTGTTTTTGTTATAGGATGAAGTACTACGCGAGCAAAATCTGTCTAGCATATGTTTGTATATAGAGAGAGATAAAGAAAACTTCACTTTTATTTTCCTGTCAATACTGACATATGTTTCACGAATCGATACCCAATTTTTGTTTCGTAAATTGTTCTTTGCATATTTGATTGCTTTCCTTTAGATGAGCTCGCCTTGGGACCACATTGATGTTCCTCCTTGCTTTGTGCAGGAGTTAACACCTCAATCTCTACTCAATCTCGAACCTCTGTCCCGAGTACCAGCACCTATCGCCACACGTGCCAGCGCCCTAACTCGGAAGAGGATGTAGCCAGGTCGATGGTAAGCCTCAGGGTGTATGAGACCTCCCTCCCCAGGCAATCACAATTACAGGATGTATGAGACCTCACTCCCCAAACAATCACAATTACAGGGTGTATGAGACCTCACTCCCCAGGCAATCACAATTACAGGATGTATGAGACGTCACTCCCCAGGCAATCACAATTACAGGGTGTATGAGACCTCACTCCCCAAGCAATCACAATTACAGGGTGTATGAGACCTCACTCCACAGGCAAACACAATTAAAATTCATCTATGTACACAATGAGACCTCACTCCCCAGGCAGCCACAATTAACACACAGTTATGTGCACAAACTAACTGGATTTATATTTAAAAATGCAAGGCACATACCTGAAATTATAATTATAAATTGGCATTAATATATCAAATAGAGGAAAGCGCTTATCGCTGGAGCACACATTGTATGTTTGGATACACGATAAAACGAGCGATATATGCTACAAAGTCGGTTGTATAGACATTCGTGCGAAGCAGAAACACCCGCATGTCGACCCATTAATTAATTCTCATCTAAGTACACAGTCACTCTGTATGATAATATTATTTATTCGTAATTAAAAATTGTGTTAATGCTATCAAGCATTCTCCCGTAGGATCCAGGGACAGCACTTTCCGCTCTGTTTGGTGTATATTTGTAATTCTCTATAATAACCAGTATATACCTTGGTTTC
The DNA here is from genome assembly GCA_029931535.1 of Margaritifera margaritifera. Taxonomy (NCBI): domain Eukaryota; kingdom Metazoa; phylum Mollusca; class Bivalvia; order Unionida; family Margaritiferidae; genus Margaritifera; species Margaritifera margaritifera. The sequence goes on along the minus strand of JAQPZY010001386.1, from coordinate 1,875,276 downwards.
TATGGTTGGAATCCGGAGTGATTGTGAACTCAAATTAGAATTAATTACTGGGTGAACATGAGGGTGTGTTTGCTACACACGAATGCCTTTACCAAAATATTTGTAGCATCATTGAATGATGATGTGTACATGGTCGAGATGGTATAGGGTTGGTGCTTATAGGGAAGGCGATGGGTGCCGTATCTCCGTAGAGTAGGAATTAAAAAATTCTCTAGCCTGTATGACACACACGCGCGCGCCTGCACGCACACACACACGTGTGTGTGTGTGTGTGTGTGTGTGTGTGTGTGTGTGTGTGTGCGTACATACGTACATACATCTTTCACATCCTGGCATTCTGCATGGCTGAAGTATATCACATTGTGGCGTGAATCCTTAGACAATTCTAGACATGTAATTACATGGAAATCCTACTTGATATAAGGGATGTATCAGGTTACAGCATACATCCGTCTTTGATATAGGATATTGGTTTCAGCATTCAACTTTTCTGTTCAGTGGGGGTAATATTTACTTAATGTCTAGACACGGATCAATGTGGCATTTATGACAAAGAATTATGAGCAAATTTATAACAATAATTTTCTTCTGTCACTGTTATCCTTTTACAGGAAACACAATTACTATAATACATACTCCGATTGCATATCTTCTCAGACACGCAACCCATACAAGCGTCACAATGTTATTACTTTCCCCAGCTTTTCATTTCAATTTTTTTATTCAGTATCTACAGCATTATTGGGAAACCTCAGCAAGGCAGAATCAAAACTCCACCAACGGGTAGTTAATGCTATTAAACATGAAAATGCAAACATAAACTTGTGCAAGATCAATATTTTTTTCGTTTTCAGTTGTAAATAAAAAATTGTGGAAACTCAGATGTATTCAATAAATATAGCTTCGCGACTGCGACGAATATTGATCAAGTTAAAAATTATCTAAATATTCATATTAAAATTGGTATTGGTCTGGGCCTTTTCTTGTCCTCAAGCACATGGCACGACATACAAATTATCATCATTGTAGCATCATTTTTTGGTGATGTATGCATGGTCGAGATGGTATAGGGGTTGGTGTTTGCAGGCAAGGCGATGGGTGCCGTAACCCGCGGATCCGGCTTCGAATCTCCGAAGAGTACGAATTAAAATTCTCTAACCTGTATGATAATATTATATTATTATTTATTCGTATTTAATAATTCTGTTAATGTTATCAAGCATTCTCCTATAGAATCCAGGGATATCACTTTCCGCTATGGTTGGTGTATATTTGTAATTTCTCTCTCTCTCTCTCTCTCTCTCTCTCTCTCTCTATCATATAAATTTATTCGACGGAATAATGGAGATAATGTGTGTGTGAGACACCAGATTAATTTCAGCAACTATTCGTATTGTATTGAAAGCGACTTATTCGTGCGAGTGTGATCTTTCTCGTGTACTAAATTCAGTTAGCCCACAACTAAGTCGTGCTCTGAGTTTAAGTGTCATTCCACGGATGGGTGTTGATGCCATGGACGGTTAATAACATTAGGCACGGTCTCCATTATGCGATCGAATACATTTATATCACAGAGAGAGAGAGAGAGAGAGAGAGAGAGAGAGAGAGAGAGAGAGAGAGAAGGTAGACATTGAAAATTATATGGACAATGAGAGAAAACGAATTTGTGGACAACTCAGACCAATGGCAGACAACTTGGCCCAAGGCAAGTCGGTCCAGGTTCCGGACAACTCGGATTCCACTGCGATATAATTCGACTCCATGCATTTTTATATCTGACAACTCGGAGCAGTTGTTACAGACAAGTTGAAGACAACTCAGCCTAATAATAGCGAGACCCAGCTATACGTGTCAGATAACTCATTCTTATGTATAATAAATAGTGTATGTCTCCTGTCTTGAGTTAATGCCTCATACCACATTAGGACATTGAATGGACGCCATATGTACCAAAAAGTATTTTAAAAAAGATGGTGCTCATCAGGTAAACAACTGGTCTTCACAATATTTGCAAGTTTGTTCTTTCCAATGTTTCATCACATACCTATGTGTTTTTTGATTGTTATCCGAACCCTAACTTGTTTATTCATGCATTCATGCTTCAGGAGTACAGAGTAAATATTCCTGACGATGTTCTTAGACATGTTTGAGAATTAACAGGTTATTGCAATAGTAGAGGTTTCTTTAAAGATAAAAATTAAATATTACTGTGCCCTTTGTCGTTTTCTTTTATTTTTATTTTTCATATCAGTATCAATATGCAACCTTAAAAACATGCTTCCCGCTATAACAATGCACGATTGTTAGTGGACAAGACGCATGTATTTTCTTGCTAACCAAATTGTAAGTCGATGTGAAAATATAATTACCCTAGAAGTCTGGTAACTTGCACAAAACCAAAGAGATTTCTAGTTGTATAAAGCAGCTATTTATTGGAAATTTCAGCAAAGATACTTCAAGTTGAATTTAGTCTCAGATTCCAAATATTAAAACGAAAACCTAATAGAAATATGATTTGCAATCAATGGCGATATTGTCGCATTTCTTGACACATTCATATGCATTTGAGTTTATAACAGAGCTTTTAATGAAATCTAAACAAACCTCTATTCTCTGATCAAAATCGGAAATTATTACGCCTTTTACGCCAATTGTAAAAATAATATTTTCACGTACCTAATCTCTCTTTATTTCCAGTTTTGCATTACGTAATTGAGGTATTTCCTGGGTGATGTGCGGCTGAAAAGAACCTAGCAAATAACCCTCGTCTGACCTTTAAAGTAGAAACGTAGTTTCCTCTGTGGGTTTCCAGCTTTTAGCACTCACGTCCTCCTTCAAAATTGCCAAGAAATTGCAAACCTGGCATGATAATGGTGATATATCTATATGCTACTTCAGTTGTAAGTGAATTTTGTAAACTCTAAAGCTATATATGATACAAGATCATTCATAAAGTATCAATGTTTTGACATACACAGTCAAACTGCATTCAGTGATAAAGCAAGTATAGAGCGTAATGGAGAGAAGATATGTACAAAACAATTTTTTTTTTTTTTTTTACAGAATGAAATTCTCTACCTGTTTTCTGCGGGCGTTAAGGTTGCATATCGATACTGATGTGAAAATAAAATAAAATAAAATAAAATAAAATAAAACGACAAAGGGCATAGCTGATATTTCATTTTATTATTATTATTTATATTTGTTTTATCTTTAAAGAGAACTCTAGTATTACAATAACGTGTTAATCCTCCAGTATGACGAAGAACATCGGTAAGGCTATTTAACCTGTAATTTTGAAGCACGAACGCATGAATAAGCAATCAAAGAAAATAGAATTATATGATGAAACATTGGAATGAAAAAACTTGGAAATATTGTGAAGACTAGTTTTATACGCGGATAAGCCATCTTTGTATACTCTTTTGGTACAAAAATGTATCAATTTAATGTGCTAAGGTGATCTGATACACTCAATCAAAAAGGGAGATATTAAATATTGTACATAATTAATATAACACGTACAGTAGCAGTCAATATGTATATCAGGTCAACACATATTTTAAGAGATATCGCCAATTATGTTAAACGCCTGCGGTTGACGTTTATAATATTAGCAGACAATATATTTTCATTACCATGCTTAACTCTCAACAGATAAGATTGAGAGATAAAGATATCTCGTGATCTATTAAAGCGAAAACCTCTTTGGAAATGCGAACCTAATAAAGGGTGAAATTCAGCACTAAGCCTTTAATAACGGGTGTCATACCCTTTAACATTAACTAAGGCAAGACATATTTTGCGCATAAAATTTATACACCTACGAAATAAATTTAACGTTGAAATTTTCTGTATATTGGCAGAATTACTAAAAATGTTATTGTAACAAGAGATTTGGCGTTATATGCATTAGGGTCATAAATTCAACGCACTGTATATTATTGATAAAATACCCCATTCCCATTATCTTTCTGTCAGTACACTACAAACATTGCTTATATGCTTTGCCTCATGGGATCTAAGATTGTTTTTAAAATATAATGATCATACTTTTATTATCTATTTCAAAACATAATTATTTCATCTAGTGAATTTTTTAGACTGATAAAGCTCATAAAATTAGCTACCAATCAAAACGCGAACTATAAATACTAGCAAGATATTCTTACAGCAGACGTTGTGACTAAATATGTGCATGTTAACATAGATGCCCCATTTACAAATGCCTTATGACTGACCTAAATACACAGTTTAATGGACGGACGGACGCACTGACAATAGGCATGTACGGACTGACAAGGATTTCACTATACGCCCAATCACTTTCATGTTCGGGCATAAGAAAAGGAAGTGGGTGTATCGTTCTACATTTTAATCTTGACATTTAGTAGTATCAGTTGATTGAATAGCAATCAAAGGAAGTCAATGACCACTCGAATACATAATTTCCTATTACTGAATTCTGGCCATGAACTACTGTAAATTCGTATATTTCCGTAGGTATTAATTTTGTGGTTTTGTGTTGGGCGTGGTGAAGATGAAGCAGCCAGAGCTGTCCAGCAGTCGACCGCTTCTGAATGGAAGGTTCCATATACTGGCTTCAAATATAATATGTAAATCGTCATGTTCTATATACTTTGCAAATTATGTAACATAAAAACTCCACTCAAAAGCTTCGTAATATCAAACCAATCGCTGGAAAATGACATCCCACATATAGAACAACTCGCGCATATGACACGCATACCTGACACATACCTTTTGACGGGTTTGTTTCAACCAGAGTGCATACCCTGATATTGTTCAATGACATGGGAACACATTCTTGTCGAGTGCATCGACTTCCATTCTGTGAGACAGAATTTTTTCATTTTTTTTATGTAAAATTTATTTAGGAACTTTATGATGATGAATCACCGGGGGAAAATTTTGGACTTTTTAAGGAATGCGGTTTATATAAAAAATGTTGACCCTTCAGTTTTAAGGATGTTTTATTTTTATTTTGGACATATATATATATATATATATATATATATATATATATATATATATATATATATATATATAATCACAGAATTTGTAACATCTTTACCTTTTATCATTTATCATGTAGTACTCCATCGTTATATTTATTTGGAAGGGTTTATGTTCCAACCTTCTTGTGCAATTCTTCATTTTTACATATTAGAACTTTATTTGTAATTGGCAGCATATAGCTGATATTGTGCTGACGTGCCGTTAAACGCTAATAGATGCATGTATACCATTGTGAAAATGTTTCCGTCGGCATTTAAATGTGTTGACTGCGATTTTTTTGTTATTTTGTTATTTTTATTTTTTTTTTGAACAGAATGATTGTTGTTCGTTGGGTCTTTAAATTCGTGGTTTGTAGTAATAAACAAATGCATACAAGTTGCTGTTCTACAAAAATAGTGAATTCATAGGCTTCTAGACCTTTAAAATATACGAATGCTATTTTGTGCCTCATCCAAAAGTGCAGACATCTGCAATTGAAAGCAACATGGGAAAGCAAAATATTCTCTCAACCACTTATTTTCTGCACCGACACTTTGAGTCTTTCCAGGGATGTCTCCAAGGAATATATAGCGATTATTTTAGAAAATGGTAAGTAAAAGTTGATATCAATCAATAATTCTTTGAAAGTTCATCATTAAACAGTGTTTTAATCTCGACACACGGCCCAAAAAACAAAAAAAAACCCCAAACATTACAAACAAAATGAGTGCTAGCATAACTGTGTCAAATGAATTTCATATTATGTTCGTTTTCATAATCTCAGTAAAACCAAATAAAAAATAAATAAAAGTTAAAGGAAATGGTCATCCTTGTAGATTCATATAGACAAGCACACATATCTTAATCAAAGATGACTTCAGAAGTAACGTTTACCAATGAATATGTACATTCCCGTGTTTTAAGTTGACGCGTGAAATTCGAACCGAATTTTCTTCCAGTAGACTACGAATTTATTTCTGGAAAAGACTAAATTGGTCGGATGAATTTAAAAGCATTATGTAATATGTGGAAGAGGCAATATCATAATTCCATGCTTTGACATTAGTAGCTTGTATTTCTTTTTTCGTTTAAGTACTTAAGGACATACGATTTAGGAATTACATATCACAATTATTTCATTCTTCCCACCCCCAGCACCCTCTTACTAGCCATACTAAAATCCTGTCCAATTTAAAAACTGGAATGACATTTGAATGAAAGCAATGTATCACACTTAATCAGCATTTAAAATGGATTCAATAATTATATATATATATATATATATATATATATATATATATATATATATATGTATATATATATATATATATATATATATATATATATATATATATATATATATAACTACAAATAGATAATGCTTTATTACTGTATGATAATTAGGAACATGCTTGTGTATCATTTTTCATATTATTGCATGAATGAAGAATACCAGAGTTGAATGTAATAAATTAACATACATAGTGTAAATAACGATTTCATACAGCTGAAACGAGTACTCCATTTAATACTCATTAGTGCATTTTAATATATACAGTGTAACATGATAATAATGTTATTGTAATTACATATCAACTGTGCTCAAGGTTAAATTTTGTAATTTCTAAGCGTGTAATTTATGTTTGAGTTCACGTGTTGCTTCTAGATTATCACAGATTTCGATATGGTTTAGATCATTTTAATTTTTTTGGACTAGGCCAGTGCGAAATGTGTTGAGGCATGACAACAATGTACAATTTTAATCTGGCCTAGTCCAGTTTAAAGTCAGAATGGTTTACACTCTGTTCCGTGCCCTCCCCCCCCCCCAATCTATCTAATCTCTGTATCTATTTATAAATCTATCTATGTATATATATATATATATATATATATATATATATATATATATATATATATATATATATATATATATAGAGAGAGAGAGAGAGAGAGAGAGAGAGAGTATTCAACTAATTGGATACATATAAAGTTCAATGCTCCCATTGTATGTAACGCGCGACAATACTGCTATTGCATCCAACGCGCTAATAAAATCATTGTTATGAAAAAAAATCAGGTTCATATTTAGCTAGAAATCATTGCGATGAAGAACAGCACTTATATTAATTACCTATCTTTATTTCAAGATGTTCACAATTATTGTATCTAAGGATATTGGCACGAATGACTCGCATTATTTACGGTTAGGATATTGCAGGAATGACTCGCATTAGCAATTATGTTAGGCTATGACTTCACGTTGTTATTTATCTGTGATCTGGGCTAAAACCCAATCACATCGTTATATGTAATATCCAGCAGTCAAATGTTAGAATATGTATTAAACTGTAACAAAATGCTAACAATTAGCTCTCTCAATTTTGTAATCAATAAGAAAAAAAAGAAAGAAAAAAAAAACAATAATAAAGATACTTTACTATTAAATAAAACAAGAAGAAAAAAAAAACAAACATACAACCAAACGCAGATTAATACAGATTTATATTCACTGAATATTATAACAAACTATTGTTTTGTGCTATTCTTTTATCACTGCTACCTCAACCTGAAGGATGTATGGAAGTGAAAATACACAGACATTATTAAGATAAGGCAGCTCCTTAAATATGTTTCTGGCAAACATACACTAGCGTATTATATTAACACTACTCACGAGAACTGTTGTTGCCTTCATTTCCAGTACTCTCAGAATTTTTTATACAATCATAATGTTAGTAACACTTTCATAACCAGTTTTATCGTCTATTGATTGTCGATATTGCTGAAATTAAGAAAATGGGCTATGAATAAATATTGAACATTGATATAAATTATTTACTTTCCATCGGTTGATCTAACATTTGATTGCCTGAAAACTAGGAGATTATTTTCTGTCCTTTGATCCGTACTGCAGCAAGGCACAATTATGAATACTATTTGAGGCTCATTGTGTACATATTGTGCGTAAACAGTCAAATGTCAGTATATGGTTAAAAATCAAAGCAATCTGTGATGGAAAAGACCTGTTCAACCTTCATAGTTTGTGCGTTACAACGAATCAAGTATTTGCCGATAGCTACATTCCAAATGAAAAAGACGAACAAAGCTATGCCAAGCAATGAGAGACTTTTCCCATATCCTTTGAATGTATTATCAATAATAGCTTCGTGTGAATCTGGGATCAAGTCAGCCTATGTTGAATTTAGAGAGGAAATAAAACTGGCAATTTATATGGAAAATATTCTTATTTTTATATCTGTCTTTGCAGCCAAACACCAATAAAACTGAGGAATGTCAATTTGGCATTAATGTTTATAATATTGACACACATTCCAATATATATTGCTACTAATAAATAACATGTTTGTTGTTGTTTGCTAAATTGATGTTATGTATTAGGCACTAAGACTTTCGAATGATTACATACATACATATATATATATATATATATATATATATATATATGACAAAACTAACAGAACACAATCATCAAATCAATATACATGTCTTGCAAAATTCTTCAGAAGGTCCAAAATACGTGTTTTTTTGAATTTTAAATGTCTTACCTTGCATATCTTTGATAACATATTATAATTATTATTATTTCGATATTAAAATGAAATGCAGGGACCAATAATATGGAATGAAACGGCTTTGCTTCACTTCTTGTCATTATAGTAACTATGAACTATCTTGAGTAAATCTTCCTTTCTGTCTTTTCACGACGTCGTAGATTGATGTAACATGTATGAGGCATATACAAGAACTTAAGTCTGTATCAGTGCTAAAGCATTGACTAGGTACAGGAAGGAAATGTGCATTATTGCACTCTCTTTGGTATGGCTAGAATCTCGGACGTAGATATTCTCTTCGCTCATGATTTGTCATTGTGGATTTAAAGTAAAAAAAGAAAAATGTGAGTAAGGCTTGGATTAAATTTTTAAATGGTGTACATCTATTCTGGAGAAATGGAGACAACTTTTGTACACATTTGACCCTTTTCTTCTAATTGCCCGAAAACAAGCACTTCGAATCAATTTGGTTGAGTGCAAGCTACGTTTGAATCTATAAGTACACAAGAAATACTATGCTTGGAAAGGGATGCCACTATTCTTAAAATAATCTTTTTATAGTCGAAACACAAGAGACAAAACAAAAACTCCGTAAGAGCAAGATATCCTACTGTGTTCCTGAAACAGAGTCCGAAGATTATGATATAGTCGATGAAGTTTATCTCTGGAAGATGCAATAAATTGAAATTATTCAACGAAAAGTGTTTGCATACGACAAGACGACATTTACCAAATACTTGGTTTTCAACATATACCAAAAAAACCCAAGACAGAAGTACTTCTCTTTCCATGTTACGATTAAGAACGTATCCATTTCTTGGTAGAAATTCAAACAAAAAAGGCTTAACATTTTCGGTCAAACGTATGAGAAAATATGACCTGAAACCGGGATGTATGAATCCCATTAAGACAGGAAAATTATACTAGATTTATCTTTCAGTAGACAAAAGCACCTTATATTTAAGGTAAACTAAAACTGGTTTTACAAATAAAAATACGAGCCTTCACTTTCAAGACAAAAATTTCCTGCAATTCAGTTCACAAGACAAACATTTAATAGACACGTAACTTAAAAGAGAATACCATTTTGACCTGTATCATCCTCAGCCCCCTCCCCTCCCATTCCATCTCTCCGTGCAAGGCAGGGTTTCAGAGAAGACTGGACACGTGCCTACCCCATATGTAGATTCAGTGTTCTCATTCCAGCAAAATAAACATATTTTTCCATTATTTCCCTTAACTAAAGAAAGAGCTTTAAGCGTAACGCATGCTCCTAAACCACATCGTCAATCTGTGTAAGCGGTCCAGATACCCGTAAACAAATAATTCAGGGGTTGATACTGAAAATTTCCATCCTTATGAATATATTGTAATTTAAGGCACATTAATCATCACAAGCTAAATGATTCTTCCGCACAGAGTTGAAAGTTTTAAAGAAAATAACAGAGGACAGCGACAAATTATATTTGCTGCTTTTCCCCTTCTGAATCTGAGATGTCCTGTTGAATTTCCAATGAACTCACTTGATTAAGTGACAGTACAACTTTATCCTTCAACGAGAAATTGTTTTTATTTAATGCTCCTGAGATCGGAGAAATAATTCATGAAATCTATATGGACTTTGATTGGAAAATGATCATGGCTTTATATTTATTAGGCGTTACAGATTGAAAGTAACTGAACATTAGCTTTGAGATGACTATTTTTGTTCTCCAAATTTAACAAAAGTGCGTGTCAAGTCTTGTGAATATTTAAAACAAAACCACAATAAGAGAACGAACAATTCTCTACATCGATTAAGAAATACCATGTTAGTGCCATAAAACCATCGTTTGTTGGCTAGATAAGTTCAATATGACTGGAAATGTTCTGCAGTTAAATGTCTTCAAAGTGTTTAAGCTTCGGTTCTGAGATTAACTGTATTTTATTTTTTAGATGTAAGCACTTGAACGATTATATTGTGCAAAATATTTCATGCGGGAATTTATTCAATAGCCGGGAATATTTTTATTTGAGTGCTCGACATAACTTATGTGATGGTCATTCAAAATATAGTTAAAGCCTAGAACTATTAAATTTTTAAGACGAAACTTTATGAAGTCATATGTTTCCGTTACCCTTATAATTCCGCATCTAAACGCCTGCATGTTTAGCGTAGTTCTATGTTTAGGTGTAATATTCACCTTTGCATCATAGATAAAACTAATGGCGATGACATTTAGCAGAAACAGTCCAAAATAAAGTCATTGAGTTTAATTATGCTTATAATAAGAATTACAAAACAGTCCAAAATAAAGGCATTGAGTGTCATTATGCTTACAATAAGAACTACAAAACAATCCAAAATAAAGGCATTGAGTGTCATTATGCTTATGATAAGAATTACAAAACAATCAAAATAAAGTCATTGAGTGTCATTATGCTTATGATAAGAATTACAAAACAGTCCAAATAAAGGCATTGAGTGTCATTATGCTTATGATAAGAATTACAAAACAGTCCAAAATAAAGGCATTGAGTGTCATTATGCTTACAATAAGAACTACAAAACAGTCCAAATAAAGGCATTGAGTTGCATTATGCTTATGATAAGAATTACAAAACAGTCCAAATAAAGGCATTGAGTGACATTATGCTTATGATAAGAATTACAAAAGAGTCCAAAATAAAGGCATTGAGTGTGATTATGCTTATAATAAGAATTAAAAAATAGTCCCATAAAAGGGATTGAGTGTCATTATGCTTATAATAAGAATTACAGAACAGTCTAAAATAAAGGCATTGAGTGTCATTATGCTTATGATAAGAATTACAGAACAGTCCAAAATAAAAGGCATTGAGTGTCATTATGCTTATGATAAGAATTACAGAACAGTCTAAAATAAAGGCATTGAGTGTCATTATGCTTATAATAAGAATTACAGAACAGTTCAAAATAAAGGCATTGAGTTTCATTATGCTTATAATAAGAATTACAGAACAGTCCCAAATAAAGTCATTGAGTTTCATTATGCTTATAATAAGAATTACAAAACAGTCCAAAATAAAGGCATTGAGTGCCATTATGCTTATGATAACAATTACAAAACAGTCCCAAATAAAGGCATTGAGTGTCATTTTGCTTATGATACGAATTACAAAAGAGTCCAAAATAAAGGCATTGAGTGTCATTATGCTTACAATAAGAATTACAAAACAGTCCAAAATAAAGGCATTGAGTGTCATTCTGCTTATGATAAGAATTACAAAACAGTCCAAAATAAAGGCATTGAGTGTCATTATGCTTATGATAAGAATTACAAAAGAGTCCAAAATAAAGGCATTGGGTGTCATTATGCTTATAATAAGAATTACAAAACAGTCCAAATAAAGGCATTGAGTGTCATTATGCTTATGATAAGAATTACAAAAGAGTCCAAAATAAAGGCATTGAGTGTCATTATGCTTATAATAAGAATTACAAAACAGTCTACAATAAAGGCATTGAGTGTCATTATGCTTATAATAAGAATTACAAAACAGTCCAAAATAAAGGCATTGAGTGTCATTATGCTTATGATAAGAATTACAGAACCGTCTAAAATAAAGGCATTGAGTGTCATTTTGCTTATGATACGAATTACAGAACAGTAAAAAATTAAGGCATTGAGTCTCATTATGCTTATAATACGATTTACAAAACAGTCCAAAATAAAGGCATTAGTGTCATTATGCTTATAATAAGAATTACAAACAGTCCAAATAAAGGCATTGAGTGTCATTATGCTTATAATAAGAATTATAAAACAGTCGAAAATAAAGGCATTGAGTTTCATTATGCTTATGATACAAATTACAGAACAGTCGAAAATAAAGGCATTGAGTGTCATTATACTTATTATAAGAATTACAGAACAGTCGAAAATAAAGGCATTGAGTGTCATTATGCTTATGATACGAATTACAAAACAGTCGAAAATAAAGGCATTGAGTGTCATTATGCTTATCATAAGAATTACAAAACAGTCCAAAATAAAGGCATTGAGTGTCATTATGCTTATGATACGAATTACAAAACAGTCCAAAATAAAGGGATTGAGTGTCATTATGCTTATGATGCGAATTACAAAACAGTCCAAAATAAAGGCATTGAGTGTCATTATGCTTATTATAAGAATTACAAAACAGTCAACAATAAAGGCATTGAGTGTCATTATGCTTATGATAATAATTACAACAGAGTCAAAAATAAAGGCATTGAGTGTCATTATGCTTATGATACGAATTACAAAACAGTCCAAAATAAAGGCATTGAATTTCATTATGCTTATTATAAGAATTACAAAACAGTCCAAAATAAAGGCATTGATTTTCATTATGCTTATTATAAGAATTACAAAACAGTCTAAAATAAAGGCATTGAGTGTCATTATGCTTATGATAACAATTAAAAAACAATCCAAATAAAGGCATTGAGTTTCATTATGCTTATTATAAGAATTACAGAACAGTCCAAAATAAAGGCATTGAGTGTCATTATACTTATAATAAGAATTATAAAACAGTCCAAAATAAAGGCATTAGGTGTCATTATGCTTATAATAAGAATTATAAAACAGTCCCAAATAAAGGCATTGAGTGTCATTATGCTTATAATAAGAATTACAAAACAGTCCCAAATAAAGGCATTGAGTGTCATTATGCTTATGATAAGAATTACAAAACAGTCCCAAATAAGTCATTGAGTTTCATTATGCTTATTATAAGAATTACTAAACAGATTTGGCAATGAATTTGTACATATATTTTCAGCAAATTGTAAGATAGAACTATTTCTCATTACAAGCGTGATTACAATATTCAATTATGCACTCAGCTTTTAGAAAGTGTATTTCAACAAATGAGTTTGTCCGTTATTAATAGTACTGAAGTAAAAACAAACATGTAATCATCCTCAAAGTTTACTGACAAATGAGAAAATGTACAAAAGTAACAGGAGAATGGATCCAATATACTCTTTTATATATAAAAGGTAGTATAATTTCTATAGTAAATAATTGATAATAAGGCAATTATGAAAGAAAAAACTTTATAGGGAGAGTTGGAGATATAAGCACTTGTCAGTTTTACTATATCGTCATGAGGAGAAATTACTTTCCGAATTAAGTCCCTTTAACCAAAACCTCATCTTGGTAAACGATAAATGCAGACATAAAAATCTCGTCTAGATATACGATGAATGCAGACATAAAAATCTCGTCTAGATATACGATAAATGCAGACATAAAATCTCGTCTAGACATACGATGAATGCATACATAAAAATCTCGTCTATATATACGATGAATGCAGACATAAAAATCTCGTCTAGATATACGATGAATGCAGACATAAAAATCTCGTCTAGATATACGATGAATGCAGACATAAAAATCTCGTCTAGACATACGATGAATGCAGACATAAAAATCTCGTCTAGACATACGATGAATGCAGACATAAAAATCTCGTCTAGATATGCGATGAATACAGACATAAATTTGTTTCCCTGGACGTCATCGTTATAAGATTTATTGGAGAAACTTTGCGTGAAAATTCCATAACTTTGATGGCACTTATTTTTGCCTTGGTGACAGTTAATTTGTCATGGAACAGACTAAACAATTTCCAGATAAACCTTAGAAGACATTAACTCTAAACTAAACAGTGTCATGATCATTGTCATGATCATAGGCCAAACAGTAGAAGGCCTGGCCTGCATACCAGGTCCATTATAAAAAACAAGCATCTTCAGAAAGTGTTGACTACGACAACGCTGCCTGCTGAAAGGTGAATGCAATGTCTCACTTCAAACGATGTCTTAGCTCTACCGTGTCTTTACATTTTTAATCAATATTAGAAAACGAATATCAAGTCTACCCAGCTCAAATACCTCACTGTTGCAAAACAATTAATGCAATCAAAACAACTTTTCAAGTTCATTCTTGATGAATCCCTTCTGTATGAAAAGAAAATTAAAATATAGCACAGTCTAGTATTGGAGGATTTTAGGCTGTTAACATTTTATTTTCATAACTGATGCGTCGTCTGTTAAATGGATATTTGCGACGGTAAATCAACCATTAACGTCCTAAAATCATCAACGACAAGACGATTATTACCGTTTTGACACACTTTCAAAAACATTCTGACGAGAAATAACAGAAATTGTAATTCTCCGTCCCACCACGTCACAGGAAGAGTCAAGATGTCAAAATAGAATCAAAGTTACCGACAAAAGTTGTCAAAAAATGAGCGAAAATGCAATTATCAGTGGTACTACGCCATAGGGAGAGTCATAATCACACAACGGGGTTAATGTTTCAGACACTATGTCGTAGATTTTATTCCCCAGAAGATTTGACCTGCAACTAATTAGAAAGCGCATTACATAAGAATGTGTAGAATAGTTTCTTCTTTAAGCATAGAGGTAGAAAGTTTTCAGCAACAGGGAAAGGCCTGATGCAAGCTGCACAATATTTCTCCTTCCTTATAGCCTGAAGTTAAACAGTTTGTGAATAACATATTTCAGCAGCTTTTTTGTTTAAAAGCCACTTAATCAAATAAGGTGTTTATTGTAGGATTTACCTCAGTTTCTTACCTCATATATCTTGCGTCGACCATGGTTTACGAGTGTACAACCAAGCCCTGGTACCTCCTCCAAGATTGCAATCATAACTTTGAGAGAGAGAGAGAGAGATATTAACGAAATCACTAAAGTTCAGCTCAAATCAGTCTGCAGGTTTCCATCTATGTTCAAAGAAAATTGTTATTTTATCCCGTTCATTAGCAGCGTAAAACGTTTATAATCCCATGATTGATAACATGGTTTGGCCAAATAGACAATTCATAAAACTTGATCATCATGATTTCTTTGAACGTTGAATACGTTTATATAAAATTTAAGCCGTCACATTCTAAAGGTATTTTACATATTTTCTGTGTAAACTCAACATCTTTTCCACCATTGTAATTCATTAATCGATTCACAACGAATTGAATAAAGATACGATATAATAACTGATTTTCCTTTTAACTCAAATCAGCAATAATTTGCATAACATTACACATGTTGGAAAACACGCCAACGTGAAATATTTTTATTTACTACTACCATTAGAAGCACAGGGGCTGCCATAGGGTAAATGTCATGCAGTGGAGAGTGATTTCTAACTCAATACAACATTTACCACTTAATTTTTTTAGCAAGATGTGACAAAAGTGTTTCGAAGTATGTTAGAAAAGAAATAAATCATACCCATTAGATGTCAATTGTGGAAGATAAACGTCGGTTTTGAGCAATCAAGCGGTTATTGAACCCGCAGGGGCTTCGTCCCTTTGGGGTCAGATATCTCTTAATCTCACAACTGGATTCTGTCTGGGACAATTAACATCTGATGTGCATGACATTTTTTTTTAAAGTAAAAAATCTGAAGTCAAAATTCAATATTCATCTTCATATTGGAACAAATGTTTTGAATAGAACTGTGTTATTTTTAGCCTTAGACTTGGAACAATCTATAATGAGTTGATGATATTTATGCAATATGCTTGTTTTTCTTTTTGTTTAGGATTAGATCTATTGCATTCCTATACAAAAGTATACAACTCGTCCAACCATAACTTGTACTCCGACACCCCTCAGGAGAATCATAGGCGCGCTGCCTACATTAATCGACCGTGTGTCAATATCATCAATTTACTATAGTGCAACCATACATGTAATATCAGCTCAACGTTTTCTTTACAATTTTATTAGTATGCGACAGGAAAATTGAGTTTATTTTCGTTAGTCTCTTTCAGTCAGTCACAATAATTCTGAAGAAATCGGAAGAGAGCATTTGTCTAAATTTCTGCGATAGTGTGTGTTATTGTCTGTGTTTTGTATTGCGCTATCAAATTATAATGGTCTTTGACAAATGAAATGTCTCTTTTTATTAAGTGCTAGCAGAACCTCATTTGAAAATGTTGTGTGAAGTAATGCTTCCGCGTAATTGATTTTGGAAAATCTGAAGATGAACCTTTTCAAATTAAATGCAAATTGTTAGAGAGCAATCCACCAAAACAAACTTTTAGAGGAAATTGTGAACTTTAACAAATATCTGACAAATAAGTTTATAGAAAGAAAATTGATTTATTTAATATAATCGTTTCCAGAAAATATGTGTGTTGCCTGTAAATTAAAATAGTTTAATAACTTTAACATTTTTCAACTCCTAGAAAATAATGGAAGCACTTGTTTGATTCCTTTCTCCATATGACATATTTAAAATAAGATTTCAAATAATTTCTCCCTATCAACACATTTAACGTGAGTATAATTTTGGAAAGACAATACAAATTGTAACCAGGATTTTAATGATAGTTTAACGTGATATTCAATTTATTCTTCTCAAGTTTCAAATGCTTTTTTATTTTTGTGAATATTTTTGAAGTTTTACAATGGGAAGGCACGTGAATAAATTATTAAATATCTGACAAGTACATATGTATTGCCAGGCATCAAACTTCGTCTGATATGTTTCATGTTATTATTTTTGGATTTATTGTATTTTTATTTTGTTAGACAAGACCTTTGCAGAGCTAGGCCAACCAATAATGAAATTGAAAATGCAATAAACGATAACTCTTTTGTATGTGAGGCATCTCAT
This sequence comes from Margaritifera margaritifera, assembly GCA_029931535.1. Lineage (NCBI taxonomy): Eukaryota > Metazoa > Mollusca > Bivalvia > Unionida > Margaritiferidae > Margaritifera > Margaritifera margaritifera. The sequence goes on along the minus strand of JAQPZY010001386.1, from coordinate 1,858,016 downwards.
TTCACGCTCTAAAAATGAGAACCGTTATGAGGGGATATAGATTCTTATATTTATATTATTTTGATTCAGGTGTATTCTTTGTTTAGAATACCATATAATCAAACATTATTGCAACAGTTTAAACACTACAAAATAAACAGCTTTGATAATTCCAGGGCATCAAGGATATATATTTTGACGATTAAAACTCACTATTAACTTAGGCACTGAAATTAAGAAAATTGTATGTTCTGTGATACACGAAAACTCATTTGGATGGCACATCACCTGTTTCACATAAAATAATTCAACCTAAAACGTTCAAGTGCACAATTTTATTTATTTTTAATTTCACCTAGGAACCGTCGAATTCTATGTAATATTCGGTAACGATTATAACACTTCGTGAATATTGAACAAATTATTCATATTATTTATTGCTCTTTCGAATGTTTATGTGTTTTCTCATACAGAATAAACACCGCAATAAATCACCTGTTTTAATCAACATACTCATATTAAAAGTAATAAAATCAGATATATATCCGCAAAAAGAATCGATTGCCTGTATATTGGAATGATGAAACGTTGTATGTAAAGAGAGTTAAAACTTGAGACAGGTCTGTGCTAATACACTTAAAAGGAAATACGTAGCAGTTTTTGCTTTAATCTCGCTACGACGTTCAAGCCTTTATTTCATAAACCTCTCTGTTTTATTCTAAATGTTTCTCATATTAATTTCTTAAAAAATAATATTTTCTGACATTGTTTTTAGCTAGATTTTACAACTTCGTGTCTATATAGGGAAGAAGTATGAATGATATAGTTCTGATTAAGATTTTAAAAAAGTATTGAGGCACTTATGAGATTTGGGCAAGAGAACTCAACTGTACACTTTGCAACTTTTTATCGACATATTCGATTACAGACGATGAAAGAAGACTCGGCCAGATTCAACTAGTCAAGACTGTGGTCAACTTAAGAAGAGAGCGAAAAGTTTGGAATTGAAAAACATAAGTATGTACTTGTATTTGTCAATCACGCGGAGGACTTAGACATGACATGATGACAACATCCAACTCGCGTTTTGTTCAGAGGGTGCAAATTTTGTGCAAGGACAAATATGACATATAAGCAGAACAATATAAACGCATGGGGCCACTTAAATATTCAGAACCAATCAATTTATGTCAAAACTATGATAGCTATTTTATCTCGTATGATCGTCATTTACAGAGGCCTTGCATTTCTTACAGATTTAAGATTGCTTATTTCTGATTTGTTATCCACGGATGATCCACTAACTGAAATCGCGTCGGCGTGGGATTGTAATACAATTGTCACGCAAGTTGTCGCCCAGAGGACTTGGGAACTTCTTGAGAGAAGTTATAATTTGTTATTTGAATGACGGAATGAAACTCCAATGAACGCCATTCTACACCAGAGTCCGAGCCAAGAACTAATAAATAGTACTTTTGTTATTGAATTTCTAAACATCATGTTCAATTGTTTGCGAAATATAAAGTCAGGTGGTTTGAAAACAAAGTAAAAGAAGCTGAAACTATTTTCAATTCTCCATGCTGTGTAATAATATCCACGACTACCCTGCCCCGGATCCAGACCCAGGGATCGTAATTCAGATTCAGATAAAAATGCATGTACACATTTCGGTCAAATATATTTAAAAAGCTTCTGTAATTGCAATTTTTGTGTTTTGGACCTCTGACTCCCTCCCATGTACACAAGATGGTCATCATATTGGCAACCTATATACCAAGCTTGGTGAATTTACACCCAGCTATTAAGGAGGAGATGTGGTTACGGACAGACGGGCGGTCAGACGGACAAAATAACATAATAGCCCCTAAAGCTAGGGGATATCATTTGGTAAGAGTCTGTAAAAGTCACTATCGAATATTTAATAATTTCTGACATTAGGTTTGGATAGGTTTCAAATTAGGTGTGTACCACTGCCTGGATTATAGTTAAGTGCACACAAATTTGTTTATTAGTTAGTTTCTAACTTGGACCATTATTTCTTACCCTGGAAATCCCAACTTTTTGCTGGTAACTACGTTATTAGAGCATTCTTCGTTTTCCTATCATAACGACAAAGTGATCGTCCACAATTTTTTTTACAGTTGACGTCAGAGAAAATCCTCTGACAACAAGTCATGATTAGTGTTGCATATTATTAGGAATCCTAGTGTTTCATAGTGAAATCCATACACCGTTTGTATTCAAAGCAAAATGGTGTCGATCACACGCTCGATTCAAGAGTAGGCGCGTGCAAAATCTGTCCAGTAGACTTCAAGAATAAATTACAGAGACGTGTGTACTTACATATTTACTTTGAACACTCCTTAAAATCCAACACCCGCCTTTGTCGTGGGATGTGGAAACGTGACAAAGTATGGCATTGCCAGGCAGAGTGAAGTGTGATGAGTAGTTAATCTATCCTAGGCACTACTTAAACCATGGAGTCTGTTTGTATCTACCCGAAATGCAACGGCTAACGGAGATCCAGCTGGCGATGTTGGATGCGCCAATCACACACTCAGTGGATTACAGTGATTAGAGAATCGTCTACAACAAATAGCCATCAACCTGGCCATGGAAGGAAAAGTACTGCTACAAAGAGTAGAATGACTCAGTGCAGTGGAAGTCAAAAGGAGGTTGTGCGGTCGAAACGGCTTATTACTCACAAATCCACAAGAAACAAATGGAAATTCTAACACTAGAACAATGTATGATGCACTACACACAGAAGCAGCATGATTTATGCTCTCTAAAGATACAACAAAAAGCGCTTATAGAATGGAAGGCAGTCAGATCTAAAATAATCATCGCCAGGTTTTACACCAATGTTATGCGGCAAACAAGAGGAAAATAATCATTTAACAACACATTACAACACGCTGTAGGTAAACAAGCACAGAAAGACATACTTCTTTCACTGGTGATTTTAATGTGAGAATTGGAGAAGATAACAATGGTCTACACAAAGTAATGGGACTACACAGGCTGGGTGAAGTAGGAGAGAATAAAGGGCTTTTATGTGAATTGTGTACCTTCAACAACGTGGTCATTGGATGAAGTATCTTCTCTCAAAGAAAGGTGCATAAAGTTACAAAGATATCACCAAATATACACAAAGAAAATAAATTTGACCATATTCGTATTCGCCACGCATTTAGACGATTTTTTCTCGATGCCAGGGTGAACTGAGGTGTAGACGCTACCTCAGACCATCATCAACTGGTAGATAAAATGACACTGAAACTCAAGAAATTCAACAGCTGTACATTGCAAACCAGTAGTAGGTTTGACACTCAGAAAACAGATGAACAAAAAGAACAGGACTTTCAGGTAAACCTTTCCAACAAGCACCAGGCACTAATAATACTGGTTCATATTGACAAACAGAAACGACTAAGGTAGACGTGAAAATATCAACGGACATGCTATTCTATCTTTGTAGAAAGAATTGAGAGTGGGAAAAAGTACCTCGTGATTGGAAGGAGGAATACCTCATTAAACTACCCAAGAAATGAGATCTTATAGAATGGAAGATCTACAGAGAAATAGTGCTGTTATTAGTACCTGGAAAAGTCACTAACAGAATAATCTTAGAAAGGATAAAAATGACTCTGGATAAGAAACAAAGAAATGTGCAAACGTGTTTCCGAGAAGATATATCATACACAGATCATATAGCCCCACTATGAATAATCACGAAGCAACTTCTTGAAAGGAATTCTTCCTTCTGTATCACATTCAACTAGTTCGAAAAGGCGTTTAATAGTGCTGATCGAAATGGCATTTTGGAAGCTTATGGAACATTATGGGACACCACAAACATTCATCACCATCGCGAGAAATACGTTCTAACATTCATCATGCAGAGTGGTCCACAGTGGTTCACTCATATAACCATTTGAAGTGCTAGATAAAATGGTCAAGCTGGAACGTATGCTGTTTCCTCTCATGTTTACGATTGTAATAGACGATCGTGCGACACACAACTGAAGGACTATATTTGGGTACACAAATGACTTAGTGGTCCAACTCAATGATTTGGACTTTGCAGAAGACATCAATCTTCTCTCACACAACTACCACCAAATGCAGAGTAAGAAAACTGATCAGGGAAAAACAGCAGCTAAAAGTAGGACTTATACTTCAAGAAGATCAAAACCAAATATTATCTCATAAACAACAATAAGGAAGACAAAATGGTGTTAAACAGTGACACCACGTTTACCCACACTGGAAGTATCATTGGCAAAGACACGGACACATAAAGGGTTGCATAACTAGAATTAGGAAAGCCAGAACATGATTCCTACAACTAAAATAAGTATAGAACTCTAGTTGAATATATGAAAAGAACAAACTCAGAATTGTAACATAAATGTGAAATATGTACCTTTATATAGAGCTGAAACTAGGAGAATAAGAAAGACAATAAAGAGAAAATCCAAGATTTGTTCAATAAGTGTCAAAGAACAATTTAGAAAATACGCTAGTCTGAAACTATCAATAAATAGCCCATAAGGAGAAGGACATATGAGGGTAAAATGGACCAACTAATCAATCAAAAAGAAGTTGGAAGCTGGATTGAACATGCACTTAGAAAACCTAGGCCAAACATCACCGGACAGATCTTGTGGTATAAATCCCATGGCAAAAGGAAAACCTGGAAAAGATCCGTGGAAGCTAAATCTAATTAGATATACCTGGAGAGACATAGAAAAGGATGCTCAGAACGGAGTACGATAGCGGGGAGTTGTAGATGATCTATGCTCTACAGGGAGCGGAAGAATTGAGGCCAAGTCATTCTTTAAAATGTATGGTCAATAAGTAATGTATTACCGAATAAATTGAATCGTCCTGCGAAGATAATCATATGAAAACTCCTTACAATTCATTGTCAAGAACCAATGTTTTTTTCATTTAAAAAGAGGCAATCGTCCGTTGCAGAGTATCTTGCTTTTCCTGACATTTTTCAGGTCCTCCTAGCTGTCTCCTCCACCTTTATTCGGTCACCTTGACACAAATAGCAATAGTATCAGATTGGATCTCTAAAGAATGCATACCTTCAGTCACCTGACAAAAATATATCCCTTTAGTATCGTATTACGTCTCTATAGAAGACATACCTTATAAGAACCATAGATCATGATATTTGTCGGAGGAATCTTAATGCCCGTTTGCGAGAAACTACTTACGCAATTTCTATAATTGTATTTCCATAATTAAACTTACTCAAAGGTGATCCGTAAATACTACCACGATATTTTTCCACAAAAAGACACAAACATAGATGAGGTTAATATCAAACACTTGTGAATCTCTATGATTATGAATATTGATAATTTATTGAATAACAATCCAAGAATTTCAATTGCCACTCATATGCAATTCTAAATTTCAAACATGAAAGATTTTGGGAACTCTCAATTATATGAATGCCTGTTTGTACGTTATTAAAAGGTGCTGACACGTGCAGTTGAAAGCAATATGAACAATTTAATTTTACTCGGGCATGTAAATTTTGCAAAGAAAATATAACATTTTGCTCAGAGATTTGACTTATAAATTCACAGATAACATTTTATAGAAAGCCATTCTGGAGAACCTGAAAACAACCAACACAATATCTCAAAAGATCTGCTTAAGACAATGTCTAGTCCCAGAAAACAACCAACGCAATATCTCAAAAGATCTCCTTAAGGCAATGTTTTAGTCCCTGAAAGGAAACGACAAAAGATTCGCGTGTCAATATTTTTGCGTTACATGACAAAAGATTCGAGTGTCAATATTTCTGTGTACATGCACGTCTAATAATGCTAGATTTGAGTGTCAGTATTTCTGTGTTATACGCACGTCTAATATATGCTAGATTTCATAATTTCGGTAAAACGCAATCAAACAAAATAAAAACAAATATAAAATAAAAAGTCGTCTTGTAAATTTTGATGGAGATCAGAATTATTGCTTAAGTTTCACATGCGAATTAAAATGTTGTAACGAATGTCTGTTTTGTCATCTTTTAAATTGAGGGTTGAATTATGCACTTGTTTTGTCTTTTAAAAGACTACAACATTGCTGTTGGAAAAAGACTAACCGTTTAAAATTATACACAGACGATTTTAACAACATCATGTGATGTTTACAAGAAACAACGCCTTAATCCCCAGCAGTCATGTCTATGGGACATCATAGGCAGACAGGTATTTATTGAAGGAAAATTATGGTAAAGGAGTATGATTCAACGTCCTAAATTGTACTATTAAGAAGGAAAAAGAATATGACTATAATTTAATTTTAAGATTAATCACAGCAATACAGACATATTTTATATTCATTAAATTTTATTATATGTAATCGTTTTTTTTTTATTTATTCCGTAATCTCTTACATTGGCACCCATAGCGTGAAAGACGTATGGAAGTGAAAACAACATACAGTGTAAGGATAATGGTCAATCATAAGATGTGCTTGTATAAAAAAGAAAACAAACAAAGCAAATGTTTGCCTATCACTTTAACATATATAGATTAAGAACTGCGACGACATTTTTGTCGTAAATTGAAGTCATCATTGCTGAAATGAGGAAAATTGTTAAATATTGAACATTTACATACTAGTTCTGTTTTTTTCTTTTTCTATATCCGGGCATATAAATGCATATTCCAACAGGCAATTTATATTCTGATCCGTATTCAAAGAAAACAAAATAATCAATTTCAGGCGGATTATTTTTACATCCTGTGCATTAACAGTCATGATAAAATGTCAGTATATACATAAAAACCAAATGAATTCATAATGAAATAGACCCCAGTACCGTTCATAGCTTGTCCGATGCAATTAACGAAGCAACTGACATTGATTGCATCGTGTTATTCTTGGATCAAATCAGCTTGCCATGAATTCGCACACAAATACAAATGGTAATTCATTTAGAAAATGACTGTTTATTTAAGTTGTATTTTGTTGCCAACAAGTGATAATATAAGACATATAAAAACAAAGTATTGGATTTTATTCCAAAAATGATAATCACTAATGAATAACGTTTCTTTGCTGTAAGAGGTGTCAAAAAATCATGTTTTAAATTTTAAAAATATACTCTATCGTCATCGTTTTCGTGGCAAGAGAATTCAATAACTGCAGCACTCATACTAATCTGAGAGGAAACTGAATAGTTTCATTTCTCGTCTGTTTTTTGTGGGGTTATTTTTATTTATTTTTTTTGTTTGTTTGTTTTTGTTTGTTTGTTTTTAAAAATACCTTGAGTACATATTCTATTTTAATGCTGCTTTTTAAAAATACCTTGAGTACATATTCTATTTTAATGCTGCTTTTCATCTGTCCACGCTTTTCATCCACTGCTCTAACACGTACTTATGTTTGCATAAATATCAACATTTGTGCTTAAATATCAACATTCGTGCTTAAATATCAACATTCGTGCTTAAATATCAACATTCGTGCTTAGTAAAATGCGTTGTGCGAAATTCGCACTTGCTTGTATACCCGCTGAAAATGACCAGAATCAAAGACTCAATGTCCTCATTTCGTCCCTAATGCTTTTTTATTGTCACTTTAGAGCAAATATACACAACCATGTCCGCCCAGATTATATTAGATTGTCCAATGTTCCAAATCTGTTCGGTGGAATTCGATTCCACTTTGAGTGCCCTGGAGGCATTGTAAGTTGTCTTGTAGTTGTTAAATAAACAGAAGCATTAGCATCGAATTTTTCGAGTTCTGTCTAAGTTGAATACATGTACACAAGTAATGACTGAATTTTCCCAGGAGACCCATAAAGGGTCCAAGAAAATCTTCCATAGTCGAAAGCACAGTTTAAAAATATAGCTGAAAAGCTAATGTCAATTTGCTAGCCGAATTAACACAAATTACATGAATAGAATTCGTGTCATGTACTCTTTAGGAACCACAATCCCGACTCTATTACTATAAATATAATTAAAAGATTATGAGGTAATTGTATGAGTTACCTCTAAAAGACTGAATAAATTAAATTTGGTCTATCAAAAGTGCTTACTGAAGGAAACAGAGAATTTACAAGTATGAGATTCTTGCCAGGTACGCAATTAAAGAGACTAAAGTGACTTTCTTTATATGTCGTTGTTAATAAAACATCGTCCAGGTAGAATTTAAGATAAAAGCCTATACACCACTGTCGAATATATGAGATAATAAGAAAAGTAATGTTAGATTTTTCAGTTCCAAAACAATACCTTATATCTTAGGCGAAGGTCGATTCCAATTATGTTTTTAATGTTAATTACATAGTAAGACACTTATAGCACGAACATCTAGGTACGAATATTATTTCAGTGAATATTGATCAGGTTGGTGTCTCCAAATACTGCTGCATTGTAAATTATCTCATCTTGTATGCTAGACGTGAGCTGCTAAAGTCAAAAGAATTGTATGACGTGCTAGAATAACAATCGTGAACTTTATAAAGATGATACGACTGCCAAAAATGTTCCGGTATACAGTAATTCAAATGTTTTTTGCATTTTTGCTCTTTTCATTTCTCTGTGGGCCATTGTAGCTCATGAGAGTGTTCACGCATCGAGTTGAATTCTATTATAATTATTATTATAGTCGGCGGCGGCGGCACCATTATTATTATCTGCATTTCTGTAAAGAAATAGTGCAAGATATAATGATGGCAGTGGAAGTACTAGTAGTAGTGGTGCTGGTAGTTGTAGAAATGGTACAAGTTTTGCTACCATTATTCAGTTTACGTATTCTCTTTGGTGATTGTATTTTCACTGAAAATGGGATCCTTCTGTAACTTATCTTGACGAAACTGTTATGGCAAGGTTATTGTTTTTCTTTAGTCTTTGTCCGAGTTTGTGAATTATTGCCCCTAGTGCTTCTACCACGACGAAGTCTACTTGTCTTTTCAAGATTTCTCAATGTAAGTTTAACTTGTTATTTTTTGCCTCTTTCTTAAACTTTATTTTAGAGTCCCCAGATACTTATATAGCTATAATGTGCGTCAGGTGTGTCATGTCTCACCTTGCAAGTCATAAATGGACTCACATTTCTGTATTATGCATGCAGTTTAAAAGAGAATATCAAATAGGTGTTTTATTTTTGGTGTCTGGCTGGAGCTGGAGTTTAGTTTCTTCAACAACATTTTTCTACTCAACGCAAATACCACTAAGTTAACAGTTCCATCTTATTTTTACTTGGACATCTTGAACGAAAATCCCGCTCGACCGCTAATAAGTGGCTGACATTTGAATCCTTCCCAATAACTAATTTTACTCATTTTAGTTGGTGGTCTTTATCTAATACTTTCGATTTAATTCCATTCACTTAAAAATGAGAGTATAACCCAATGGGTTTCAGCATAAAAATTATACTTTCTCCACTTCTTAAAGTTAAAGCCTTCTATCGGCATCCTAGCTGACTTCCTATTCTGTTTCCATCTCAAATTGTAAATGCATGGATTTCCCACTTTATTTGGATATTCTCTGCTGCATCTGTTGTAATAAATTAATAATGATTTCCAATCAACAACTTCTAACCCACCTTTTTTTTTCTTCTTGGTTTTCCCCTCCTCATCCACAATCTTCTTAGTTCACCTCCATCTTTTTTGTTTATAGTTTCGACTTGTTTTGAATATACAACTGGTGCAGGTATTGGTTGTTGTGTCAAATTTATCAGATAGGGGAAACAAAGCACGTAAAGTTGTTGGTATTAGGATTATTTAGCATAGTAATAAGTCTCGCGTGTCTCAATACTGGAAACTATCTTTGTACATAAATTGTACAGTGATACTAAAGATGTATTTTGATAACATTCTGTCACTTGTTATCACCACGTTTGCTTCCATTAGGGTTGGAACTTAATAGCTCATTTAAATTAGATACAAAAATCTTAAATAAATTGCACAATATTGTCTTGGTATAGACAAACGTTTACTGCGGCCAAGGAAAGTGTTTTGCATTTTGTTCTCTGCAAGCGTCTTTTTGTCTCTACTATAGAATCAATCCTTGTTTTTTTTTTTTTTTTTTTTTTGTTTCCTCTGCAATTACTGACGCCAATCACTATAGAAAACGTGGATAATTAAACAGTTCGGACCCAGAACGTAAGTACAACATTCGAAACATTCAAGTTTGGTTCATTCGAAAGATTTGAATATTGCAAAAGTGTGCCATCAACAATATCATTCAAATATTGTTGTCATAACATCATAACATAATATCTATTTTTACGATAACTATTACTCAGGAGAAATATTTGTTTGGAAGACATAAAAAAATATTTCTCTACATTTCTAATGGTGGAATTGAAGATTAACTGAAATGTAAACAGCATATTATAATTACACTAATAATGATCGTTATGTATTTCCTTATTTTTTCCACATGTTGGATGTAATCTAGTGCATTGGTTATAGGCTTAGAAGCACACAGACTATCTTACTTCTATTAAGCTCTAACTTGGACATAACATATCCAAAAACTCATCATAGGTTATGTCGCATTTTCTGGAAATAATTGTATTTGAATGGCATAACTGGAATTATATAGTTAAAGTGACCTTTCCGCAACTGGCAAAATCACGCCTGTTTCCTTGGTCACTCAACGCAATCGTCAAGAAACTGAACTCAACAAATATTTTATTTAGGCTTTAATGCTGCTTTTTGCTGTAGTAACATTCCTCTCTGGTCATATAATCACTAGCAAATATCAGAGACCAAATATATGTCTTTCAACCTGACCTTTTTACATTTAAGAAAAAAAGTTTTCTCATATACGTGTAAGAGCGGTATTCTGACGCATTGTTTGAAAGCGACAACAGAAACCAACTTAGTAAATAAATAGATAATAGTTCGAAAGGTAGTCAATGATAATTGATAACAAATTATTACATTTAAGTTATGATTTCTACTATAATTATCCATCACTGGATGCTTGTTGTAAACATTACACTTCTCGTTTGTTGCATGTCAAGTAGAGATTTTGATTTCGTTTGAACTTTGTTTCGATTACAATAATGATAATGTGATATATCATATATGTGTCATGCGATATTGACTTCTATAAGCGTGAGAAAAATCTAGATCACCACAGGGGCTTTAAAAGTGGTAATGGCCACTGACGCAATATCACCATTGAAAGTACCTTCTTCTCCCATTTAGAAACAATATCTGCCCTTAGATAAGATATATATTCCATATTTAATTAATTCCTATTCTTCTTCTCTGTCCCTGTCTCTGTGTCTCGCTATCCACATAATGAACAGCATGAGCAGATTATTGAATATTGCTAAATCTTTGTTATTTAGTTGTTGCTTTATGTATCTATTATTCCTGCTTTTCCTAAACTTCTATCTTTTTTAATTATTTTTAGATTGCAGTGAAAACTTTCGTTAACACACTACACTGTGAAAAAAGTTGATTAAAACTGAAAACTGTGTTATCTACTCTGGTCAACTATCTTTCTCCAAAACTGCAAGTTACTTAAAAAGATAATTAGTATTGATTTTATGTCGCATAAGAAAGGAGTTGGGGTATTTAGCAGCTTCTTAGAACGGCGCATCCTCGCAAGCCATGGGCGACAATATGCTACGCTCCGTAACCACAGCTGATAAAGGAACGTAGCGGATTGTCGCCCGTGGCCTGCGACGATGGGGACAGTGTTAACTAAGTGATAAAAAAACTATTTCGCATTCGAAAGTTTTGGATTGATTAAAGTATCCTGAAATATGCTAGTTTGCTAGCTTCGCATTTTGCATAATATTCACATTGGCTTTGTCTTGTTTGCTAACTTTGCATTTTTCATACTGATGTATTTTATGCCACATTTTGCTTAATATTCACTTTGGCCTTGTCTTGGTTCTCCCGCTAATTATTGCTAATGTTTATCGAATCACCAGATCCTATGAGTCCATAATGTATTCATGATGACCAAGCTTACTCTATTTTAATATCTATATGCCATCTAAATATATGAAATATTCGAACAAAATTTTCATTTGGTAACAGCATTGCAGATGATAATGACATTCTTTGCTTTGCAGAAGCTTGTACAGACGATACGCTTTTAGATGATATAATGGAGTTTTATGGTTTATCCAATGTAATTAAAGAAGTAACCAGAATAATAACTATATTGAAAAACACTTTTATATCGTATTATTATAACTGACAACTTAAATGTCTATTACATCTGTGTTATTTGAACTGAGCAATCTATTTCTGATCATGATGGTGTTTTATCACCATCAGGTCCCATTTGTACAATAAAATATCTTTGCAAAACAGATATGGTTATACAAAAGCGCAAATTAAGATCAACTGAGACATCGGGTTGGTAATGAGGCAAGGGATGGACATTTATATCATAAAAACTGATGAGCTTGTTATGATGTTTATCGATACGATTATGGAGTTTGTCCCTGAAATCACTCCAATTAAAATTATCTTCTTAAAACATAATAAAAGCTGGTCTATTGCTGATATTAGAAAGGCAATTAGAATTAGAGACAGACTTTTTAAAAAATATATTGTTAGTAAAGTTGTTGCTATGATCAAATATCATAGACAACATAACACTGTTAACAATAAAAAAAGTATTCTAAGGAAAAAAAGATATTGTAATGTTGATAATACTATTGATAAACTGAAATCAGCAAATCGGAAATAATGCTGGAAATTTATGAGAGCATTAGTCAAAAGACAATCTAATTTTGGTATGTTTCCCTTGTGGTGATAATATGGACGAAAGCAAAGCAAGAACTTGCAATTCAAGCAAATATGTCTTTACTTACATTGAGTATTCTTCAAAATAAGTTAGGCAAATGTTTTGTGACAGAAGATTTCAAACTGTGTGATGCTATGATCACACCTGTATTAACTTATGCCGCTGAAATTTGGGGGTATGAATATTCATATACAATTGAAAAGGTACATGATAGGTTTGATACCAGGTTTCTAAACCTTCTGAGACGTACATACTCCCGTTTACCAAGAGAAGAATGTGGAAGATTACATGTATGTTTCGCTTATTATTGTAAATGAATTAAGTATTGGATTAGGTTGATCAGAATGGGTGAAAACCGATATCCATGAAAATGTTATATTATGCTGAAAAATGGATGAGTCTGGTAAAATCGCGTGGATTTCAAAAGTTAAAGACATACTATTCAGATATGAATTTGATTATCTTTGGTACGTACAGGATGTAGTAGATGAAAAAGTATTTTTGCTCAATTTCAGACAACGTCTTAAAGACAATTTAATTCAGGATTGGAATTCAGCTGTAAACAAATCACATAAAGTATGTCACTATAATAAATTTTACGATACTTTTTCCCTCCAGGTATTTATAACCATTGATTTACCTACCCATCTACAAAATTTATTAGCCAGACTCCGATGTTCCGCTCATATTGTTTCTATATAGGAAGGAGGATATAATGACATCCCTCCAAATCAACGTATATGCATGTTATGTGATAAAAGCCAAACAGAAGATGAATATCACTTTGTTTTACAAGGCCCATTTTATGCAGATCTTAGAAACAGATTCATACCAGGAATTTTTAGCAAACAACATCCATGCGAAGAAATCTTCTATTCCCTGATGAAGTCATAGAGCCCTGTCATAATATCTCAACTTGCACGATATGTTTTTTCAGCATTCCACAGAAAAGAGCAAATGGACATGAAACTATATTTTTTCTACCGATCTGTAATATGACAGCTATATAATGCTATTTCCGTTTGCTGGATTTTTCCTTTTTTTCCTTTTCACTTCACTGTGTTAAGATTTTTTATAATATGGCGCTGTACATCATTGCAATATTGTTATGTAACTGTAGTATTATGGGCCCATGGCCTACATTACCAATAAAATATTGCCACTGTATTTTTCCCAAGCTCACTTATCAAAATTTCGTTGCCTACACTAATATTGTAAAATGTGCAGCATTGTGCAGCATTGAATATGTTTGTAACGATTTTAAGTTTAGATGAACTGCCACTTTTGTGTTGATAAGCTAGAAATGATATATATATAACTAGGAAAGACATATATGATGTTATTAATTCTCTAGACCTGCACATGACCTTATAAACCATAACATATTGAAACATATGGTAACTGAGAATACATATTGGCTATGTTTATTGTACAATATCTTGTTGTAAATTATCGTTTCCTTCATGATTGAAGAAGGCTAATTTAAAACCAATTTCAAGAATTTAGATAGGATTTATATCTTGAAAATTATTTGGGAGAGTCTGGAACTACGAATGAAGGTCCAAAAACTTTGTTTATAATAAACGATTAAATATAATTTAGCCCCCGATTATTTACTGAAACTATTGCCTGCAGTCGTTGGTGAAAATAGTAAAAACAGTTTAAGGAATCATGACGATATCAGACTCTTCTTCACTATTCATTATTTTCTAGTACAAATGTCGAATAAGATCAAAGGTTAATTGCGCAACAATAAAATATGGTGCAGGGGATAAAAACCAATATTCTCATGACAAAACTAAGGTTTCGATGTAGTTCTTAAACAGTGACATTTATAATTAATCTCTCAAGCAATCCAATTTGTTCGTCTGAAAATGGTTTTAAAAATGCAACATATTTGTTAACGGAGTGTCCTAGATATAGTCGGATAGAATAAGACGTTTCCGATCGGTCAGTCCGTACTTTCCTATATCAGCTGAAGTCTTCAAAGGATAACGAATATATTTTGACAATGACACAACGTTGATTACAGAATCTGTTAAGATGTGTTACTTCTCTCTCTCTCTCTCTCTCTCTCTCTTAATTATCATCATTTATTATTCACGGAATTGCATGCATTAAGTGACATTTGTAGTAATGTAATACCTGTTGCCACTTTGTGAATTGGTTACAATAGCTGTAAAGGTAATGACCCTCGAAAATGTTGACATAATTTATGGACAGTAGTAAGTATTGCTGAGACGAGATGACTAGCTTTTTCAAAACAAAATGTTATATGCAAGTACGCAAGCAATAGTACATAGTTCAGACGGGGACCTCAGCATTCCCCGCATGCTATGTATTTGATACAGATCAATGACGAGTACAAGAAAGGCATGTCAGTGGAAACCAAGCGGATTATTTGCATCGATCTTTATGAGAATGCTTTATGAACTAGGTGTTTGTTTGCATAAAACAGAAATAATAATAATAATAATAATAATAACAACAACAACAACGGCAAGAACAATAATGTTTCATTCCTAAAATACTCATCAAAAGTAAAAAAAACGAAGTAAAGGTTGTTGCATCATAAATAAACTTGAATTAAAAACAATCCTGAACCCATCTAACTTAGTGAGCTTACAATCTCTTATATTTGCATTACTATTAAGTGTTATTTCCCAATAATAGATAATGTATATGCTCACATTATTGAAGGAAACACGTTTTGTACGTGACCGTAAAGGACCCCTTTCCATTCTACCCCATAACGGATGAGATTTTGAGCGTTATATGTCGATTCATAAAGAACTTCACATATATCCTTGAAGCATCTCTTCGTTACAGATTAATTAAATTAAGTTCTAGAGGAATGATGATGGAATTTCAAAGTCACTATTTGAAACACTGCAATATTTACCTTTAAATAGAATATCTCCATCAAATCATTGAACGATACAGTCCCGCAGATGATACAATTCTCGTTATTTTGCCAGACTTATGTATCTTCAGAGTCTGATTGAGGAAGTCAATCAATTTTTGTTTTTTTGCAGGATGACGTTTAATGAGGTTGCAGGTATTCATTTTCTAACTCGCACAAAAAAGAAATAGACATGATGACAAATCCTATTCGACGCAGAATAATTTGTTTTTGGTGCTTTTTTTCTGACAAGTAAATGCCACATCCATCTTGAACTAAAAACCATTAGCCGTAAAAAAAAATAAAACAAAAAATGCACAGGATGAATTTCATTATTATCCCAAACATATCATGTAAAATGCATGTAAATACAAAAATGAAATAGAGGATATCTACTTTTTTGAGTAGATATAAGGAAATATTTCACCAGTGAAGTGGAAACATTGTATTTCACAAGTGGCGAAGCCACAAGTGACAATACAATGTGTTTCCACATTACGATTGAAATGTTTCTTAAATCTACTAAAAAAACTTAGATTTTCATTTTATTATATATCTTTTAAGGCAAAATTCTTCGATTTGAATGCATTTGTTTCTCCATTCTGTGTCAATGCGATTAACGGCTGAATTACTACATAGATAAAAAGAAGTTCCGAAATTTTGCAATAATTTTAAAACAGCTAATTTTTACAAATTTAGATTGTACATATAATGATTCATATTGTGAATTTTGTAAAATTAATGGATGTTTCATCCAAAAATAAAGAGATTTTTTTTTCTTCGTTAACACATTTCTTGCGCAGATTGATACAGTGAACATTGCTGGGGTGGAAATGCCGAAGACACATGACAGAACGTTCAAACAGACTTTAGAGGGTAACATCATTAAACAACATATTTAATGAGTGTGAATTTACTTTTAAAGATTTTGGTTGCTATTTTTGTTTATTTCTGCTTTCAGACGGGAAGTTTGTGTGTTGAAAAGCTTGCAGTCTATTACGGTAAACAGACGATGCACTCAAATTTCGATTATCACTTAATTTCTGTTTGCAATCGACACTAATCAATGGACGATTTCTCTGTCGTTTCTAGACATGATTATGATTGTGATGACAGTTTAAATCGATGCTTAACTAATTTTATTACAATATGTAATCAAGAGTTTTTCTTCTAAAATGTGTACCGTTTTTTACCAAAATGGGCATATGTATTCTGAGTGGAAGGCCAATATTCAAAGTAAAGCTATGAAGTTGTTTTAGACATAAAAATGACATATATTTGAATGCATTCATGGACTGCTTGAAAGTGATTGGCAGATTCATCACTGTCCAAACTTGTGAGTAACCTATGTTCGTTTTTCTTGAACCTATTTCCGTGATTATAACAGGTTAGGCTAATACACGTAGATGCATTAGGTTATAGAAGCCATGTGATCCGTTTTGTTTGTCCACACACATACACACACACGTTTGTAAAATAATGATCAGCTATTTTGTATCCATGTAAGTATTCCAGGATCTCTTATCAGTTAAAAAAATTGCTTACAACCTGATCCCAACCCCACACCCAGTCCAATATGTGACATCAGTGTAAAAAATAAATACACAGACACACAGAAGAATAGATATAAATAGAGACTAATGGTTGATGTAGAATGCAGTTGGTGTAAAAAGTTAAGTATTTCACACAGGAAATAATAACAGCAAGCCTAATTATTTTGCTTATTTGTGAAATTTGTGTTTACTATTAACACACTTTTCTAGCATTATTGTAATAAGAATTACAACAAAACATTGAAATATACCTATAAAAATAAAACAATTGTATGACAAGTTCATGTATTTACTGTTCTAATTTGTACTTGTTTAGAACTACTTGTTCTGCATTTTCTGAATCCCAGCAATAAATATTAATTGGAAATTGCCATTAAATTTATAATAAAAGCCTGAAGTGATAGATGTTTTATATAATCATACATTTGACATGGATAGTTGACATGGGGTACTCAACTTGAAAACCAAATATTTCCTTAATTTATTGGGGAAATTGAATTGTATTAGCTGGGATTAAAATGGAAGGTGCAGTTATTGAAATGGCAGGTGTAGTGTGTGATGAAACCTGTCATAGAGTTCATTCTGTGTTGTGAGAGTGCTTGTAGAGAATTTTGTGCAGTTGCATGACAAATTACTTGAGTGGTACTGGTTGCGTCTGCAGGGGTCATTTGAACATTTACAGAGGTCTGGGAAGGTACTGCAGAAGAATCTGGGGGAGAGAGTGCCACATTTGAACTTACCTTGGACAGAATTTTACTCATTTGTTGCTTAGGTTGAGTACTGGGCCTTGTGTAGGGTTTTAATGAAAGCTCACTGGAGTGGTCAGACAGAGACGTAATGTGCCTAGCTGGAAGGTTGGCATCTGTCATTGCATTCAAAGCTGTGGCACGAAGAGAGTGGGCAGTATATCTTGCAGAAATGTTGGCATTTCTGCATATGTCAGGCATAAAATTACTAAATTGCCTCTGCCCAACACTTCTAGTAGTGTGCCATGTTTGACACAATTGGGGATTTTCCAGAGCATTTTTATCAGTGTGACAAAAGAGTGATTCAGCTTTTGGATTAATGCGTGTGAGGTAGTATTTTATTGAATTGACTGGGCAGTTTTTACCTCCAGTTGCATACATTCTCTTGTCAGGGTTTTCCTCCTTAGCATTTAAGTCCCCCTGATGATTTTTCTGCATAGTTTGATGGGTCCAAATGACATATTCAGCCCCAGTTTCATCAAACTTGAATTCGAAACTTGCTGTGGAATTCTAATCCACGGGTAACATAGTGAATAGAGAGATATAACCAAACCCTGTATCTGAGTGTGATAGAATTATCTTGCATCAGGTACTGATTGATTGCATGCATGTCTGATTGAGGAATAATAGCTTTGTGTACAGTTGATCTTGATAAGCCATTCTTGGTGTTAAACTTTAATTTCCCATTTAACATGTCGTTTGCTTTTTTAAACTCAGAGTCTGTAACAATATTAATTAAACGGGCGTTATTTGCTGTATGATTCGGCACCTGACAGTTTATACCACGATAAACTCAGAAAAAACAACATTAAACTCTTAATTAAACGACCACATTCAACTTGAATATGACGATTAATAGCACCTCTGACATTTTTTAAAGAGTTTTTGTGGTATTCTTCAGCTTGGGCTTCAGGAAACTTCCTCAGACGTGTTGTGGTGACCTTGGGGGCTGGTTCAGCATAAAATATGGCTAGCTTTTGCGCCAAATCTACAGGCTCAATGGTCTTCAGATCTACCTCTAGGTTTCTCTCTTTGCACCATGCTGAAATTCATATGGTTTTTACTTTGATATTAACTGTTTTTTTATTCTTTGAGTAAAATATTTAGATTTTTGTGGAAAATGGTTCATGCATATTTCCTTTCTCTACAATTTATTTATTATAAAAAATGTGTTCTATTTTTAAATATTGTGAAAAATATATCATTTGGCACATTTTTGTCTACACTTTTTAAACATTGCTTATAAAGCAGTTTTTGTAAAGTAAAGTGCATTTTTGAACATTCATTGCAATTTCTTATGCATTGATTTTAAGATAAACCACACTTTATTCATTGCAGTGCAAACAAAGTCATATTTATATGAAATGGTGTTAAAGAGTTAAAATGCAAACTTTGTTCTTGCTTTGATATCTATACATAAACAGCACATTGACTTTCTTCATTATATACCGTTATGCTTTATGAAAATAACAGTTAAAAGCCAATTAAGTATCAAGCAATGTTATTTAAGCCAAGATTAATGATACACTCTGTAGACTGCATTTTTCTTTTTTTAAAATTAATTTTTATGCTGAATGAAAGAATGAATGAACGTATCTACCTGTGAAAGTGTTTTATCCCCACTGAGAATTTTTCTTGTTTGATTTTGAGTACCGCTGCTCTGAGATATTTAAGAGATCTTCCTCTTTAAGACATTTAAACCGTTTTGGTCTGTGGTCATCCTGCATTTCATCTGGCAACAGAACTGGTGTTGGTTCATTTAAAATGCTTGAAAGCTCGGCTTCTGATAGTTCTTCCACTTCAAAAAGGTCGTCAAATATTGATGGGTCAATGTTTTCAATGTCTTCTTCCAGGAAATCTATCTGATATGATAAACGTAACGAAAATTCTCCATATTCTGCCATTTCGGATACAGCAGTTCGATGGTGAATACCGGCGATCACTGAACATTGACCTAGCGAGTTTGCAACGTTTGTATCCTGTTTTTTTCACCATTTTAGTATTACAAATAATTATTTTTTCATATAAAAAAATTACAGATATGTGTTGTTTAGTCTTTCGAATTCAGTTCTTTCAAATGTTTTGCAAAATTTTTAACATATTTCTTTTCTTTTGAAGGCATATATACTATACGTTGTTTATGCCTTCATTTGCAGTATTTACCTTTTGCTTTGCACGTGCCTTTATTTATAGAAGCAGGTATTTTTAGAAAAGTAGTTCTGCTCACAGTTTATACAGAAAGAAACGCAGCTCAAACTGATCACGTGGTGACATTCTGACCAATGGAAATCCTGGTTACTTTTACCCGCTAATGCTATTGCAATTATTTCCATTCCATTGCACTTGCTTTATTCACTTTCACACCGGAGAGAATTTAGCTTCACGTAGCCCCGAAACATGGAAGACGGACGAAAGCAGATGGAAAAACTTGTTTGTATTGTATCTCTTATCATTCACATTTAGAACAATTTATCTCTTTAGTCAGTTATATAATATTATAAAAATGAATCTTCTGTATATCCGCAAAAATGTCATCCGTGATTTGTTGTTTAGAGTATGGTATGTCTCTAAGAGTAGGATTGTTTCGATACATAATGCAACAATATCATAACTATATCAGACATACTACTATTTATACACAAAAATTGGCATCTGTGTGAATACTATTTGCAGCGCAACATTTTGAACTAGGCAAGCTCCTCTAGGAAACAAAGGAACTTACAATTAAGACAAGAAATGAATGCAAAAAGGGAACACAATCTACGCAAAATGCTACTACATACCAAAACGAATTAGGCCAGTTAAGAACAATAGTTATTGAATGAAATATAAATGATGACAAAATATAAACAATTTGAAGTATGTACAATAGGCAAGGAAATGTGCTATCGAGTTAAAAATAGAGAAGCCTCGCATTTGGTAAAAGTCAGCGCCCAAATTGCCTAGTTAAAAAATTCGTCGATATATGACTACCAAAAATTACATTCCAGGTGAAATTTTTCATGTGTGATTGAATAGAAAAGTGTCTGTTATGATATAATTGTTGCACAAAAGTACTAAAGTTTATCCTTTATAAATCCAACTAAAGGATGACAAAGGTGTGCGATAATAATAATATGGCAAACTGGAGATTGCAAGCATCACATATATCCGCAAAATTTTTGTTGCAATCAGTGATTACTGTTTGTCACGGAATTGTGTACACGAAAATACTTTTGATTATATATGAGCATAAATATAAATGTGTTTCGTTGCCACGTACAGCGTCACTCAGGGTGTATGGTTTTAACCTTGTCGATTTCAAAATACTGCTTTATGTTCACTCACTGCAGCACGCACAAAACACCGGCAATGAGGGTCGGTTTACTCCGAACTCTCTGGCCGTGGATTTGATCACGTCCATAGTACCTATGGTGCTATATTTCTTTGTATCTTCACAATGCAAATAAGCCTGTTCAGGAAGCTGTCCATTTTACTGAAGCAATTGTCAGCTGTAGAGGTATGTGGAAATGTAAAACTTTATTCTTTCGCTATCCATTTTAGGTAAGGAAATTGTTTATATATTGAATGTTTTGGAATTTATTCAAAACTTTATAGAAAGTCAGACCTATGTTACATAATGCCATACTATTGGACAGAATATAGTCTGTTTCAGGTTATACATTTTATATCCGAACAGACAAGTTGAATTCAGTATATGTTGTACTCACTAAACGACGAGAAACGTTCGAGTTTTAATAATCCAATGTGATTAGTCTTGTCGTAGACAGATAATGAATCTCGTACAGACATTCCTATGAAAGAAGAACATAATGTGCAACGAAGTCAGTTCATGTGCACGCATGGGTAGTGTACATCATTGTATTCGCACTTAAACTTGTCTCATATATTATACGGTTCAGTTATTATATTTTAGCTGTTACGTTGAACTCCATTAGGCTGTTTAACCCGGATACTGGGGTTAGTGATGACGTCGGTTCGAGGCACGCCACTGGTTAACACAGTGTGGGTCCAAAGGTTCTGGACCAACGGGTCTGCGGGGTAAAGATGTTCCCGAAGGATCCTTCGCCAGGTCGGGAGGAGTGGACTACAAGAGATCATTTCTCGACCATTCATCGGGATCGGTGGATCTGAAGCATTAATGATCACCGTCGGGATGCCGTCAGATAATAACATATATACACACACTTGTTGATGAATAATACATTGATCGTATATGTTGACAAATCCATACATCTGTCATATATGCTGATAAAATCCATCTATTGATCTTGTCCGTTGACAAACGATAGCATTTATGATTATTTGTTGATGAACTATGCTTTGATCGTATCCGTTCAGGAACGATGCCATTTTGTTATATCCGTTGATGAACTATGTGTGCATGTGTACGGTATGGTTGTTTTGGTTTAGTTTCTGAGAGATGGAAGTAAGGGTGTGAACTAGGATGTCAGAATTTCAATTATCGGCAATTTTCATGAAACAAATAAACGTTACATTCACGTGATATTGTTATGTCTTCCCTAGATTCAATTTCAGACGGTATCATTCTGTTCCACTGTTCCTCAGCTGCCCAAATTTGTCATGTAAAGTTTTAAAACAGCTTTAAAATTTGCTTGAAAAACTCTACAGACGTTCATAATGTCACGAGCCTGGTGAGATCATGTATCATGTCATTGAGTGTACTCTTGTTGGATAGGCGTATTGGTTTTCTCTGCTATGGGCAAACAGTACCATATATAGACAGTAAGTATGTCTGCCGCTTTGTACGCATATACAGTAGTAACATAGTTGGAGACATAGCAATGTGATCTTTGTTTTAAAAAGCAATAATGGAGTGGAAGAAACAGCACATATTATTCTACTATAAAAAATAATTGTGAATGATACCTCACACAGCTTGTTGGCAATTTCAGAGGCATATTGTCTTTGTAACAAAAAAATTTTGACTTTGCAATCTATATAAATGTTAGCTGTTGAAGCAATAAAGCATCTTCTTCTAATTTAAAACAAGAGACCCAAAAAAACGTATCTCAGACGCTCTTCAAGCCACATTACATTAGATAAATTTACAATGAACTATATCTTGGCAAAACTGTATGCAAAAAGTCTGTATAAAACCTGCCTTCATTGCACAGGTGTGAAAATATTCTATCCCATTGCGCATTCTCTCCTTGGCTCCTTTTTTAGTGTAAATACTCCAAACCTTTTCAGCACTTGAATGCCATGTTCGTAGCCATATAAAGACATTCAGATAACATCAGAAAACTGCTGCTTTTTGTACTATGCGTGCAGTAGGGAACTCTACACTAGAGGTCATACAATGCTACGAATACGAAATAACATAAAAACCAAACCAAAAAGGAAGGACAAAATGTTATGCAAACGATTGCCATTGCATGGGAGGTAGTGAGATGTTCAGTAACCTTTCAGAACAGTACCAAAAAGTACGGAAAAGCACATAAACGAATGAAATGGTTACACAACTTTTCAGATTGGAAACT
Source organism: Margaritifera margaritifera (assembly GCA_029931535.1). NCBI lineage: Eukaryota > Metazoa > Mollusca > Bivalvia > Unionida > Margaritiferidae > Margaritifera > Margaritifera margaritifera. The sequence goes on along the minus strand of JAQPZY010001386.1, from coordinate 1,834,565 downwards.
AAACGGCATCTAACGGCATGCAACCGGTACCTTGCGCAAACGGTTCACTGAATTTGTTACGAAAGCCGTATCAGGTACTGTATGTAAGCTATAATTGTTACTGGGTTAACTTAAACAAGCGCAGCAATCTAAATATTGTACAGACATTTGTTCAAACATTGAGAACTATAGATATGGTGAAAGTCTACTCGTTCCAAAAATAATTAGAATTTTACAAAATATTTTCTACGACTTTCTATCTGGTTTAAATGGAAGATGTTGCTTTTTACAATTCCCGGCAAAAACATTATCATACAAACATCTTTTCGCATACACTTTATATACAAAATGCAGTTTTGTTTTGTTTGATTTATTTTGCTGTTAGATTGTTCGGGACAAAGTGTTTCTGATACTAATCACTTGAAGGCAGGCCTCATTCTTGCTCATGAACATTTTACACATTTCTGAGGCGACTTCGTTTTTTTGTACATTCGCTTATAGCTCAATAACATTTTTTATTTGGCTGCCAAATGACAATACTTTCCTGTCACCTATTCTCCCGGCTGATTTCTTTTAAGACATCCTCATCGACTTATCATCGTATCCTTTACAAGCAGCCGATATATTGCTCGTCTATCTCCGTTCAAAACGGTTCTATCTTTCTCTCTATTTAAATTAATTGCATGTGCTTTGGATTTTATATGTCCTAATCGCTACCCCCTTCCTCCCCCCTACCGCCACAATCGTCCACATGATCATCATCATAAGTTCTTCTTATTCTTCTTCGATTATTTTTTTCTTTACCCCGGTATTCACAGTGACATCAAGGAAACAAATGCTTATCAATTGAAAGACACAGCAAAATACGTTTAAAACAAGAGTGTTTTAATATATGAAAATAGATGATTTTATAGGAGTGCTCATTTCAAGTTGAAAAATTTCTATGTTTAGCGAACCTTGGCGAGCTAAATGTAGACTTATTCTACGATCTTTTTAAAATATAAATTTAACTTGAAATGAGCCCAAATTTAAGATTATATTTATCACATAACGAAAAATATTAATTTTATTTTAGAAAACCGAATTATCGTGTGGTCACATCACTTTGAATACATTTGGATGCCTCGGTCGTTATGCCTTTCCATTGCATGGTATTATCATGTTATTTGTGACGTCATGAGGCGTTATTACACGTGTTACATATATTAAAAGTTTGATATGGGTATATTAACGTAAATAGCACAGTAGTCATGTGATTAAAAAAGATATGAACCCGAGATAAGTTCCCAGTAACAGTTTATCTTGAAATGTAAAAAATCTTACGTTATCTAAATATTCAAAATATCCTATTCTCGCCAGTTGTGCGGCGATATTCCACATGGTTTAAGATAAAGAGAATCTTTCATGAGTGCCCATTGCAAATTAAATTTTTAAACAAGTCAAATAATTTTCAAATATTGAAATTATTCAACGAATTTAATAAATTTAATATGAAAGGATCACGAATGTACTATTAAATTTATCGCATGACGAAAAAAACGTAATTTTATTATGGCCATAGTGTTGTGAAATGACTTTGAAATAAATTCGGTTGCCTCGGTCTTTACACCTAACCTTTGCATGACATTATGACGTCATTTTTGACGACACGATTGTTTTTGCATGTGTTGCGTATATAGAGGATCTCAAATGGGTAATGATTTAATATTAAATTTATGAAACTAGTTGAATAATTTCCAGCTTTTGCGAACCATTTAGAGAGAAAGAAGAAGAAATAATTTCGTTCATTCTGGCTCAAATGCTGCACCTTTCAATTGTTAAGCGTAAAAAAAAATTAGTCCCAGACGCTGGTTGAATTAATAATACCCAGTTCTATAACTGGTAACATAAAAAAGTATATATTTTTTACAAATTATAATTTAAAGAGCAACTCTCCTTCCAAATCAATAAAACATTTGACACAGACAGCATCATTTTTCAACACTGGATCGCCGATGGAACTTCCTGCTGATGTCACATTGTTCACTCGAGGTTAGGTTTGATGCGCCTTATACATCGATGAGAATGTTTACAATTTTTCCACCTAAAGTTTGTCAATTCCGCTACTATGGATGCAGTATATTGTATACACCAGAAAAAGTAGCATTCCAGTTGCTGGATATTCATGCGAATGGATGATTACTGATTGCAGAAATTGTACTAAATCTAGATTAAAGATATTCCGACAGACATAACCTTTTTATTTCGATGCCCATTGGGCAATCGATTCGTTACTAGTAATAGTAAAAAAAATAAAAGTTCCTGAAGACGGGTTAATAACAATTTCCACGGTCGCAGCCAATCAGTAAAGAGAATACTGCGCAAGAATTTCATCGGCTTATATGGATAAATCAGATTCACATAAAGTGATACGTTAACATATCAACAATATTAAACTGCACACATTATATGTAAAGTGTACCAACTACGTGATAAATAGAAATTATGATATGGGTATATTAAAGTAGATAACACAGTAGTCTTGTGATAACAAATTTGATTACTTGCTACCGGAACTTTCGGTTCCGCTCTCGAGTGTTTTTCGTAATTCATACATATGAATTAAATTTCGATATTTGCAAACTGTAATTGTGCTTCGCAATGCAACAATTGAATAATATTTAGGCAAAAATCTGTCACTTGTCGCCACATTGAACTCTATTTAAAATTTGACAGCAGTCTTTATACTCGTAATTTTATTTTTTTGTTGAATAAAGTAATATAATTCCAAACCTATGTTACTATACTCTAAATTGAATTGTCTATAGTTTGAGTTTATGTGACCAAAGAAAACATTCTGATGAGTCAACTCGGTATAGATATTTTATAGATTAAGAGACTGAGTACTTTATCTGCAATTCATTTAGATTTTAAATGATTATTGTTTCGGAGTAATTACTTGAAAATATTGGGAATTTATACCATAAACTAAACCCTTCCAATGGAAAGTCCACAAACGTCTTCTGGAAAAAATATCGAGAATACGCTTTTATATTCTTGCTGATAACTCTTATGGCCGTCGTGACACAGCGTAATGATTGAGAAACAACTAAAAAAGGCTTCTGGGTATAGTCAGAAAACATGTTCGTTCGAAGGGGAAAGCAATAAAATGCATTTATCGTGATCTGTTATCAAACTTATTTACAAGCGAAGACTGCACACGCCGATTTGGCACTGAGGACATTCTTTTTCGAGTGGCAGAAATATGCATAATTAGTGACCAGTCATTGTATCCAAAAGTGCTTTATACATACCGTATTAAAGGTAATAATAAGACGTTGCTTACAAATATTATCTGGGTAAATTTACCCAGTAAGTGTATACATACATACTAGAAGAGTTAGCTCCCGTTGGCTATATTGTGAACTGTGTACTGTAGAGATGCTATCTCTGTCTCTGACACACACACACACACACACACACACACACACACACACACACAACATAGTCGTCCTTAATAACGCACATGTACTATTCTTTGCTGAGACTGATTTTCCCTCAAAGATAAAGTGTGAGGATACACCAGTCATGCATGGTAGTAAGTTCCAAGAAAAGTGCAATGTTCTATGGGGAGTTATATCAACCGCTTCCCTTCTACATGTCATACCAGGATTGCCTTTGCTCATAATGAAAATTTGTATCTTTTCTTTTCTTTTTTGTACCAAAGAGTATGTATGCGTCTATGTATGTATTAACGTTCAACAATATGTAAGCAAAACAATGACAATAGGGTGCCGATTAAAAGTAAAGTCATAAAAATGTCAAGATATAGAATTGCACAATAACCTTTTTTCTGACCTAAGAGGGGTTATGCACTTATTAGGACATGTGAGGACATTACGTTGAATACGAGTATGCTCATCTTTCATAACAAGCCATCGGATGATTCTGCCATGTTGCCACAAAATGCTACAAAAACCAAATATACATTACCACAGTATGCGAACCGAGTAAACTGCAAATTACATTATTGAAAGGCATTGAAGGCTCCCAAATTTATACAGAGAGTACAATATAATATAAATATACATGATACATGAGACAATTCATTCGCCCTCTCTTTTAATTATTCATTAGTTCTCCATGCCTTATATTCTTGCCAAGTCTATGAGAAAGAAGCGGAACGGACATTGTACCAGTATTTTAAACAAATTTTGGAGATTTTGAGCTTTGAGTGTGTGTAGGATATATATATATATATATATATATATATATATATATATATATATATATATATATATATATATACGAGTTAACATCTGAATTGTGGCCCTGTTTTTGTCCGTTTTTCAAATCTTAAACAGGTAAAATCACCAAAGAGAACGTGAAATGCATATATATTCTGGGTAATGTAATATTAATTCAATAATTTAGCTTTTGATGTTAGATAACAGGAAATGTTTGTTCCGTCTGCAGATCGATTGTATAATATTAATGATAATGGGATGACATTATTGTCTCATCAGCTTTGGTAGCTAATATATATATAATGCATACATTGCTATGATGTCATTTGATCGTCGATAATCAAGTTTACCTAATGTACTTATTACACGATCATGAATTGTTTATGTATTTTTATAGCATTTAAACAATGCTATTCAACATATAAAAAGAACACATATTTTCCGGCAAACATTACTCCCTGCAAAAGGTTTCCCGAACACACACACACACACACACACACACCATTCATTTGGTTTTATTCCATTAACAAATCATGGCAAACGAAAGCAGAAAGCTCCATAAAAGCTTATATATTTCCCAGATATTATTTTACAAGGCAAATGTGTCATAATGCTTCATACCATTTATAACGAAACGATCAAGACTTACCAACTGAAACTTTAGCCATCAATAAGTCTACATTAGTGGTTAATGTGTCTATATTAGTACGAAATTTTACAGTGTATACAGTAAGATATACATGTGTTTTCATCAGATATCAAGTTTGTGAGGAGAGTTAAATGATGAAGTATGGCACCATTCGCCTAAATTATGCAGCATGCTGTATAATTTAAAAATTTCCATAAAGTTCATATATTGCTAGTATAAAAAGAAATGGCCTTTTGGGAACAAAATAGCTGTACACATCCGTCATCGATCGATGATACTAGTGATTTCGTTGTTGAAGGTATGCCCGTGTGTGAATAACGATATTGACTCCACTATTCTTACCAGAACGAATTACAACCTCTTTACTTAAATTTTTAACGTCCTTTCCATCATAACACACACATCTATCAATCTATTTGCTGCGTGTGGCTCATCAGATGGGATGACTTAGGTGGTATAGAGCCAGTCTAGAGTCTAAGAGTCGCGGATTCGAGCCATGGTAAAATCCGTTATTTACTCCTGTGGCATTTGGTGGTTTAAAGGGGTTGACGCACATAAAGACTTCTCCTACTCGTCAATGGTTTGGCTTTCAGTTTTGGTAGGTCTACGTGATCATGAATAATAGAGCATAGAGCAACGAGGACGTGTCTTCGAAAGCAGGGGAAATAAGATATGTCTCATGAATGGGTCGCTTGCATCAATTTGGATCAGGTGCTAGAGCAGCCGTTTCTAGTTTGGAGGTACAAGGTTATATTTATACATATATAAAGACTTTATAATTACTTGAACAAAGACACTCTAACTTCTTCAAGGTTTGTTCCATCCTACAGTCCCCAAGGATTGAAGTGTTTGAACTTATTACAGTCACAAACATGAATAACTGGATGACACAATTTTACTTTAGAACAGCAAAAACTTAAAAATCTTGATACATTATCTTAAGTACGATGATTAAAAAAAATCATACAGCAGAGAGTCTTTTACAGTTTTATGACGTTATTATTGCAAATATTTTATCAAGCTGCAATGCTTACCTGATACAGAGTACTAAGTATAGAATTTGTATTTGGTTTTGGTATGTATGGTATATCGTAGCATACCTTTCTGAGTATGTATTGTATATCCTATCATACCTTTCTGAGTATGTATTGTATATCCTAGCATACTTTTCTGAGTATGTATGGTATATCCTAGCATACCTTTCTGAGTATGTATGGTATATCCTAGAATACCTTTCTAAGTATGCAAGGTATATCCTACCATACCTTTCTGAGTATGAATGGTATATCCTAGAATACCTTTCTGAGTATGTATGGTATATCCTAGCATACCTATCTGAGTACGTATGGTATATCCTAGCATTCCTTTCTGGGTATGCATGGTATATCCTAGCATACCATTCTGAGTACGTATGGTATATCCTAGCATACCTATCTGAGTACGTATGGTATATCCTAGCATTCCTTTCTGAGTATGTATGGTATATCCTAGCATACCTATCTGAGTACGTATGGTATATCCTACCATACCTTTCTGAGTATGAATGGTATATCCTAGCATACCATTCTGAGTACGTATGGTATATCCTAGAATACCTATCTGAGATGTAAAGAATTATTTTGATCTTATCAGCAGAATTTAGGTGGAAGTTATCATGGTATCTAAGATAGTAAATATTATTTGATTTCCGACACTCGGACCACTCGCCTACTTGTGTGTTTACGCTCCCCCCCCCCACGATACTAAACGATAGTTCTTGATCAGCCCCTGGTAATAGTAGATATTATTATTATTCGTCTATTTCCATTTCTCTCTCTTTCTCTAGCATATTGCTCTAATCTTGTCCAAAAATAGTTATTATTTCAGGGATGGATGGACTGAGTGGTGGATTTATGAATGGACGTTATCTATCCGGAGAATAAATGGAGATAGTCTTGAAATAACGAGAAGGAAGTTTAGAAAGATTTTTTTGTAACGTCAATGGCGAATCATTGTTTAAAGTACACATGGCTGTAACAGAAGACACTCTTGCTTTAGAATGCCTAAATATAAGCTTTACTGTAGTTAATTCCTTTCAATGCATGTTACTTCCAACAATTTCCAATTTTTCTAATCCGTTGTAGTACTCCAACCGGAGGTTGTAGTACTAATTAGTGCTGCTTGTGCAAAACTAAATGGCGCATTTCATTCAACGAATAAGCTTCAATGAAAGTAGATGGTCTGTAGTAAGTCACCCCTGACGACTATATATTACAATGCTACACCACTGATAAATCATACGATTGTGAAGTAAGAAAAGATATCCAAGTAAGAAACATGAGTCTCAGGAATGTGTGGTCCTCAGTTTGATTAGAGAAAAAATATTTTTGGTATTAGCGCGTTTAAGAAAACTTCAGTTGACAACGACTGTTGTCTACAGGTCCTTGGAATATAGTAAACAGCGACCTCAAACTAAACTCACGCAGTGCGTTCGACATTTTTTTTTTTTTTTGCTCGGTCATGAGAACAATTTATACTAGCTGCTTTTAGACCCCAGTCGTGTTACAATATATTCTCCCTCTCTGGTGCAGAAATTATATTAGAAAATACTCTGGATGAGAGGGTCATGTTTTCAAATCAGCACGCGCATTTGCAGTTGAACCAAAGACTTCCTTCTTAGCCATACATTAGACACGAGCCAATATATGCCTGCCTAGGAACTACATAAAAGTAGAGCAAACAAAGCTGCTGAAGTGCACTACAAATAGTACATTGTTACTAGAAATGAACGAGAGCTGACGTTTTGATTGCATGATTGCGAATTGTTTGCTTGCAGTTTTTGGCTTTCAGTAGACTTTTAAAACAATTAAAAAATCTAATCTGCCCTATTTAAAAAGATCTGGATATTTTAAATCGTATGTCTGACAAATTCTCATGTTCATAATTCCCCTAACAACTACATTGCCATTCTAACACGTTGGAATTATCATACCAATGAACTAGTTTTAAAATTGTAAACAATTTGAAATCTACCAAGATAAACGATGACAAGGTTAACTTGGGATGAGAAATGAAACCATTTCCCCAAATTTCAACAACAAAAAAATGTGAAATGTAATTTTTTATAGAAAATGTTTGACTGTTTATGTAGGCCATGTTTCCATGCTTTATGTCATGAATAATTGCAGAGTTATTGATTGGCTTTCCATTAAATGGTCTCTTTTCTAGTGAACATAGTTTATCTATGAGAAACACTTCTAATACATGACTGATAGCACTTACTATTAGAATTAATTGAATGGTGGTTCCTAAATATCCGGCACTTACTGATTCGGTCGAGAAATGGAAAACTACTTCATCTGGAAGTATTGATAGACTAGAAGAAGAAAAAAAAATACAATTTTCATTTATATTACATAGAATTCAGAATGATCTTCAATTGTTTATCACTTATTATTCATTGATTTCCCTCATTATGGTAGCTAGAGCGGTTAGGATTGTCAGTCACTTGTCAGGTGTATTGTCCAACCTTCGTGCAAAAATAAGTGGCGAATCGGTTTTACATAAAGTAATCGACATTTAACATAGTTAGGTATAAAAAAAAATCGATTTTAATCTTTATAACTATTATCATCATCTGTCCTTATATTTCCCGAATATTTGATCTCATGAATGGTCCCTGTCAATGTTTAAAGATTAAGGTATAGAACAATGGAACAGTGGCAAATGAATTCAAAACAAAAGGGTTTTCTTCCATTCTTGCACATGACATATGTCCACAGACATAAGTATAGGGATATGTAGTGTTTTTCTACTTGCATTCAGTCACCCTGCTCAATTTTTTTTACAGAATGGAAAAACAGTTGGAAAAATTAGTTTTTGCGTTCAGTCAAGTTGAAACCAGGAATGTATTCTGTCTCATTCCTGAATGGAAAACATGAGTTTCCTTTTCATATTTAGTTTGGACAAATTTCTAAAGCTTTCATAAATTTCTTATAAATTTGCATTAAAACAACCATGCCGTAATACGAAATCGAAACATAAATTTCTTAATGCTTGCAAACATGAATGCACACATGACTAAAGTGATAATCTAAATTATACTTTCCTAATAATACTGTCGTTAATATTCTGATCAGTAAAACTGCTCTTACAATGCCTCTCTGAACTGATTTAAAGCACCACATGACTGTGTGCGTTTGGAATTATCCTCACAATAAACTAATTGTACTATTGTAAGCACTTTGTATTCTACCAAGATAAATGAGTGGATTAGTTTTTACATGTGTTGAGATTTACGTTGGCTATACTTCAGTTATTCCAGTCAATAATAAGTATTGCAAATTTGACTGTCTGATGGTATCACGTATATGTATTTTAGTTGGGTACTACCTCAGATTCCATCACAAAAAGTGGCCTCATTTCTGTCTAAAAGTGAACTGATAGTAAATTACTACATGACTTTGTGTCATTGACTTCCCTTCTATAAGTCAGTGCATCTCAGATACATGAGTTATACTTGCTTGTTCTATCTTTTAACTGTACTGAAAATCATGTTAAGACCAAGTGACGAAATAATTACATAATTATATATCATCATACCAGCTATTTCACTCATTTCTATGTTTAAACGTTCATCATTCAAATGAAATAGGCTTGATTATCAATATATATGTTTAAAAGCAAGTCATACACTTTTCTTAGCACGATGCATGAACACACATAAAGACAGTAATACACTGCTGTATGGCGCAGTGAAGTTTTCCGCATGCTGTCTTGTTTCGTTAATTTTCCTGTGCCACGTCACTCTGGCACTTTTACGTTATCAGGTCTGCCCAACAAGTACGGATTGACGTTACCCCTTTTTGACAATGATGTACATTTTCAGCAAAATATTTTTCATTACTCTTCATTTAGAGAGACACAGAAATGTCAGGTCTTGATATCAACTTCCAATTTTATTGTGAATGAAAGCAGCTTTAAATATAATGACCGAGAGACGGATTGACTAGAATTGAAAATACAAATAGCATAAAAGTAAAACTCAGAGATCCAACGAAATAATGATTTAATTTTATCATAAATATAGTTAAAGAGAGGATGACATTTTTGTTGATTTAATTTCATAAATGTTGATAGTTTTCTTTCTCCTTGTTAGCATTTAGGTTACATGATGTATTAAGGCGAATAATGTATACGCTTTCGTCACGGCATGTTAAGCTATATTCACAGACGAATGCAGTTTTTACCATCGACTGAGAGTAGCAATAAAATCTAGTCTGAATGGAAGACAATTTGTCTTCATTTCTGTCCCAGTTACTCTAGCTGGCTAGAGAAGAAGGATTCCTCAAGCTCGTCGAACATCAAACTGTAGACTTCAAATTTAATCAACGTGTCTATTGAGTCAATGAGAATGCAAATTTCTGACCATATTATCTATATAATTTTATCGCTCATTGATTTCATGTGATTTCATGACGACCTACCACCAGTGGTAAACTGTTTCAGTTTTCCGGATTGTAAGTTTGTAAATCACATATTCACGTAGATAATACTAAATACATTGATCATTGATGACTATAAGGCTAGGGAATCTTGCCTAATGATATTTACCTACATTCCTCTCAAATAGACTGAAGACGGTACAATCTTTTATTTCATGGGAAACGAAAAGGAGACGTTGTACACCAAGTAAAACAGGTGTTTCGTACAATGGTTCCATCATACACACTGTCGATTAAATGAAGGTACCCCAATTAAAAATACATGACGCAAATACGCTCTCTTTTAAGTAACATTCGGGTGAACGTATATAGGTATGCATTGATCATACAAGGTTTGTTGCGAGCAAACGTTTGCCGGAACAAAAGGAAGAGTTTGAACCAGATTGTTTAAAGGCTTTTCTGTGGGTTCCAGCAAATGTGTCTGCACACATAAATGGTTAATTGTCATTATTCCTATATGATCAATTATTAAGCTCATAAATTATGTACCTCATAACGCGAGGATACGGATCCATCCATGGTTACAGTTATGCCATAAGAGTCCCTTGTAACTCGGTATATTGCTTTATGATGTCGTTGAATTAAGGAAGTGGAACCAATACAAATGCATGTCATTGACCATTAAAACTGATTTCAACAGAAGAGGCTGATTAGAATCGCAAATAAATATAGTGTCATATGAAAAAGAGACAAAGGTTACATAGCCCGTTTATTTAAAAGAACGAAATGCACACACAGATTATATATATATATATATATATATATATATATATATATATATATATATATATATATATATATATCTGTGTATGTCTGTGTGACAGAGAGAGGGATGTACGACACGTCATGAAAAAGATTACATGCGGCATATTTGTATGGATTTGTGGATTTTTACATATTTAGGAAGAATATTGATTATGGTTTAAAATACATCTGATCTCACTGGACGATGACCACTAGTTCTCGAGATATTGAGGAAAACGTTTTGTACTCATTATGAAAGAAACGCGTCTCCATGACGTTATGACGTTAATTTTACGAGGGCTCCAACTTTTGTTCCATGTATTCGTAAAAACGTGGTCAGTTTTTTTAAAATATCTTTTGAATGTAACTTATATTTCGTACAATTTCTTTACCAAAATTTTAAATGGAGGCGTAATTTTTTTTTTAATTCACAAAGACGTTGTCAAGCAAATAATAAGACCTTAAGTCTTAAACCCCTTCAAACTAAAATAGAAAACCCTTCATGCTAATACATTTAGCTATCTTATTATCTTATGGATATTAAATATTTAATTAAAACGTAATATACACCGTGAAGTGAGAACATTAACATGCTTCTAAAGTCTAGAGAAGCAATTGATTTACTTCTGCAGTTCCTTTCTGCACACTTCAATATTTGTTCTTTATCTCTATGTACATAACTGCTTATCTGTATGCCCGAATATTCGTCTGACTATCTCTCTGTACAAAATTCACATCCATGCCAAGCATTTATTCATATATTGTTATATTCACCTTACATATCACGCCACTGCCTTTATGCTCCAAATGTACACCCCACCCCCACCCCCCTCCACCATAGATTATGGTAATTACTGAGTAAAATGTAATCAATAAAGCTGGCAATGAATTTTGAAAATGTTGTAATTGCTGAATACTACTTATATATCTTTTGTAAGCAGTGTATATCATCTGAGGTCAATAGAATGGAATATCGATCTATGTACAAATGTAAGTATAAGGGGTCTAATAGATCGCCAGGTATTTCCTTTATTAATGGATACAGGTGTGTAAGCAAGGATAGTTATTGATATACCTTTTAATTTCGTATACGTTTTTATACATATATTAATCGTGAAATTATACATTGTGCTGCACTGACATCGATAACACGTATCCTCGAGGCAGTAACAACTCACCGTCTCTTCCTCTCTTTATTAGAATGTAATTTTGAAACATTAGGGAAAAAAGCTTCTGGCTGGTACAGATGAATCAATTCATGTCGATCGATTCTGCTTCTTTTTCTGTTCATATATCAAGAGATATCATTTTATTAAAGAACAATATCACTTTTGAGTTGTGTAGGAAAAATATGGAATGGATTATGTACAAATACTTATATAAGTATATTTACCAAAACGTTCTACTTAACAAATGCCTGTTGGTGTTACTACCCTGTCATTCTACTACTCAACAGCTCCTGGATATTTATCATCAAATGTGTAAAGCTCTTAACAGTAATGAAAATACGTGCTTAGTCTTTTGCGATATCTCCAAGTCTTTCGACCCGGTTTGGTTTCGTGGTCTTTTGCGTAAAGAAAGAACCTATGGAATTAGTCACCCACTCTGGGAATAGTTTAGAAGCCACGTGTCAGAGAGAAAACAGTGTGTGCGGCTGCACTCATTCTAGTCGCAATTTAATCCTGCTCAAGCAGGTGTTCCACAAGGGTAAGTGTTAGGACCGCTACTCTTTCTTCTATATAAATGATATTGCTGATGATATATGTTTAGTCTTGCAAGATTATTTGTAGACGATTGTTCTTTGGCATATGCGTCAGAAATTTGATGAAGTTGATCAGAACACTGATCTTGAAACTTTCAAGGCCTGGTCTAACCAATGGTTTGTAAAGGGTCATTTCAGCAAAACCAATATATATATATATATATATATATATATATATATATATATATATATATATATATATATATATATATATATATATATATATATATATATATATATATATATATATTACAGAAGCATGATTTTGTTCATACAAACTGTGACAAGTATTCTGTCCTGTTGGTTTTTTCTATGTCACAGTGGTATTAAAAGTAATGACAGGGAATATAAAGCAGCCAAAGCTATGATGCTGTCATCCTTCTCTGAAAGGAAAATTCCGCATATTGACTTGAAATATTATACAATCGGCGTGTTCTATGTACTTGGCAACATATGTGGAATGAAAAGCCCACAGCCAGGCTTCGGAACATCAATCCCATCATTGGAGAGTGGCATCCCAATTATTATCCTATTGGTTTAGATCAGTGTGTTTCTGAATGTCCAGGTACAACAGAAACGATAATCTTTCCAACAGAGCAGGTTATATTAATAAATAAATTCGTCTAACAAACTCAAACACAAGTGACAATATAAAAGTTGTGACTCTCTATGTAACATAATTTTGTCGTATTACCTTTCTCAGACCTATAAATTAGGCAGAAAGATCATATTTTAGGCGATTTTACTTGACATAGAATATGAAGATTATGAAGTGGCTGCATAAGTTTAAGTTTGATATATAATGGTTAATTAAGGAAAAAATAAGAGAACTCCGAAACTCCCAAATAGGCAATTGCGGAGACTAAAGGTCTCTTATTTTCATTAATATGATTCATAGCACGTCCTTATATCGTTTTGGAAATGATCAAAAATATTGACGTTTGGTGATCAAAAACATAAGATATTTTCACTTGAAATCAGAAAATATCCGATCCCATTTAGAAAAATATTTGCTTGTGAGCTAAAAGCACTATATTTCTGATGTAAACAAAAAAAGTAGTTGCGAATGGAAGACTCTTCTTGACAATTTTAATACTTGATAAAACAAATATGGGCATCATATCGGACAAATATGGGCATCTTATCGAACAAATATGGGCATGTTATTAAACAAAAAAGCTTGTTGGAACTGTGAGCAATTTGTTTCATCTTGCCCAACTTTCACCTTTGATTAAACAATTTAATCTATCTATCTAATACTTGGTTGATGAGCTTTTTTGCCACTTCATGGGTTTATTTTAGTTTAAGTAATGGAATTTGATCATTAACATGATCTGACTTTTGTTACTGTGAACATCTACATGTATATATTTTGGGTCTGATTTATGGCCTCATTATCTTTAATTTATAAATTTTCTATTTTTTTATAATTATTATTATTTATATTTTACATCAAAGAACATATGGGATAAAGTTTTACACAGACAATTTTCATGAAGCATAACAAATCAAGGAACTACTTAGTCGATAACTTTGGTTGTGGGTTTGTTTATGAAGAAGCCCATAATTAAAAGTTATTTCTTGGTCTTACAGTAAATTATCTCAAATTGGAGGTTTAAGTATACTAGGAACATTGTCTTCTTAATATGCTCTATTTAGTGTGTTCCGCTTTACTTACGAAACAATTATTATGGCTGACAAGATTCATATTGAATTGTTGATAGAAGACGAGCCACTATCATGTTGCCTACTTTGTGTCAGTCTTTTAAGAAAAAACACTCCGTGTCTGATACAATGCAGAATGGTCTGTTATCTCTTTATTAATCTTTACAAGCAGGAGGTCCTTACATGCAATACGTCCTTGTTATTGTGCTCAAATTTCAATTCTTGTACTTATTTTATTTCCTTTCTTTTGCTGCGACAAAACGTTCCTCCCTTGTCAAAGATATCTAAATATAAACAATAAATCATTACAGAAATAAAAGTTAACTGAAACGAACATTATTTGTTTCTGTCGCATATAAATCATAGCCAGTAACTCTCCATCCAAGGGGCATTTTCTGATAAAATAATTTTGATTGATAGTGATCAATTGAAAACAATATGCTTGCAACTTGGTCTGCCTAGCTAACATGTAGTTGATAGATGTCATGCAACTTGGTCTGCCTAGCTAACATGTAGTTGATAGATGTCATGCAACGTGGTCTGCCTAGCTAACATGTAGTTGACAGATGTAATTTGTCTAAACTAAACTTGATTTGGCGAATCAGCCATCGTAAATGACTCAATTGTACTTATTGGTCAAACTAATTTTTTACACAAATTATTGGTACATAGATGACAAAAATATGCATTCGAAAACCAATTTTATGTCATAATATATATTAAAGTATATACTAAAATGTTCTTGAAATTAAATGAAAAATACTGACGTTACGACTATCGGAATTCGTATATATCATAAACGGAGAGCCAACTGGGTGTCAGAGTAACAGGTCTAAGATACCCGACAAGCTTTCAGTTTAGTTGCATTTACGTAATAACTCACACTTAATCAGCGAGGGTTTTGGTCAGTCGTCGATTGGAGTTTGTAACATGTTCTAATTGCTCTCAAGCCAAATTATTCGTTTGACTGACAGGTATACTAAGTCACCAATTCGTCAATTAGTGGAGGTTTTCATTCCATTATTGTATTTCAAATTATTGTATCTAGTAATGTCGAGACCATTTTTTTTATTATTCACTTGAACAGACACATTTTAACAGGGTTTAACTAGTTTAAATTTGTTTTCTGATATAATACCATAGATCCAGATTTTCTTCATATATTGGAAGTGATTATATCAGCATGCTCATCATGTTCAATTATCATCATCGTCATCATCATCATCATCGTCGTCGTCGTCGTCGTCATCATCATCATCGTCGTCATCATCGTCATCATCATCATGTATCGCAGCGACTGTAGTAGTAGCGAAAGAAATACTTACATTAATAGCTTTATTATTACAGCATTTTAAACAATATTCCTTTTGTTTATGTTTTCCGGAATCAGATTCGCTTCTGGGTACTATTGCCGTGTCTACTTTGTTTTCATCGTTGAGTGTGCCATAATTCAGCGATAATCTCAGCTTCTTTAGACATAAATATTTTAAAAGACTGTATTTGATTTTTTGTCTTTCTGGCGAGCAGGATAGTACCTGAGTCAAATAAATTATCTGCATTGGATTTTCCTTGTCATTTTCCACCTGTAACTCAATTCTGCCTGAGAGCCTTTCTAAATTGTTGTATGGCTTGCATGGGCTTCAGTGTCTCCTTGTTGTTAGTCAGCTCTTTGTTTGGCGTAATATGCGGTATCTGTGCTCGGATAACACACGTACAGTAGTTGGAAATATAGGATTCACCCACTTTATTTGCGTTACGTCACTTTGCAACATATTGTTTTAGATTGCAACTGGTATGATCGAAATAAACCAAACAATAATTTACCTGACAGTTGCTAATACTTGGTTGTATGTACATTGGCAGCAATAGAATGCTGAAGTCGTCTCGGAATACTGTTAGACGGTCCTCTTACTTGGGCAGGAGTAATAGCTGTCTCAGTCTGTTTTACCGTTTTTATTCGGTGATCACACAACTGTATGTCACTGCATTATTTCAAATGTTGCATTTTAATTTATTACACGATTTCCGTGACAGACACACTTTCTTTGGTTGACAAGACGACGTGTGATTTGCGATTATTCATGATATTCCACCGCCATGACCTCACAACGTCTTTTATGGCATCATGCAGTTGAAATGAACTTTTATTTATACTGAAACAAGCTGTATATTAAAATTTTGCATTAACTTATGCAGTAAAACAATTGTAGACCTTTGCTTCTATGAATATGAAGTTTATCAAACAGTGAGCCTATTGATAGACCTACGATTCGTTTGGGTTAATATTAAGTTTATTGGTTCATAAAACGTCATATTCAATTAAACAAAGGTAAATAATTATATAATATCTCCAGAAATATGATATTACATTAATTTATGGTGACTTTGAAGGGCATTCGAAATTGTTGTTTTTCACTGAGAAATAACTTGAGACACATGTCATGGAGCATTGTCGTCTTGAAAAATCCACCTTCCCCAAGGGACAATTTTGACTGCTACTGGTCATGACTGATTTTCTAGGAGAAAGATATACTTCTCACTGTTCACAGTACCATCAATGAGCTGACAACATAGTAAGTTATGCATCCCCAAAACAAGCATGAAGCTTTTGACGCACCTCTCTCGATGAGACACCCAGGACGCTAAATTTCGTCTGGCTTTCTCGCAACATGTACACGTATATTGTTCCCCAAAACCACACGTGTTTCATAACTAAAGATGACATTTGTAGAGTTTTATGTGACTGTCGATCCACGTCTCTCGTGGCACTAGCTGACATACTTGGCTGTCTTCTCCTTCTAAATAGTCTGTGCTTTTCTGCGCTCGGTGTCGTGTGCAACCATGGGGATTCCGGCCACAACGAACAGTCCATGACGATAGATGAACTAGCAGGGACGAATTAATACTATTAGTAATTTCCGCTAGTGTATGCGTCCTATTCTTTTCTAATAGTCTGAACTATCAGTCGGTCTCCTCCTTCCGAAATGAATTGTGGTCTACCACTTCGTCGCAAATTATGTAAACTTTCTGGTTCAGCATACCTTATCAGAAATTTTGTAAAGGTAAATTTGTAATGATGTCTGTGGTATTTTTATTGATATGTGCTATTCCGAGACAAATTTATAACCATTTCTTTTTGAGCTGTGTTTATTTAGCTGCTTTGCGGCGTGATGTTTGCAAGCAGAGAAAATTGGTAAGCAACACCCACCAGGTGTCACTTTCGACCCGCTACTTGTCATAATATGCCTAAACTTGATCCAACGCGGTATCAGCTTTCCACGTGTCCATCAACGGCATCCCGTGTGATTTATTTCGTTATGTATTAATACGAAGACCTCACTCACATCTGAACGGTGAATAATTAGGGCGAACTACTTTAGTTTCACCGGATTTAATATTAGTTGCGCTTCCTGTGCCTGAAACTTAAGACATTTAATTACGAATTTTATCCTTTATTTCTCGGACAGCTTTCCAACTTTTCTTGTATTTTCTCAGTGACAACATGCCTTAATTGCTAATTCCATGATGGCTGGTTTGTTTTTGGACGTCATAGTTAACCATGCATGTTAGACAAATGGAGGAGTCGCTTTCATCTCATTAACAACAAGTGCCTTACCGTAAGCTGCCAATTCGCAATTGTTATCTTTTATTCTCTCATCTGTAGCTATTTCTGGGCGTCTTCATTAAAACGCTGTTCTGCTATCTTCGCAAAGTGTCCATTATTTTCCCAATCAATTCGAAAATCTAAGTGTGTTTTAAGTAGTTACGAAATATTTCCTCCTTCTTCAAATTTGCTTGTTAATATATTTTCATTTTTAGTGTAGTTTATTATTTAGTTTATACTTGTATTGACACCGACATCCTAGTGAGTAAAGCCTTACCCTTTATACACAACTATGCTAAGTGTGAACAAGGGTCGGTGTGTTTAATATATCAAAAGTGAGATATGGAGCTGGGTTAATTTGCTTAGTGATAGGTTATCTAGAAAAGTAATAAACAGTGCTTTATCTCAGTATTCGGAAGCATCATATCTGCATAACTGGGCCACCGTAATCCAGAAGACTTTATGTCAAGCTCGATTACTTCCTATCACATCACTCCATCTGCTATCAAGTTCGCACGAGCAGACTGTATTTTTGCTGCACAAAGCAAGAAATGAGAAATAAATGTATGCACAAAAGACCATCACTGGACGCCATATTGGTTTCTATTAAAAATTTGACAGCATTCTTTGTGCTGCCTATTTTGATAATAATATTAATTTTATATCTATATTGTTACACCTTAAAGTTGATGGTCTATAGTAACAATTTACGTTTGGTTATTCTCGTGTAAGCTAGGAAACATACTTATCAATCATGCTGAAATCTGCAGCACAATCCAAACCATGGTTATGCACGCTGTAATTAAAACTTGAGTCTTGATTATTGTTTCTGAATAGTTAGCTGGAAATATTGAGAATTCATACCTAAAAGGAAACCCTTGCACGAAGAGTTCTTAAACGTTTTCCGATAAGCATAAAGTCAACAATGTATTATTCTCTTCCTGATCAATCTGATGATAGTCGGGATAAAGAATGATAAGCTTAAAAACCTTTTTACAGTTGCCTTTTTAAAGTCATGAAACAAGTTTGTACGGAAGGTTTGCAATATAATGCATTAAGCGTCAGTTGTTATGCAATTTCTATACAAATGACAAATCCAAAGACCGATTCGGCGCCAATGAAAGTCTTTTTCGCGTGTCAGAAACATACACTTGACGTGGAAATACGTCTATTGACAATGAATGTCTTTTTCGTGTGTCAGAAACATTCACTTGACATGGAAATACGTCTATTGACAATGAAAGTCTTTTTCGAGTATTAGAAACATACACTTGACATGGAAATACGTCTATTGACAATGAATGTCTTTTTCGAGTGTTAGAAATATACACTTGACATGGAAATACGTCTATTGACAATGAAAGTCTTTTTCGAGTGTTAGAAACATACACTTGACATGGAAATACGTCTATTGACAATGAATGTCTTTTTCGAGTGTTAGAAATATACACTTGACATGGAAATACGTCTATTGACAATGAAAGTCTTTTTCGAGTGTTAGAAACATACACTTGACATGGAAATACGTCTATTGACAATGAAAGTCTTTTTCGAGTGTTAGAAACATACACTTGACATGGAAATACGTCTATTGACAATGAATGTCTTTTTCGAGTGTTAGAAATATACACTTGACATGGAAATACGTCTATTGACAATGAAAGTCTTTTTCGAGTGTTAGAAACATACACTTGACATGGAAATACGTCTATTGACAATGAATGTCTTTTTCGCGTGTCAGAAACATTCACTTGACATGGAAATACGTCTATTGACAAAGAAAGTCTTTTTCGAGTGTCAGAAATATACACTTGACATGGAAATACGTCTATTGACAATGAAAGTCTTTTTCGAGTGTTAGAAACATACACTTGACATGGAAATACGTCTATTGACAATGAATGTCTTTTTCGCGTGTCAGAAACATTCACTTGACATGGAAATACGTCTATTGACAAAGAAAGTCTTTTTCGAGTGTCAGAAATATACACTTGACATGGAAATACGTCTATTGACAATGAATGTCTTTTTCGATTGTTAGAAATATACACTTGACATGGAAATACGTCTATTGACAATGAATGTCTTTTTCGCTTGTCAGAAACATTCACTTGACATGGAAATACGTCTATTGACAATGAAAGTCTTTTTCGCATGTCAGAAACATTCACTTGACATGGAAATATGTCTACTGAATATAGAAACGATGAATATTACCGTGGAATTGAAGCAAAAAATGTTCATGCTGAATTGTTTTATCCAGTCAATAAACATGCATAAATGTGTTATCAAAAAGGATGTCAAATTATTAATTAGTAAGTGTAATTGGTTTTATTTATTCTAAATGAAAGATTGAATACTATCATTTGGAATGCATGCAAAAATGTAGTGTCCTGGAAGGAAATCTAGGATCATTTGGCGGGTCTCTAGTCAATGAAAAGAAATACTCAGTTAGGATGGCACATTGTCTTCACCATGTTTCGAAACTCCAATTTATTCGTACTACTGTACCAATTCTTTCTTACTTTATTTATTTATTTCTTCTTCTTCTTCTTTGACAATGTAGGGGATTCATAGAATACGTTCTTTCTTTCTCTCTCTCTCTCTCTATCTCTCTCTCTCTCTCTCTCTCTCTCTCTCTCTCTGCGTCATTCCGTCTATGCATGCGTCCGATCCATTCCATTTCCGCATCTCCGAGCTGTAATTCGTTGTTCGTAAGAGTTATGGTCATCTAAAGACTTCAAACGGTAATTATTTTAACCAACTGTTTGAATTTCATTTATGAATGTTTAAATCTGTTTAAATCTTGTCCTGGTTACTTTGTGTTGAAACCATACTTGTTATATGAGTACGAAAACACTTTTGGTTGCATGTGTGTACATATTTATTTGCATATTTTTGTGGAGGCGTTACATTTGTTGCATCCAACCGAATCGTTGCATTTTTAATTTTTTTTTTTTTTTTTTTTTTTTTTTTTTTTTGCGTAATGCCAATATTATTTATTAGATTGCGGTTGGCAGCTTATATTACAATAGCCGCTATATTTTTATCTTTCATCTTTTCTACATTGCCCAGTGCCCATATATATGAAGTTGCCGTGTGCTATACACAGATGTATACCATAGCCAGTATCAAATATATCATGCGATGATATTGTTATTGTTGTAAACTTTCATTTAAATGACATATACCCATTTTTCATCACATTTGCGTCAATAAGCAGTGCAGATTTTCAGTTCTTAGAACCAAGAACCAAGAAGCTAAGCAAGTCATGCAAAATTTGATATCACCACAGTTGTATGCACATCAGTCAGTAGTTTAGCATACCTGTTTTGCTAACAATATTTTGATACGTTGCGTAAATAAAATATGCAACTTTATCTGCCAATGCTAGGTTGACTAGACTATACAACAATTTATTGATAAGTAAGGACAAAGTTCGTATAGTACTTGTGCCATAGTGTGCTTTCCTGACAGTTATTAGCTTCCCTTGTGCTCTTGTGAAGCATTTCTTCCACCAATGAATTAAGACCGTTCGTTTACAAAAGATTGTTTCTTTTCTATTTTTCACAAACAAATTCAGTCCAAAGACAAAGCTGCATTCTATTGAACATTCTACCTATTTTTTGTCCATATGCTGGTACTGGAAATTGTTTAAACTATTTTTTTATTTGTTCTGCATATCTGTGCTATGAAGAGTCTTACTCTCCAGAGGTAAAAATGGCACTTGCTTCTGTTACCAAACATTAGATGGCATGTCGTCACACATTCAAAGTAATTTAACTCCACAGGAGCAGATGCACTTCAGAGATATCATAAATAAAGATACTGTTATGAATGGTGAATGCCACCAATGGAACAGTTATGCAAATAGTGGTGGATATGGCATCTTGCGGACCATGTTTGGGGGGAGAAAAATACAAGCGTTACTACACCGACTTACTTTCAACCTTCATGACCCCACAATAAAGTTGACATCAGAGATTCATATATCACACCTGAGCCACAATAAGAAATTCATCTATGTTACACGTCTATCTGTTGAACTTTCTAGAGTCAATAATCAACGGAAAATCTGTAAAATAAATGTATAATATGTTGGACATAATAGTTAAGCCCAATGTATCCTATGATGTAAATATTACACTGTTGGGTTTATGCTTCGTGCATGTTCATTGCTTGTTCAGGGTTCAGCAGTCATGTAAAATGAACTACCATAAAGTTTCCTGTTTTTATGGATTGCAACAATAGGAAAAACATTTTCACATTCATGGGATTGAAATATTCTCATTAATTCAGAAAGTTTCTTCAACTTAACAATACAGCTTTGTTGTTTTGCTTTTTCTCTGAAGTATTCATGTTTACACCAAGTATTGAAAGTACATCAGTATAACTTTTTTTCGTTTTGTAGGTCTCAATTTACATGGTAGAATACTTAGATTAATTGAATCAAACATACTGATAGAAACATCAGCTTGAATGTCATCCAGATACTCATCCTGATCCAAACACATAAGATAATGACTTTGAAGGACAGGCTTAGTTTCAGTAAGAGTTTGTTTTATTAGATATGTACTTGTTAGAAGCCAAACGGTTGAAAAGCATCCTTCTTGTACTGAATTTTCCACTGTTAATATTTGGACTATGGCATTTATTTATATTTTCTATCATTTTGCAAACTCCAACAAGCATTAAAGTCAAGTGCGAGGGTATAGGAGTCTCAGAATAAATTCTCTGTTCAATTGTATGTATGTATGTATGTATGTATGTATGTATGTATGTATGTATGTATGTATGTATGTATGTATGTATGTATGTATGCATGCATGTATGTATGTATGTATATATGTATGTATGTATGTACGTACGTACGTACGTATGTATGTATGTATGTATGTATGTATGTATGTATGTATGTATGTATGTATGTATGTATGTATGTATGTGTCTATCTATCTATCTCTCCATCTATCTATCTATCTATCTATCTATCTATCTATCTATCTATCTGCCTGTCTGTATATATATATATATATATATATATATATATATATATATATATCCGTTTGGGTTTGTGAATGATAAGTTTCAGTAACCATTGTCATTGGATTTATTTGATGTGCCACTCTGTGAGTTTAGCAGGGTCCAACACATCAGTATATTAATGTTCCAACATGGCCTAATGTTCATTTACTAAACTTTGATCTTTCCCAATTAGCTACAATGTGGTAATTAGCTCCCCCTTTACTGCCGTTATCATACTCACCAAAATAATAAGGAAAGGTTTGGAACTAGGTCTTTTTCTGACAGGCTAAAATTACATTTACAGCACATTATTTATTTAACTGCGTGGTTGCTTTTTGTTTTAATAGGACATTTTAGACAACCTTTTCCTACAAATAATTGGCTCCAGAATGGAAATGCTTTATCACTGACAATTAACGTAGCATCCACCCATAACAGTAGGCATGCTGCATTCAAGGTCAGGAAAATATATCAGAAAAGGCCTGGATGGCATCTATTTAGTACACAATATTTTTAAAAATTATAAAAAGGGCTTGCATTTGCATTGTGAGTAACACTTTGTGCTGAACATTACCTTTGGGCATGAAAATTGCACCTGTGAATATCGGGTTGGGGTGCATAAATTCCTTTTTCTATGAGCTTCGATTGACTGGTCAGGTCAAACGAATGTTATTCTTATGTTTTGATTGATTATATCTATCCAAAAATATTGACCTTTTCGGCATCACTGGTGTACTGTAGTTCTGATGAATTTTTATATTAGGCAAGTTGTTGCGGCATAAAATTTGTGCATAAAAACTGTCCCTTGCACCCTCAACTGTTATGCATTGAAATTTCAGAGCCCCATTCTCATCAGCGTCGCTTCTTCTTGCTTGCATTCTGCATATCTGTGACAAAGAATTATTTTGACACATGCAGTAATCCAGCGGCATGTGACATTGTCATTTTCCAAGTGAGAATCTATGAATCAAACATTTTATACTAAACTTCCATTTGCTCTTCAACACGAAGTATTACACTTTTCTTATTGATAACTATCCGTTTGAAAAGTAGAAATATTCGCATCCAAATGATCTCTCCACAACAAAGTTTAGTATTTTACTTAAATGGTATTTTTGTATCACATGCCTCAAGCTGGTTTATATCTCGGAATCTTCGAAACTCTTCCGAAAGAGTTCGAAGACTTGAGCACATCAAGTCGAGCAGCCATTTTGTGGTGTTATGTGCTATGATGTATATTTCGTTTACAATTTGCATTTTTCAGATACTGGTATTTGCTTTATAAATGGCTTATTGAATGAAATTCTCACTGAGACATAGTATTTTGTATGCTCAGAAGTATATAAAATGATATCAATAAATTTTTAAACAATGATCAGCTGCACAAACTCTCTCTCTCTCTCTTTCTCTCTCTCTCTCTCTCTCTCTCTCTCTCTCTCTCTCTCTCTCTCTCTCTATATATATATATATATATATATATATATATATATATATATATATATATATATATATATATATTTCTTTAGCTTCACTATTTGCCGCGATGGTGTGCAGCTTTTTATTTTGTGTAATATCATGTATGGACATGAAATAGCTTGTGATACATTTTGTTCAATTTCATTGCATATTTTCTGCAAATAAAGTATGTCTAATTGATTCTTTGAGAACTTTCTCTCTCCATTGATAATTATTGTGCTTAGAAGAATGTGAAAATAAATTTATAGAAACAGTTAATTTGAGATGATTTGCTTTAATATAAAATAGATTGTGCAAATTAAGGTAGCATATTAAATTATGGCGACTAAAGATTAATAACAGGACATACTTGCATATATGATTGGAGAAAAAAGTCACGATTGTCTACCGAATTAACCGAATACACAGGTTAAACATGTCGGAAACTCGATATCAGTTGAGGTATAATAAAGACCTTCTGCCCTCCAATCCCGTGCATATTCTGAATATATGTCATAGTTTTGAAAACCTTTGATCATCGAAGCTTCACTTTAGGTAAATGTTGGCTAATTATTTTCAATTTAATCTTTAATTTTGATCATACATGTTGGATCCAAATATGTGTAATCTTAAATTCAAAAATAGTCCTTTCAAACGGGATAAATTAAAGAAAGGCAAACAGGAAAAATCATACAAGAAAAAAAAAATAGAATCGAAAGGAAATTTTTTTTTAAAGAATTGTATTAGAAAACGAGTTTATAGACAACAGTGGCCTTGGAGAGAGGACTACATTCACTCTATACCCCATTTTTTAAAACGTTTGTTTGGGGGGAAAATCTGATAATAGCAGTTATAAATCATTTTTGTCACTTTTATCAGTGCTGAATAAACGTACATTAACAATGCGATGTCTCTATGCAGAGAACTGTTCGTTCCATACCTTTGTAGTTATCTTTAATAGACAAGTGGCCTCTTTACTCATTTCCACTCTAGTCGTTCTGATATTTTAATTTTAGCATGCATATCTATTGTCTGCAGTTTTATTCAGCAAAGTCATTTCAACCTATTCCATGATGACCCTAGAAAAAAATTATTAAAAAACCTTGAGATAAAATATGCTCTTACCTAAATAGGATGTACATTTTATTGCTGTCCTGCTGCTTGCAATTCATAACTAGTTAATTATATATCCCAGCTGTTATCTCTGAAACGAATTACATTTTAACAATGGTGATAAGGATTTATAGGAGAAAATACTATCTCCGGTAGAGTTAAACAAAGTATGCTACAGAGGGCCATAATTGCAAAATCTGCATGCACATTTACAGTTGAGCCAAATATTTTCTTGATGACCATAACTTATATACCTCCTGACATGCGCTTGTATAAGAACTACATAAAAGTACGGAAACCAAAATGCATCAAACAATAGTACATTGCTCCAGATATGAAAGAGAGCTTACTTTTCAATGCATTACCCTAAAACGTTTGCTTGCAGTTGTTTCTTTTCAAAAATAAATTTAACAGTAATATGATCTGCATTTAAAAACCAAAATTTATGGGTATATGTCCGATAAAGTCTCATGGTTGTAATTTCTCCATTTGAAATTATAATAAAACTTATCATAATTTTAAAACTACTAAGATACACTATACAATTTTAGGATTGCAACTAGCATATCATTCGTTTTACTTTAAACAATGTTCCCAAATTTATATATAATTTGCAACAAAATTTATTTTGGAAAAGTTTGTTATATTGTATAGGTCCATTTCTCGTGCTTTTTTATGAATAATGCATATCTCCGTCTAGAATTTGATAAATATGTTTTGCTTAATTCTTCATTCCAGTGATAAATATGTTTTGCTTAATTCTTCATTCCAGTGATAAATATGTTTTGCTTAATTCTTCATTCCAGTGATAAATATGTTTTGCTTAATTCTTCATTCCAGTGATAAATATGTTTTGCTTAATTCTTCATTCCAGTGATAAATATGTTTTGCTTAATTCTTCATTCCAGTGATAAATATGTTAGTCTGATCGGCTGATGGACACACGTATGTGTGCTTGAGGTAAACACAATCTCAGATTCTATCACAGATTCTTTTTTTCTCTATGTAATGGTGACCATAGACTTATCCACAACTAACACTTTTAATAGTTGACTGATATCACTTCCCCTCAGATTCGATGAATGGATGGTGCCTCAATATCCGGCCCTGATTGACCGAATTTAGATTTCGAACGCTACTTTATCTCCAGTCATACATAAAATAATAACAACTGCAATTTCCAGTACTGTGACACTGAATTAGGTTCGACCCTTGAGTGCTTTTCAGTTTTTACTCATTAACTTCATTCAATAAGATAACTATATCGGGCAGGATTGTCAGTCAGTTGTCACGTTTATTGTTCAGAGATCGTGCAAGCGTAAGTGGCAAATCAGTATTGTATTTTTAAAAAAAACAAAGATATAATAAGATGAAAAGACAGTTCTGCCCTTAAAAGTCCGCCGTCATAAATGAAAAAAAGTAATCGACATTTAACGAAATTAAGATCAGAAATGATCTATATTGATCATTTCTGATCTTAATTTCGTTAAATGTCCATTACTATATAAACTGATATAAGCTTTATAAACATTATCATCTTCTATCATTGTATTCCCTGATGTGTTCAACTCATAAATGATCATTGTCAACAATTAAAGTTTCAGGTATAGAACAACTGAATAATGGAAAATAAATACAAAACCAAGAGATTTTTTTCAATTGTGACACGTAACATCAGTTCATAGACGTAAGTATATTGTTATTTCGAGTGTTTACCTACTTGCATTTTAAGTTCGAAGTCTGTGACCATGCTGAAAATTTCACATAGTAGCCAGTTGACACAACAAGTCTGCGTGAATTTGATGAGGTTTGTTTAGGAAACGTAATTTAATGAATTTAATGAATATATAATTTCTGCCACCGTAACTGACGCCATTATTTAAATCTCACACAAACTAATCAAACTACAAGACAGAAAGACTTAACATAGACATGCACACATTATCATTATTATAATGTATATATATATATATATATATAGATATGCTAGTATATACTACTAATAAAAGACTCTTTCTACTCTCGCTTTTGACTGAATTACAATTGTTCTGTTCACTTGTGACGGGTAAGGAATTACCCTGCTGATACAACTGAGATGAAGTTGTTCACGCGATGAAATTATAAATCTATTGGAGTAGTGGAGAAGTGAGACGCAATTTCAATGAAATAGTATTATTCAAAAGTACATTAATATACTTGAACGAATGTTAGCTTAAATCAAAAACAGGTATGACGAAGTGTATAAGTAGGTCATCAACATATATGATAAATGCACATATAGTTCATCAACAGATATGGTAACATGTATATTTCATCAATATATATGATAACATGTATATTTCATCAACAGATATGATAAAATATATATTTCTTTAACAGATAGGATAAAATGTATATTTCCTCAACAGATATAATAAAATGTATATTTCATCGACAGATGATAAAATGTATATTTCATCAACAGATATGGTAACATGTATATTTCATCAACAGATATGATAACATGTATATTTTATCAACAAGAATGATGCTGCATTAGATATTCATACATATAACGACACTGACTTTTAGGTGAAAAGCCAAATATATTGCTAATGAACAGATATAATTCTGCTATTTCATGATATCCGCACGCCGACAGTCAAGACACGTTGGTCAAGAACCTCTGACCCTTCATGCTGAGTCGACCGACATCATATGTCCTCCAAAATCACCAAATTTACCATCAAATACGATATCCGGGTTAAACAACCGTACAAAGTTCAACAACCCTACGGAACAGCAAAATATACAACTGAACGTGTAATACTTGTGCTACAAAACGTGTTTGAGTACGAACATAGTGATTTGCGTTACGCATGCGTATACGTGCCCTGACCTGATTACAAATTAAACTGTTCTTCCATAAGAACAACCGTATCAGATTATCAATATGATAACGAAGTTTGCAGATAAATCTGTCAAGAATAATCGCACTGGATGATAAAAAAAGCTCGATCGCTTCTCATTGTTCACTACATACAACATATAATTGAATTCAACTTATGTATTAAGATACCAATATGACTAACCTGAAACATGCTACATTCTATTCGATAGCATGACGTTTTGTGGCATAGACTGGACATTCTAAACAATTTATAATACATTTCGAAACATTTAAAGTATTAAAAATTTTATCCCACACAGAAGGCAGCAAGAAAGAATAATGTCTAACACTTTCAAGTACCTCTACAGCTGAAGATTGCATCTGTAAAGTGAAATGCTTCTTCACAAAGATTCTATTGCAGAGTATCAATTTACGAGAAAATAGCACCAGATGTAATGGGTGGAGCTAAAACGAATACGATATTTTCCTATTCGAATATTTGTTGAATGTATTCGACTAAGATTCGAATATTCGTCAATGTTAACAAATTTATTACATACATTATGTTTTCTTTAGTATGCTTTAGTATTTATTGTTATTCTACCCCCGCCAAGTCGTACTAAACTCATTGTAAACTCATTCATCTAAATCCAATTAAATGACATTTTTTATGTAGGTAGGAGTTATATCACCTGTTTAACTTCAAACTCAGAACGTACATAAACGTTCCTTTAGTAGTGAAGACGCACTTTAAAGAGCGCAGAAACTCAGTTGCCTATTCGGTTAAATGTGGAGATTTTTCAAGAATTTCTATGGTAGGTTATTTGTTCACAATCAAAATCGCACAGACAAATGGTCAATTTAATTTAGTTTTTTTTTATATGCCGGACACG
This sequence comes from Margaritifera margaritifera, assembly GCA_029931535.1. Taxonomy (NCBI): domain Eukaryota; kingdom Metazoa; phylum Mollusca; class Bivalvia; order Unionida; family Margaritiferidae; genus Margaritifera; species Margaritifera margaritifera. The sequence goes on along the minus strand of JAQPZY010001386.1, from coordinate 1,805,098 downwards.
TCCTACGGAACTTATCTTTTTCTCGATTATAAATGCCCAAATCGGAGAGTGGGAGTTTCTTTAAGCCTTAAGAAACTAATATTCCTAGATTATACAACCGAACCAATTTCCAGATTTTCAGAGATGCGGTCAGGAACTGTACTAAATACATTTTATACCTTACTACTGAAACACACGAATACTATGGAAAGATGACTACTGCCTGAAATGAAGTTACCAGATTGGTTCAATTGTGGTACTAAAAATCAGAACACAAAATAATTTAAAACTCCTTGAACACGAAAAATAATGGAACAAAGATAAATTGCGATCAACTCGACATATTTCAGAAAGGTGATATAGATATTCAATAAATTTAACACACAAAAAAAAACCTCGGTATCAAGAAATAATGCGTACTTGTTTACAAGTTAGATAGAGATGGAAGTGTGGTCAAATTTAGTTGCGACACAAAACAACATTCAAGACTATTCAACTGTTGATTTACCAGTTTCAAACATAGAAAGATGTATCGCATTGTTTCAGGAAAGATGCTGATTTACAGATTGTAGTTAATGATAACAGCGTTGAGGTAAACAGTCTTAGACCTGATAGCAGGATGATCATAACTGTGCAGTACGAGGAGGGATTAAATTACATACTTAAATGTAAACAAAATACACATATTTGAATTCGGCTACATTTATGGCACGGCTAAAATATCCCATCAACAGTAAAAGATCAATATACAACGATCCGTTAAAAACAGAGATAGTATTTTTTGGAATACAGAGTTAGATTTAAATCAGGACATAGTGACTCAGTATATGAAGTATATATATATATATATATATATAGATATATATATCTATATATATATATATATATATATATATATATATATATATATATTAATCAACCATGTGAGTGGAACAATTTACCTTGGATCTAAAATCATTCAATTGTTTAAAGCATCGAGAAAATGTTACAAATTGTTTCAAATAAAATGTACTAGTTGTAGATGGATGATCTGTTGGTTTTGTTGATCACACCAAAAGAAAATGTGTCAAGCGTACAGTACTTTCAGATAACTTTATACCGTTGTCAATGACTGACACAGAACAGGATTTAAAACACCTTTACGACAATGGTCGCAGAACAGTTGCTTATATAAACATCAATGAATTGTGGAAACAGATTAAACGTGACAAAAAGAGATTAAACTATGCTGAAGTGAAAGAATGGTTCACTGAACAATCGACCCTACACGTTTTACAAACAAGCTAGAAAATTATTTTCATTCAGAAGGGTCTATGTTGCTCATGTGTATGATCAGTGTCATTTAGACATAGTTGACTCTCAAGCATATGAAACCTACTACGACGGATACAAATACATCTTGATGTTGTTTTTTTTTTTTTGTTTGTTTTTTTTTAAACTACGCATGGACCCAGAGAGTAAAAGCAAGACAACAGATTTACATGCGCTAAACTTTCAGACATTTCAAAACAATGAAAACTTGAAAATATACAGTTTGATAAAGGGTAAAGAGTTTTGCAACAAAACAATCAAGGATCAATCGTAAAAAAGCAAACAAACAGATTTTTTCAACGTACGCGGGGAAAAAGGCATCTGTAGTGGAAAGGTTTAACATAATATTTAAAGGCACACTGTGGAAGTATTTTACACACATTGAACCCAAAAAAACGATTCACCAAACCTAATTCAGTATACAGTAACACTCATCACACATCAAATCACATTCTTCCTTTTGAAGCAAGCAATGAATAAAATAGTTTACACCACTGAATCAGTCCAATCCATTCGGTTATTTGACAACTGTTATATATGGACCTCCAAAATCTGATATTGGAGAAACAGTACGAATTTCAAAATACAAGACAATTGTTGCAAAGGGATACCTTTAAAAACTCACCCAGGAGATATTAAAAATTAGATGAGTAACAATAAGTGATCTGGTAGTTTACAAAGTGGAAGACTTGATCGAGAGAGCATGTTTTGCAAGCAAGAGTTATCTCTGTAAGACAAACTATATTGTGTACACAAATTTGAAATGATTTTGAAGACCAAAAGAATGAAAGGGAAATAGTATGTACTCATGAAATGAAAGGGGTATGATGATTTTTTTTAAACAATTGCGAACCAGCAGAAAACATTAGTCCATTAAAACAAATAGCAATATCAGGTTGCATGATAACTTCGAGTGTTTCAAAGATACCCAATTTCTGGAATGTGACATATATGGTGTATCGCAAAATGAGTGAGTTAACATCTGAATATCACAAATTTTTTTACTGATCACGAGATCAAAGGGTAAAAAGAAACTTCGTCCAAAAATATCGCCGTTAAACAACAAAATGGTACACGTGAAGAACGTGATAAGGCGACCACAACGAAGACAATGTTTTGTAAAGGCAATAAAAAATAAACCACAGAAGGAATGAAAAGAGACAACATTCAAACATATTAAGTTGGTTCAAACTACAATTAAAACACGCTGAATAACAAATACAAAGAAAGTAAAGGACAACAAGCTGGTCTACGATATGTTGAACAAAACAAAAGGTAATGAAACTCGAATAAACATTTGATACAATCATAACGGCAATTATTCATCTCTCCAACTGCATTAAAAAAGTACTACAGCGAATCACACAACTACTAAGTCAAATATGCATTTTAACTTGATAGCATATTTACGATTAATAATTTTAACACACCCGTAAACCTTCAGTCACGAAGAATCATCATAGCATTAACCAAAATCACCTTGATGTAAAACCCAGTACGCCATCCACAGTGTGCAGATTTTCAGAATCTAGTTTTCACAGCCAGAAAGTAATAACTGAAATTTAAATACTTAAATAAATGGATAGTTAGATATACCAACAGTAGCAAAATGCGGTGGAGAAAATCAAATCGAAAACAAAATGCAATTTACCAGAGTTGCAGAGACAGCACAAAACAAACGAGATTAATATGGTGTTTCAGTGTACGAAATTGAAACATATATAGATCGAAATCAACAGTGAATCTAATTTTGGAAAAACAGTAAATAGAGGCTCAATGTGCTTGCACAAGAGAAGTCGATTCCAAAATAATTTCTTAATTTTAAATAATGGACTTCATATTATAACACAAATAACAAGTACAGCACCTTACCCTTGTCCGGAACTCAGCTGAACTCTGCAATGAACCAGGATATTTCATAAATATTTAACGACATCAAAATTTACTACACTGAAGCTCAATATTGCACATTCAAGCCACTGAATATTGTTCAAAACTTCACTCTAATGTTTGACAGTGACAAGTCAATGAAAAAAATACAGATCACATGCTATATCGTGTTGCGGTATTTCGTACTGGCATTTGATAGACCAACATGTACTAGAAACTGTATCATCTCCGGACTAGAGGTCTACCAGAGACAGTACATGTACCGTACCAGAGAAATCAGCATACAAATTTCACGTTTACTTTCATACGCGAAAGCTTTCCTGTGAATGTAAGATACCTCTGCCTGATGACGATGCGTTCAAATCGAATACTAACAACATCGGTTGAAACAATTGAATTGTATCTGCAACTATTTCAAAATTCCACCACGGTATGAATGGTGATACAAACGAAATTTTTTAAAACACATTCGTGATCGATAATGGGCCAGATAAATATAAAACTGTACACTAAGATTTTGGGGAACCTTCATCAGCTATTGTGTTAGCCGCTTATGAACGTGAACATAGCTATGGAGCAGATACTGTTTAGTATTGGCGACAATTGACAGCGGATAAATTGAAGTATATGGAATAAAATAATAGTAAAACGCCTGGACATACTTCTTTCTGGAAGACAGTAATAACCTGACATATCAGGGGTTATCTAGACTGAATCAAAGTATCAGATGATGACAGAATCTGCATCATAGGTGCACACGTGCAAAACAGAACCTCTATGACTTAATATGTTGCAACAGTATCAGCCATTGTTAAAAAGTTGACGGAGCTGCTAGTTCTAAAACAGCAAAGACACAGATAAAAGATCGTGGTAAAATTCCAACAGTACATAGCAGATTCAAAAATGAAATTGAACTGTTATGTAGATTGTGATGGAATCTTTTTGTTACCGGATGACATGGTTATGAAAATAGGTAGTACAGTTGGATACAACAACAATTTACTGAAATCTAGTGACTCGTTTAAATTGGCGTTAAACCATTAATACTGAGGTAACCTGAAGCTGTATTCCAAATTCTCATAGACAACCCGTAACAGTAAGTCAAAAAAAAAAGAAAAAAACTGTATGGGACAAAATGAAGACTAAGTGAGGAACAATGACATAGACAAAAGGGACTATGAATATGATAATGTCCATAACAAATGTGCTAATTCTATAAAATTCTCTGACGTTTCTAAAGATACATGGTAATTGCGCAGCGCAAAGTCTGATCACGAAGTTGGGAAACAAGGACGCGAAGCACAAGTGTGGACAGAGTCCAATTTAGAAACGCCCTCTCCAACCCCCCACAAAAAAAAACAAAACACACAAAAAAAAAAAAAACGTGGACCATGAAATAAATAAAAAATCATTTTAATACTCGTGGTTGTCGGAGCTGGTATGGTTAAATTTTTGAAATAGTTTAATTACCTCGAATTATATTTGCTTTGTTTACAGCTCTGACCAAAAATGCTAGTAACAGCCATCTAATAAGAAGAAAAGTAACATAAAAGAAATGAACGAAACCATTTTTACAAGCACTATTTAATGACTTGCGTACACACTACCAAGCATTCTAGGCAATGCTTATGCCGATCTTTCGGTTAAGCCAAACAAATAATCGACTAAAGGTTCAAACCATTTTTCAACATTTATAGAGATGATTGGCCTGAAGTAGGCTGAGTTGGGGTAGATTGAGTATGTCGAGTAGGAAAAACAGTACCTCTTACCAAATTTGCTACATATAGAGCAATCGTTGATATTGTCATTGCAATATTTGCAATAATTACTGCTATTGTTCCATACTTTTCTTTGAACATATGTTTCAGCCTTTCACCTAATGGTGATTTGTCCCTAACATTTACATTAATGTTTCCAATTGTTTCTCTGAAACCTCTATCCAATTGTAGTAGATGTCCAACTATTTGGGATCGTTTATTCTGAACAACTTTCATCTTGTAATACAGCCTTCTTGTTTGTGTATTTTTTCTTTCAGATAGATTTCTTAGCTCTTCAATCTGCTTACCATACGTTTCAGCATCAAGTTTTATAAACGTTTATTTTTTTATTATTTTTATTTCACAACTTTTACGGGATCTACATAACTCTTTATTTAATTTTTTCCATCTCTGTAGTAAAATAATATGTTCTCTATAGGTGGAGGTTCTCTATTTTTTTTTCTTCGTATTAATCATCAATTATAGTCTCTGCTTCTCTGACTTGCTGGTCAAACGGTTCATTTAAATGTATTGTGTACGTCTGTATTTCCCAGCTTGTCTGATTGCAACTGATGGGTCAGCCGGATAATATGTCGATGATTTATCTGACAATTGACTTTCTAAATGATCTTCCTTTTATAATGTGTCTCTAAGCATATTTAAACAATTCTGAAATTCTTATGTTGGGCTGGAAGAAGACAGAATTGTAATTTCACAAGGCTTTTACGATCCTTTAGTGGATACGATTCTACATAATCTCATCAGAAATTCATCTTGTATGATCTAGTTGTTCGTATACGACATATTCACCTTTAATTCGTTAACAAAGAAAGATTCTTTGGGATGTCTTGCTATTGTGCTAAGTGATATAAATATTTGGCCACGGTTTTGAGTGATCCTTAACTCAGCTGTCTTACCAATTCTGACTATGGATTTGATATAAATTTCACGATTACTGTTTCTGTGCATACATGTCAAATATTATTTTTCAAATTTCGGAACCAAATTTGTTGTTTTTAAATGCCTCGTAAGTGTGACTTCATTTTCTTTCATAGTTTGTTCTGTATTATCAACGCTACCTATTTGCTTTTATTTTTAGAGCACATACACAATATTAATTTGATTATCATTTCTTGTTTGGAGTCGAAAATCATCCGTCAAGATTTCATCATATTCAGATTTCAGTTCATAATCTTCATCACCGTTAACCAATTTTCAGTTATTTAAATAGCAAATAAAATAGATAAGTCACAGCTGGAAAAAGAATTGGGATTCACTTCGAGTAATGTTTCGTGATTCATCGAAGACAAAAAAGCTACATTTATCCTGAAACAGGACATGGAATAGTACCTGAAATTGAACAGTACAAACATGAACTGAATACAGCAATAGCAAATGGAACGTACAAAGAGATGACCGGTAAAAGCTTGACCAAAAAACAGTTGGAAAACATGGAGATAATTCAGTCAAACACACGTCTGAAACACTGGTCAATGCTAGGATTGTTAAGATCTCAAAATAAATTTCATATGTTGTACAGTACACTATGGCATCAGTGATGAGCAAAGTTCTTTAAACTTGGATTTTTAAAAAAGGAGTTGAAAATGGCTACATGGCGTCCAGTGGAATTAGATATTACATGGGATTGCTATCATTGAAGCTGGGTTTGCTTCTTTTCGGGTTGAGTGCCAGTTTGATAACGTTTAAGCATGTAGATTTTGACAAGTCAACAGAAACCAATGGGGCATAAAATGTTGAACAAATGATCGACAATTAAAATGTGTTGCTAATGCATTTGTGCCTTAAATAAATGTTGTTGAATAGTTGAATACCCTCCAGGATCTCATCAGGGATGAAGTTGGTCGTCTTGCACGACCCAACGTTTCGGTGCTCTTCTATCTCTACTCTCGAAGGCATTTTTACATTCTTTGATATATTTTCACTGGATATCATGCTACAAGTATTTGTCCAGTGGAAACATCTAAAGATCAAACACATTGAAAGAAGAACATGGAATAACGTGATAAATATAAAGATTGTCATCACGTACACTTTTAGGCTAATTATCCAGAAGTCAGTAGATGGGACCCCTAGTATTTTCAACGTCGTTTCTGGTTTGATATTTTGTTCCAAAGCTTGCAATATCCTACTTCTAGCCAATTGTGATATCCAACAGTTCTCGTCATTGTGGTACATTTGTCTTAAATACACATAGAGCTGTTAGATTTATTCTCCCCATTTCTTGTTAAATGTTTTATTGTGATCTTTTTTCTCATTTCCCCATTTTTTTTTACTTGTATTTTGCAGTAGTCTTTTAGACATGGTTTACAATAACTGCTTGTTTTATAAAACCTGGTTATGTCTGTCCAGTGGTGTACTGGCCATTGGGCATACCGGGACAAATCCTGGTGGGCCGCCGCAAAAAAATCCGTTTTTACCGGTGTTTTACTGGTGTGAGCAAAACCCCGGGCCTGTCCCGGCAGATAAGCCCAGGGACGAGTTGCTTACCCAGTACACCCCTGTGTATGTCTCTTCTTCACATCTAAGTCATATTTTGGAGTCCTTTATTTAATTTCTACAATTTGACTTCAAATTATATAACATGTTAAGTCATTTTGCAACTTACCATTGTTCACATTCAGATTTATGTTCATCCATCTTCCATATTTAATTGCCAAAGAACTGGAAGGTGGACACGACAAAAAGTAAGATGAAATCAAGGTAAGCAATAAACCAGAGAAAGTAACTTTGCGAGAGACAAAAAATCTACATAGAGTTGAACTTGATAGGCATCTTGGGTAACGTTCACAAGCATTTAAGCGACCCAAGCTCAGCGGTTAGAAAGGTAACATAATGCTGCCAAAGTGCCTAAAATAATATAAGAAGAAAGAAATGAAACTCGCTCAAACAGCACAGTCTATTATTTCTTAGGTGGTGCAGTAGTTATTTTTGGGAATCTTGTTCATTTAGTAAATAAAAGTTGTTTCTTCACAGAGTCTTCAACAGACAGTGGTAAAAGTAGTTGAAAATATCTAAAATACAACAAGATAAAACCCTTCACAGTGTACAACACAATACCAAACATCCTTTAAGTCTGTTCTCCAGATGACTAACTTTCTCGCTAGATAAATAGCAAAGTGTCGGTTGAAATATAAAAGCATAATCGACACCATTTACCACACGGCCTTTACATCTTTTCTCACATTTGCATACGGAATGGTTTTAAAGAAGACTTAAAATTGTACAATTCTCAACAATGAAGAAATTGCAAAGCCAATTATCCATTTACACTCAATTGATAGCACATGGACTTGCACCTGACAAAATTGTTAACACTGTACAATCCAGTTTAATATCAAACATACATCGCTAATGGACTTAAAGTCTACGCGACTTTACTTACTTTTCCGGGCTTTTACTTGACAAAATAGTTACTTAACATATTGAGGAGCTGCTATTGTTAGGTTATAAGCTTGTGGGATGAGCGAAATGACAACACAACGTCTTGCTGAAGTTACAGATATTAAAAAACGATTAGATCAAGGACAGTGAGCACTATAAAGGCGTGAGAAAAAATACAAAATGCTATTCAAGACTTTGAAATGGTTCGAAGCAAGTATAGAAACAGTTTCAGGTAGTGTAAGTATTTTAACAGCTGGATTATGTTTAGCTGGAATAGCTATTGGTATAGTTTTTTCCAGTAACAATCACAGGATTGAGCACATCAGTTACGGAAATTGTTTCAAAGCTTTAAAAAAAGTTGATTCGTAACAAAGTTTCGAAACATAATTAAATCAAGAGCCATCAATAAATTGAACAGTGTCCATGAATTAATAAGCAAAGGGATTACTAATAACGAGATCAGTGATGAGATGCTCATTTTCACGAGTAGCGAATATAGCGAGTACAAAGAGATAAAAGTTCAATCAGCTAAAAATCAAGGGAAAAAATTGAAAAGTTACACAGCTAAAATCAAAAGAGCTACATTACCATTGAGTCACTTACTAAAACCAAAATATACTTCTGGAATCCAATTTTACTGCAGAGAGTAGATTTTGTTTTTGTGTATTACAACACATCGAATGAATCCAAAAGCAATCTCTATTACTACATTGATGACATGAATAAAATTACAACTGTTTTAATTCCTGATGATTGTTACAATCTCGAAATGTACATGAACAAAGTAATTCAGACTTTAAATGGTGACAACGATGAAATTATTGATGTAGACTGTTTGAAACACGTCTCAAAAGTTAAAATTACTCCGGGTAACAATTTCACAATATACTTAAGCAATACTAAATTGCTAGGATTCAATAGCCCGAGAACTATAGAATCATGTACTGGATCAAAAACAGTTTGAGGGTTTGAAAAATTAAAAAAATCTCTATTCATTTTCCTGGACCAAACCAATAACACGCAAAATTACACTAATGGTTACTATCCGTGTTTACTCAAGTCTTTACTAGCTAACAATATGTTTCACAGAGATATGTATATGGCAATTACAAACATTTACAGATAGGTGCTTTTAACATATTGAATAGCAGCCTAGGAAAAGGCCGGCGAAAGTGATCCCAAAAATGTGTACAGCTCGGCAATATAGAAGATTTCGGTGGCTACAAAAGGTCTGCAAAAGGCTTTAGTCTCCTTAATCTCAATTGAGGCAACATTTTACAGAAGCAACCAAGCATTTCGTCGATGAGCAAGAAAAGTACACAGAAATTACTGACGTAAGTGTCAACAATTTTTACTCTGACATTCATACATCTGGCTTGGCTTGAGAAGAACTCACGATAACAGGTGTGGTGTTAACGGTCTTAAATTAGCCAATGTGCAACAAGGTACCCAATTCAAATCAACGGAAAAGAAACTATTGATCGTCAAAAATATATATCTATTTTGATTGAGATGGTCAGTATAGCATTCAAAATAACCTGCGCAAAGAATTTCGCTTTTTATGCATGTATAGATAAATTCAAATGAACCTCACCATAACATGAAAACAGGGTCATTTGTGGAGGGACTAATTTTGGTAAAATATTGTCTGCATTAAAAAAGTTAGATTGTGTACGCAAAGACTTTTGTTATTACATCGTTATCATCTGTCTTACTTTTCTGTGCAATAAGAACAACAATTCAATGTGGATATTCAAAGATAATCGCGACAGATCCAGAAGAGCAATTAGAAAAGTAGCTAGAGTTATTAGTTGATATGTAAATGATGACTGTGAAAATCCTGACGACATAAACAAGAAAGCGACTCGTGTAAGCAAGCTATCTTTTGATGGAAAACTGTCTGTAATATATGTATGGATGATTGGGCACATGTACAACTCTGACGTCAAATATTTCATGAAAATGCAAGATTTTTTATTGCATTTTACAAGGGCATGAAAGCATTAGAATCGGTTTTGGAAGAGAATCCTTTAATTCCAGATGAAATAAAATAAGAGATAGTCGATATTTTTGAAACAATGTAAAAGAAACAAACATTGTATAGTTTCCTTTTCAATTCATTTTATTGATGTGATCATAAGATATTGTGTTTACGTTGTACATCTCAAAATGTGTAGTCTTTTTTGAGAAGCTTTGTTTTATATTCCTTTACAAACTTTCTTTTCATCTGTGTCAGTCCCTTATTAATAAAGTTTTGTCCTTGACCCACACAACTCTCTCATTGATAAAGGGTTTAGCTCCCAGAATTTTTATATTCATTTTTGTCATGTTAAACACATTGTCCGTGGGCTAGCCACAAGTATCGTAGAACGTGATGTCATCATTTATACCACTGTAAAAATTGTCTGTCTCAACAGAAATGCACGGATAATCTGTATCTGTTGCCAACAGTGAAATCTATCACTGTATTTGATTTTCATTTTAGTATAGTAGAATTCATATATAAACCAATTTAATAGCACTAGTACAGTAAAACAAACATAGATAGCTTTGATTAGTTTAATCATTTTATTTTTTATCCTGACTAATACCAAGTCAGCATCTATTCTAATCCTTCTGGCAAACGATATATCTTTATGACATTTGAAATATTTGTTTTAACTTCAGTCCTCTTTCAAAGATTTTCCGTGTGCTTCACAAGCACTAAATTATTCATTAATTGGAGCAAGTCCTTTTCGAATTCAGGGGTAGCTTTTTGGCTCAGACTTGTATTGACCTTGTGTATGATTTCAGCCAAAGTTGCTGTTCAAACAAGAAAACTCTTGGTATCTGGTTCTATAATTTATCACTTATTTCTTTTTCTTGCACAATGCTTTGGTACAGTTTATCTAGTAAACTTGCAATCATTTATTATGTTCTTTTGCAAGAGGGATACATCATTTTCATTTGAAAATAATTTGTCTGGAGGAAGTTGATGGTCCCTGAAATGGTCGCGTAGTTACCCTCAAATCAACGTTTAAAATCCTCTCTGTGTATTTACATTGGAAATGTTTATCCAGTTTATGTATAACCATCTAATCTGTTCATCGCCAGCCCAGCATATGTTGGCTTATTGCCCAGCCATATACAATATTGGTGTCCAGATACATCATATATGACCTTGACCTTAAAACTTTCACACTCCCCATCTTTTGTTTTTCTTTATGAAACATCATCAATATAATTGTCATTGTTCGCTTTCATGTATTTCTATGCCATATTGTACTAATACCACCTATTGATTCCGCTCTCAATCATAAAACAACAAGTCATAGTCTGTCAAAAGTGTAAATTCTACACCTGATATTTTAAAACTGGCATCATGAGCTTAATTGTTCCCCCCGTAAAGAGTGTTATCTTTCATACAGACATCAATGAACTCAATATGTTACATAGCATTAGTGTATCTTTATTTCCTGTAGTCACCTAGTGTATTTAATTTGAACTGCAATGTCACATTGTGTATATACTGGTAATCGTAACCTAAACTGATATGTTAGAATCACTCACATTTTAATGGAACGTTTTCCTGGGAGGTACGGATGTTTCATTGAATCTATCGAAACTATCCAATCAGTTTGACGTATTTCGGGTTTCTATGGGCATAACCTTTGTAACTTCCGGCTGAGTGATCGTGGCCGCTAACGATGTCTTTTAATATTTTGCTCTCACAGATATAACATGTACTCGCTGAGTTCAATATGTTTATTATCTTCATCTATGAATACCATAGATTTTGTATTTTTCAATTCGTTGTAAAGTAGTCTATCTATCCAACACAAACAGTTGTTAAACACGTGTATGGAATCAGTACCTCTAGAAACTATTGGTCTGTAAGGTATGTATGTATATAACAGTGTTTCATGCCACTTGAGCACAAAAGTGGTTATGCAGTGCCAACCAAAAGTACAGTTTTAAAAATGTAAAATGAATTGCAAATAGATTTCTGAAAACAAACCCTTCCAAACAAATGTAAGCATTTAGTGCAACAGGATACAATATAACACGTACAAATTAATGTAAAAATTATGTAAAGGGATATAACATAGAAATAAAGGTAACACATGAAAAAGCCTCAAAATATGACTAAAATTTGTTGTAATACTGCATTCCCTTAAAACCTCTAAGAGATTTCGCGTGGTATGCCCTATACAGTATCTTTAAGCAGCTCACGTCAAAATACTTCTGTTTCACTGGGTGAAAATCGGAACGCTCGACAAGAATGTGCTTCACTGTCAGTGGACACTGCTGGCATGGTATGTATTTCGGTCGAGGTTCATCCGTCAGGAGGTATGCATGAGTCGACAGAAATGCATACAGTTCATGTTTATTTTGAACATTTGAACCCGTTCTCTTCTGGCCATTTCTGAACTTTGGTGATGCTCATCTGTAGTTGACGTTCAATAGTGCGCTTACTCCTTGATCTATAGCAGATCAATACGTTAACATATAATGAGCAGTCAGTTCCTGGATTAAGGCGTTTCAATTTGTTGATGATTTTAATGCTGAATAGGGTGATTGACAATATGTTGCTGTGAAGCACGCCCATCTCCTAAGGATAACTTTCAGAAAGGATACTGCTTACCTTAATTCTGAAGTTTCTATCTTTCAAAAAATTGGAGCTGAAGTTAGGTAGGCGGACCATTAGACATAGGTTAAATAGACCATTCATTATGCCGTACTTCATGTGGTGTCTGACAGATGTTTGTTGGGTTCGAGATACCTGAGAAGTCCATCAGTTACCATCCGTTCCGTGGGTTTGCAAATCCAGCTTGCTAAAGCTATTGGACGATAGTTGGAAGGGTCGTTTTAGCTGGGTATATACGGTGTTTATTCAGATTTTTAGTTCTTGCTTTGGCATTGAAATGTTAAGAGACCTTTTTCCGTTCACTGATGGCGTCTTTGCATGGTTTCTTGACATGTTTAGGAATCGCCGACGTTTTTGATAGTGTATCCCTAGCAACATCATGGAGTATCTTTGAAAATAGGAGTGCTGGATCCACCTCACTTTTAAAACGATCAGCTGTTAGATTTGAAACGTTTCTCAATCTGCCTTGTTTAATTTCCATCTCTGTCCGTGCCCTTTAAAGTTTTGGAACATTATTTCTTAAATATATTGGAAAGTGGTCAGTACCAAGAGAAGTGAAGTAAAATATATGGACTGCTGATTGTCAAATCTAAGGGTGAGTAGAATCCTGTGGCAGGATGCAGGTTGATATACGACTTGTCATGAAAATGACAAAGATTTTGTTTCGAAACATTGTCTTATATCTTCTTCCCTCTCTTGTTGATATATTTATAGCCCCAATGTGTATGGTTGCCGTTAAGGTCTGCAAGCAAAACAAAAGGCGCCGGCATCTGTTTAATTAGAGGGTCAAGATTGATTTGAAGTCCTTGGAGGGAGATATATTTAACGAAGTGAAAGAGTTTTCTGTAACGACACATAAACGGCTACAGCCTGTAAAGTACTATTCTGATTAATGTTGGCAGTGCGGAGTATTATTATGTATAATGATGGACATTCCTCGAGCAGCCTTATCGGTATTTCTTGAAACGCTGCTGTGTGATGTGAGGTTTTTAAGACTGACTCTAACGTTAACTTTTAGAAAGGTTTCCCGAAGACAAACATCGTTTGGATCATGCTCTTTAAGTAGAAGTCTAATTTCATAAATATTTGCCTTTAATCAAATGCAATACCATTGTATTATGGTGTCAGGCATATTTATGAAAGTGGTGAAAGTACAGGACTTCTGGGAGCTTTCCCTGATGCGAAATCAAGGCGCTCTCCAGGCGTCCATACTTTTTAGACTCCCAAACGTATTAACGAGCTTGAAAGAATCGTCAGATCCTTTGGAAAGTCTAGCAGATTATTTAATCCCCTCTTTGTTTGGTTTAGAGAATGCATTACCACTGGTGCCAGCGGTCTGATGCTCATTTGGTGGACCGGATTTAATAGGTTTGTTTGTAGGAGAGTTGGGAATCATCTGCGGTACACTGATTTCATGTCCACTGGGACCAATGGTATGCTGATCTGTACATGGACTGGATTTTGGTGACCTTTCGTTTGTAGCGTCAGCTGTCCTAATTACAACATTGTCACACTTATTATTTGAATTATCTACTTCGCTGTCAGTTTGAGTAGCTGCTAGTACGGGTTTTGGTGGGGTCAAGACTGTGAATTTTTTGTTTGACCTTGTGGCTAAGTAATGTCTGTCTGCGTACAGACATCATTTGAGGAATTTGTTTTCCTCCACTTTAGCGATAGCATAGGATTTTCCAGCAGTATTAAATGGAGCTGTGGCTTCCACAAATATCCTGGCCTCAGGAAAGCTGATGCATCTTTCCTGCTTCACGCGTTGGATCCTTCTCAAGTTTCCACTTAGGACAGTCTCTAGAGTATGAGAAATATTCTGCCTGGCAATTCGCACAAGGTATTTTCTTTGAGCAGGACCCTCCTGCCCGCATATAGGACAGACTGATTTCCTCTTGCAGCCATCTTTGCGGTGGCCATATTTCGGGCAGTTTAAACATCGCGGACTTGGAGTGAAGGGAACCGACCACTGATTCATTTCCCACAGAACTTAATGTTAATATTATACAAAATAAAAATAATTTCTTCGTTAGGTTGGCATACAAACCACACATGCTTCCATTCATTAGAGTTAGTGAAATTGTTTTCAGTCTTGAAATGCAGGTGTTTCGCAGCAGTTGTTTGAAAATCGTGCTCCTAAACAGAGGGGACTCCTTGGCCTGCACCTAATAACATAGCCTCCCACTAAGAGTCCTGACGCTATTTTGTCAGTAGAAAATTAAATACAGGATATCAAAATAAAGTACATATTTTGTTGTCAACTATAGTACAGGGATTGAAGTTTATGAAATGAATAATGGAAGAAAGTTAAATCCATTTACTAGCCGATGGATGCATCTCAAACTATTTAACACTCTATTTTTGTATTGCCCCACCATTAGACTGGTTCTCTGGCTGTAAAATAATTAGTGGTCCGATACCTGAATGGATCAACATGGATATTTAAGAACCCGGCTTTGATCGATGTAGGCAAAGTGGCGCACTTGAGCGTCAGTATGCAAGTGTTGCGTGAATCAACTTGCCGTTACGGATAATGTTGATTCATTTCACTTGTGAGAAGTTATGAGAGCTGAGATTCTTTTAGCATCTCAGCCTCACTGCGGCCATCCAAATCTACACATCTAACAACACCTCTTTGATGAGTTGAGAGATATGTGTGGAAGTACCTTAATACGTATCTGCACAAACCGTTTTGAGCGAAGTAGATTATCAGAGTGAGCTTTGCAGCTAACGCTACAAGTAGTTTGCCTGACAAAAGTTTTTTTTGTTTGTTTACAAATCTTGGCTCTCAGGCAAAGTCTAGAAGCACTTTGGTTATCACAAAAGGTGATAGCTTGGTTAGTTTTTGGTTCTCATCATTGGATTCCATGGTGAGAAATATTTGCCAAGTTCCCGGACTCGGGCGAGTTTCCACATCTGTGTTACTGGTTGAAATATACCTGGTACTTTGGCGATCAGGTCGCAAACTAATGGTTGAAGTTTTGATTGGTTTTCCCATAACGTCAGATTATTATTTCGTCACTTGTGCTACCCACCCACATCGGAGTCCAACAAGAGGACACAGATTTGAGCCCATTTATTGCTTTTCTCAAATCAGGATTGCACAGGATGATATACTCGAGCAAAGTATAAACTTTACTCAATTGACCCTTGCACCGCCCTCAGAGGCTATGACCTTTGTAAGGTTTGGTGAATAGCCTCATGATGATTAATCAGAAAGGTCACTTTTAAATTGTATGCAGATACAGTTAAACTGACGTGACTGACCGATTGATCAGACCGGATCCTTCAGACCTCTCGTCTAGCTGAAGTTGAGCCCAAAAAAGTGTGTTGCATATGAGCGGTACCAATCGGCCTTTCTCAACTACCAGGATCCTTTCCTCCAACTACAAGAGACGCAACCCACGGAAAACAGGGTACCTCCACTCAGTCTCCTCGTACGACATGCATCAAGGACGAATCGGGTGTATTCTACAACCCCGAACCCTCAGAGGGATATGCAGTAGAAACGAAAGTGGTCCACGTATGTTCTCTTCCATGGGTACGGATGTGTTTATTTGTGTTATGCCGTAGTTAAAGAAGTGGTCCAGATACGTGGCCTAGCAATGAGTAGATGACTTATGAGAGAGCGGTAATTTGAATTTACCAGTGGATCATTTATATATATATATATATATATATATATATATATATATATATATATATATATATATATATATATATATATATATATATATATATATATCTGCTTGTGGTGATAAATGTAAAATTACCATAGTGTACAATGGAAAGGTGTACCAAACTGTCATTGGTCATCTACTTTTTGGAATAAACTGAACGGTAAGAAATCTTTTCTTTTGATGATCCTCCTCAGTAATCTTCTAATGAAAGTATGGAATTCATAATAATAATTCCAAGATGCTTTCTTTTGGTAATTAATATATATATATATATATATATATATATATATATATATATATATATATATATATATATATATGTGTATGTCTGCATCCATGCATGTATAAAATACTGTATGTACAGAATTATGTCATAGAAACGTTATGACCTGGCGCTATGTATATCACGCGATCGGCAGAATTACATGTTACATGTATGCTCTTTTCTATTACGATCCATTAGTAACGGCCGAAATTATATTCATAGACTGATGATATATCAGTTAGCGTGTGCTGGAATTTCAAGTAGTTCGTCTGCCAAAATGATAGCATATATACGATGGAAGACAGATTACAACGCAATGAAACTAAAGGTAAAATGTGATTGTTGATCGTCGTATGGAACCCATGCGGTACAGAGGCCTTGAGGGCACATTTTGACTTACTACTTTTAACTTGTTACTTTTGACAAGAATTCATTCTAAATTGTAAAATTATACCAACAGGGGTCAAATCAAGTTGGCATCGCAAGGTTATTGGATCTTGCAAATAAGTACAGTTTCTAGAATTTATTCGTTGTTTTTAGTAAAATGGAAATGTAAAAAATCGGCGTCGTAGGGGTCGATCCAGTTTATTGAATCAAAGAGACAAAAATGATGTAATTTGCAGTTAGAAAGAAATGAGATGTCTCATTGCCTAAAATTAACAATCTGTGTTAGGGAACTTAACAGAAGAAACATAGTCGCATGGTGGAGGAGAAAATTAAGAACAGTTGTAAACACATACTGGGAAAATATCTCATAATTTAGTGATGAATCCAATATATAAATGATCACTGACGTCATTTTATCTGTGGAGGAAAGTGGGAGAAGATTGGGTACCCTAATTGCATATCAAACCTGCCCATTAAGTTACTAGGTACAATGCTCTGGTGATATATAACTTTTAGTGCAATTTGCACCCTGATATATACAGAATATTTTATAATCAAAAGTATCAGGGGGTACTTAAATCTTTGGCTAGATTTTGCAAGTGATTTACCTGATAAAACTTTCATTTGTCAATATCACAATGTCCCTATTTACATGAACCGTTTCACTCTTTCTATAAATAGAGAAAGAAATACATTTACGTCCGTGGCCAGCACAATCTACATATTATAATAATAGAAACACATCACTACATACCAAGAGAGAGTTAAAAACATTCACAAATCATAGATCTCCAAGAGTCTATTCGTAACATCTGGGAATCACTAACAGAAGATTTTTCCAGGAAATGTAATCAAACCATACTGTTATGACTCTAGGTCTTAAAATATGTAACAGGAAGACAGTGCAACCAATACAATCAAGTAAAATCAACAAGCAGTTTATTCCAGACAATTAAAGTGAAAATTGAAAAGACACTTACAATTTGTGAGTTAAATTCCAAATAATTATAAATGTCCTAATCACAAGTCCAAAAAAATAGAATGTTCCGAATGAATTCCAATAGTTTTGAATGTCCTGATGTACCACAAAAATGTAATCCAGAATGTATTTGAATGAGTTCACATAAATCCCCAAATCATGTATTAATCCAAAAGTCAACGAGCACTTAAGAATTTCCAATGAATAATTTAAATAAATAATTCCTCTCAAATTATATCTGAATTCGACAACACAACTGTAATTACTAAAATAGATTCCTTACACACTGATCTTTAGAACAGGAATTCTAAAACAGGAATGAAATTGTTTACTAAAATCTCTCTCTCTCTCTCTCTCTCTCTATATATATATATATATATATATATATATATATATATATATATATATGTGTGTGTGTGTGTGTGTGTGTCACAACACAAATTGTGTAATTTTAATGGAAATATACTGGCCTACCGGACATATATCGCAAATGTCTAATTGCGAAATGCCTATCAAAATACTGTCCTATCTGACACATGTCAAAAGTTACAAGCATGGCCAAAAGTTAAGTATGTATTTTCAAATAAACATACAACGTAATATTATAAACAAAAGGTAAGTATGTAAACATCATACATAACAATATTTCATGGCATATTTAAAATATACAGGACCAAATATTAAATCGCAAAATATTAAGGCATGTGTCTATATTGCTTTCGTATCAAGCATGTTGTTGTCATTTGTTTATTACTCTCACCTTTATGTCATTGATGTTTGTCCCTTAACTTATGACACGGTTCTGCGTGTATGTATGTAAGCGTGTATGTATGTATGTATTGGATGGATGGATGAATCATACAATGTTTGCAGTGTGGCAACGTTTGCCAGAGTACCAGAAAAGAATTTAAACTTTAAGGTTCGAAGATTGTCCCTTCGTCTCCGACAAACTTGCGCAAACAGGGATGGTGTATGACCCTTACTCTTACACGATCTATTACTAAGTACCCAAAAGATACTTAACAAATGAGTTTATTTTATGAGGGTCATATTACGCAATCGAACACGTCAAATCAGTAAAAACCGAGCTGATCATGCATCTATGGTTGTATGTATCTAGGAGAAAAGAAATTAAATGTATAGGTTTTAAAATCATCTTGATATTTATCACATATTGCAAATGATACTGTAATGACTCTATATTTGTTAAATGTATATAACCGATTTATCTACTGATGTCCCAAACCTGTAAATCCAGTTTATTCTTCCACAATGCGACAAACCTGTCTTTAACAAGAATGCAGTGGCAATTTCTTGGCGGAAGTTTCAGGCAGGATGAGGTGCTATTCGGACCTGTATAACGCATGGTTCCTTATTGGTCACGGAGGATACTCGAAATTGGTCATATCCGGATGATTGAAGCAAATATCCAGATTCCATGTTCAGAGGAGTGCGAACACACGGACGTCCGTTCGTTTGTATGGCTCGAACTTCTTAACACGAGACCTTACTGTGAGATACTTTTACGTATATGCCGATGTGAGACTCGTGCCTCTAACTAGAATACGCATTGTATGTGGATATTTGCAAGTGATTAAACGTTTCGTTGCCTGGACGTAAAGCCAACAGAAGTTATGGTCGACCATGTGCTGCATTGTGTGCCTGTGTAGTATACTTCAGAATGCCCATTTGGTGAGTTACCTTTTCGTCTATTTTGTCGCTAGCTTTCATTTTTCTATCGAGAAATGATTCACGTTTCCAAACCCTTTGAATATCTATTCATAAAAATGTGTTTGGATATATCTATAGGTTTGATATAAATATATTTGTATTTGTTTATAGCTCGAAATAATTTGTTTCATTTAAACGCTTGAATGGTTCTCTCACGTGCAAATATCTGATTGATGCAAGTGTTTCGTTTGTGGTCAAAAGAGTAAGAATTCTTTTAAGTTAATTGCTCGTCTTTTTAGGACGGTAATATATTCCTTCGTTCCCGTTTTATTCATGAGTTTTTGAGCTTTTTTCCCTTCTTCACGATACTGCGTTGAGTGAATCACGCCTGTTTTGTGCCCACTGACTATGGAGGAAAGCTGCACGAGGATTTGCAGACACTTTTCCTGATTCTAGGAGCTAGATAATCAATACAAAAGTAGTAATGTGGGCTGATATGGGACTAGTGGGGGAATTAACATTACGCTGTAGTTTAACACGTATGGGTCGATATGTGGCACAAGGGAGTTGTAATGTTAAAAACGTCCATAGGCCTAACATTATGGAATAAT
Source organism: Margaritifera margaritifera (assembly GCA_029931535.1). Lineage (NCBI taxonomy): Eukaryota > Metazoa > Mollusca > Bivalvia > Unionida > Margaritiferidae > Margaritifera > Margaritifera margaritifera. The sequence continues at coordinate 1,784,536 of JAQPZY010001386.1, read as the reverse complement.
ATGGGACACAAGGGGAATTAACATTATACCGTATTTTAACGTTATGGGGCGATATGGGGCACAAGGGCAATTTTTAACATTATGAATCCTTTTATGGCACAAGTGGATTTTAGCATTACGCCTCCGTGTTGAAAAATGTTTGGGGCACAAGGGGAATTTATCATTATGGGTATCTTTATATACTATCTAACACCCAGTTTTATATACTATTCAAGATCTAGTTTTATATACTATCCAACACCAAGTTGTATATACTATCCAACACAGTTTTAATACTGTCCAACACTGAGTTCTTTATACTATCTGACACCTATTTTATATACTATCCCAACACCCAGTTTTATATACTATTCAACACCCTTTAAATATAATATCCAACACTCAGTTTTATCTACTATCCAACACCCAGCTTTACGTAATATGCAATACCCCAAATTTAAAATCCAACAGGCCGTTGTAGAGACTAATCAACAATAAATAGTAGAATTGAAAAGAAGAGTGATGAAATCGCACACTATCGCACATAAAAGGATAGGAGTTCAAATACACACTATACTTGCATGAACACAGACATTCTATCACACTTGGATAGGGGGTTTACGTTCTACTTTTTGTGAGTAGACATAGACGTACACAAACATAAAATACATAGTATCTCTGTTTCTAGGAGAACTGTGTGGATCTGAAAAGGCCGTTGAGTGTTGTCCTGGATTGTTGATGTTGATGGCTTCGGCTGTAAGGGTACATCTACACCAAGTAGTCGGTTGTTCCACAAACAGAGATATTGGCCCTAAAATCAAGTTCATTTGCCTCCATCTTCCAATCCTCCTCATTAGGAATCAGGGGTTGTTCTGGCAGCTGTTGTTGCTCTTGTTGCTGCTGCTGCTGCTCTTCTTCATTTTGCCACAGCCTCTGTTGCACCTTCATCCAATGTTGTTTCAGCTCTGGAATTCCCTTTCCCTCATCGCCCCTTTTTCTTCCACGCATATTCTCTATCTTCATTGTTTACTCATCTACTACTTCTCTCATGATGTCCTTTGCCGTTTTAAAAAGGTCATCTCCCTCTTCAGGTGTCGGACGTTGGGGTAACACTTCATCTTCTTCACTCGCACCGGGAGGTGTTGCACTCTTTGCAAGAGTGACATAGGTGACATAGCGATGGAAAACTTTCCAATTTGGCAGAGTTGACTGGTCATTTCCTCGTGGACGAGTCAACGACTGATGACAAGACTGACGAACGCACCGCTGTATATGTTGGAAGCACTGACGTTAAGGAAAACATCCCTTAGATTGGGTATGCGGGTGTGAAAGAAAACACCCTCTTAGAAAATTTTAAAGATCGACAGAGAGAGAAAAGCAGGTCAGAATAGTATGTTCTTTCCAGAAAAGGAGCCAACACCATTTTCTATTCTAAATCAACATTTTAATAAGCCCCGATAACTTAAACATCAAGAAACAAATAAAGAGAGAGAATTATGGCTAGTCCCCTCCTTTCCATGTACAAATACCAAACATTAAGCATGAATGTATTTTACAAGGTTGACAACATTGTGGCATAAGACTAGACTTCCAATGATCTAGTACAGTGTCATTTTGTCATCGATACACAGTACGTGTCTGTGCTAAAGAAACAATATAGCCATAATGTTCACAAAACAACTTTTCTATTTTGTCATCATTTCTAGAGAAATCACTTCCAAAACAAGTCGGTACATGTTCTTATGGGAATCCAAGGATTCGTTGATGAAGACAATACACACAGTATTGTTCACACACTAATTCAGTGGATACAGCATTTCTTCTCATAAAGTCAATAATATCATCTTCTAGAACAGGTAATCGTTAGGAATCAAAAGATTCCACGCTGTGGTAGTTGGAAAAGTATACGTTCACCTAATGGACTCCTGGGCGTTGATTGTCGTGTTGGTGACATATGCTCGAATGTCTTCGGGCTTTGGATGAGGAAGTTCATCTTTAGTACACACCACTGGATTCCAAGAAGCTTTGTGGGTCAGAAGGTAATGATGTTCCCATGTATTCAACCTTCACGGATAATGATAAATAATAAGTTCACACTCGACTTTCTCCTTGAAAAGATCTGTCAAGTAAGTCGATTAACGGGAAGTCTCGGTACTCTGTTGCAAGTGAGCTTCGATGCGTCTCATTTCCAAAGAAGTCAATGGAGGTAGGGAATGGCCAGTTAAGTTTTTCTACCACTCTTTCTAGGTCTTCTCTTCTGATATGAGTGTCTAATCTTCTTCCAGATACTCTTCCAACTTTTATTCTTGACTCATCATTAAACATTTGTCGTGTTGCACTTCACTTAGATGATCGATTTGACAACCAAAGCAATGTTCTCTGATTAGGAGTGTAATTCTTCCAGACAAATGACGAGAAAAACAAGAGGCTAAGTGCTGTTCTTGTTCTGGCCATCTTGACATCATGACTGTATCATTCACTTCTTCTTCTCCACATGTAGCTGTTGTTCTGGATACAAAACATCATCTTGGCCTATCTCCATGTGTTCGTGTTCCATGTTTTAATAGTCTATGATAACTTCTCTCAAACTGTTGATTGGCAAAGTTTTGTCAAATTGTCGTGACGTCGTATGAACTTGACTTTAGGCACCACTGGTATTCACAACAAATCCAGTAAACTTTGTAACACTTCTGTTTCGTCTTGTACTTTTTTCTTAGGAGATGCCACATTTTGGCTGCACAGCTGCAGCTAGAATACTAGAAGAAGATGTTGCCGGAGAAGAAGTTTCTTTAGAGATGGTTTCCGTTTTTTCATCAGAATGGGAAACACTGGTCTTAAATTAGGTTTAGCAAGGGCATCATCAATAAAGGAGAAGTTGAAGCAGAGACGGTCATCAATCGAAGTTGCCGTGAGTACGTGCGCGTTCTAGCGACAGTACCTCTTTTTCTTGAAGAAGCCGCTTTCTTTTGGGTTTTTTTCTTCTTCGTAGAGCGTGAACTTGCTGCCCCTCTCTTCTCTTTTGTATGTCTTTCATGCTTTGCCGTTTTAACTTCAGCTTCAAGATCCGATAGTAGACGCGAATGAATAATGACACCACCTAAAGATGCACTTTCGCCTGGTTTCAAGATAATTTGTTTCTTGGCTTGGGTATCGATTCTTGGATTAGCGAGTTGTATGGAAGCTTTTCTATGTTTTTCGAACAAAACGTTTTTTTTAATGTGGAATATGAATGATGGTTTGTAGTAATTGACATGCTGTCAAAGTTAACCATTATAGCACTTCTTTGAGACTAGCTTCTAACATATGTGAACGCAACTGTGCATTTGTTTCGTGACTGATGTCATACAGTGCACGAATCAGTTTGGCAGGTGGATGAGATTGGAAGGAAGTTATGATGAATACTGTCGGAAAGGAAGGTGAATGTTGTTTTTATATTTACTTTTTTGGACACGAAAACGAGGAAGGCCACTTGCAAATGACTGAACTTCCTTCTTGACACCAATCGTGACACAAATTTGCACGAAATCTCAAATAATCGGGAGTGGTAGGTTTTAAATCGATGAGTAAATATGCATGTTGCGATTGAGGCGTCGTCATAAGTATAATTCAGCCAAGGTGTTCCTAACTGCTTTGCCAAAACTTGAACTTTGAGATTGAACTCTTGGACTTTTAAACAACACGACATAATGAACATTGAGACTGATGGTGAGATGCTCTTTACTTTGTTGAATACAGCTTGTGTTATGTCAATACGATGATGTCCTTTTCGAGTAAAGCGAATTTTAATTTCTTCTTCGTCTTCTCCTAACACGTCATCAAAGATGACAAGATGCGTTTGACTAAAGCCAGACACGATCTAAAGTCTTCGCAAGGAATTCCCTCTGCAAAAGAGATGGATTCTCCTTGTCTTACTTTCAGTAACAATTAAGCCTATTGCCACTCTTTGTATCACCAGACGATACGTTGTGGAGGACGATCGAACACAAGTAATTTTTGTTCCATCAAACATTTGACAAATTCTGTCTTGGCTGAACCACTGGGTCCAGCAACCAACATGCTAAACGGATGACGAAGATACAGTGCCTCTCAACTTGGACGATCTGATCTTTCGTCAGTCACTTTAAGAACGGATGATACAGCCATAACTTTCAAGTTATGTTTGGAATTCTGAGATTCCATAAACGACACAAGACATTTCATACAGAAAACAAACATGTTTATTTTTTCTTTTTATGGTATAACAGAACATATTCACATTTCAAAACACAACGTTTATGTTTTCTTTCTTTCTTTCATCAGTCAAACACGATGCCTTTGGCATAATCAGTCACTTCTTGTTTCCATGCGTCGAAGTTACGACTTTCCAGTCACGTACATCACTCCAGTTTTAAATCTGCTGTGGGGTACAGGAGTCGTATTCTTCATTATTCGGAATATTTTTAAGACAATGAGTTTTTGTGTACATATAAGTTTTGGCTGTCATGTCTTTGCATGTACAGTTCATAAATTGGCCACAAATAATATGCTGTAAACGAAATCTAAGAAATGTAGTCACTAATACATTCTCGACATGTCGTCCAAAATTCAAAGGAATCGTATCATCTTGTGGAATTAGTTCTTTTAAAAGCAGTTGTTAATCCACTAAGTTTTGGGCGGTGTCATTCATTTCCTTCCATGGGATTTGGTGCATAATTGGGACAGAAGTCGTGGCATGCCAAGTCTTACTACGTGTTCGCAGCATGGTCGTATGTGTAGGCAAAAATATCTCTTTCCGACTTATCTACAGTATTTCTATATTATGCAGATACCAATGATTATTCATTGGTATTGGGTGTAATTGTTCTTTGCCTTTCACTTGAATCTGTATAAAGTAGCGGTAAATGCTTTCACTCAGTTCCGATTGTAGATTCTGAATGTGCTTTTCTTAACTAGTCATTCACAGGAATGTCTTTTTTTAAGGAATAGTTACACATGCAACAAAGGAAATCTTAAAATCCATGAAATTTAGTCCCTAACTCACACACGACACGTCGTAATGGATTCTTGTCTCTTACTTGTTTCAAAAGTATTTGGTAATCCTCTGTGAGTCGAACCTCTTCTTCGTCGCACAGAATTCAATCTAGAACTCAAATAATGTAGGTTGAAATCGTGGCATCAAAAGTCTTATAAGATGTGAGTAGTTGATCAATGTCTGATTATTTAAAAGTCTTTCAGAGTAATCAACCTTGTTATAGAATTCAGATACTAGTGGGGAAAACTTATTTACCATAGAGGATAAACCTGATAAGATCCTCTTTAAACGCGTACTTTAAGATCTAAAGGTAGATTCTGAGTGTACTCTTCTAGACTGTCCATTTACAAAATTGTAATGTTGTGCCACACAAATAACTCAAATTGCAGAAGACGTGGTATCAATAGCTTCATATCCACGAAGAGTTTTGTGTCTGTCAAAGTCCTTTCCAAGAATCATCTTTCTTGTACAATTCAGATAGCAACATTTTACAAATGTTGAAATCATTTGTCAATTGCGTTTCACTTGAATGTGTTCAAGCCCCCTGTAAATGCGGTCTCAGAGCACTAAAGGTAAACTACGAATCCTCTCCTCTTCTAAAGTATCCATCAGGATACTAATCATGACACACCAAGAAAAGGTAGTGACAGCACGGAGACTAACCGGCATGTTCATGGAAAGTTGAATCTATGTTCTCCCATTCGTGGATCTTCACATCACAACTGAAATACTGTCCTCGTCCCATGTAGACAAACCCTGCTCTGGCTAAAGTTTTCAAGGCGGAAAAATCTACCCATTTGGGCCATTCCCTTTTTTTTTTTTTCGTTGTTTTTTTTTTTTTTTTGAACGTCTGAAATCGACTTTCAAAATCACAAAAGTGTATTCTTCTTTAATATGTGATTCTAGATGAACTAATGGTATCCATAGTGATTTTGTAAGTGTGTGGATTTGATGCATGGATGGGCACACGAGCTCTTTCACTAGTAGAACGGCAAAGTCGTGCTACATCGGTAACGGTAACGTGTTGGGATTGGTAAGTCGCACTCGTTTCTGATAGATGATCTGATACACTTTTTCTAAGGGTCGAATGATGATTTGATGATCTGACAATTTTGTGAGGATCCATCGTTTTGACCCGAAAGTCTTGATCTTGACCTGACTTTAAGGCTTCTTTTAAGACGTCAAAGTTTAGCACTTGATACGATAGTTCAATGTCAGTCCTTCACCTTACATTTGATATAAAGATGTCTCGGTACTGGTTACAATAATATTTAGGTCCACCATTGGCAAACTCAAAATAGTGTCTTCGGGATATACGGGATACTGTGTCTGGTACTTGGAAATTGATCCCCGATTAAACGTTGCGCTTTCCGCTCCCTAAACGAGGTAAAGAGTGTGTCCTATGAATGGTGGCTTTCCCATCGGTCATGTCAACTCATCATAAGATTGTTAGACTTGCTGAATTTTGTCTAAGATTTTAGTATAAGTTAATTAAGCAGGTATACTTAACTCAATCCAAACAAGAGATTTCGAACTGTCATGAGTGATGGATAGCCTCAGACGATCTTGATCTTTAGCTTGGCACTGACGTTTCATTTCCTTTAACATTGACTCCAATAAGTCCGTAAAGAAGAAAGCTGCTTTCTCTGACGGGACGTGAGACTTGAGATCTTTAAATCTGGCCGTATATGTGTAGACCATCGTTCTAAATTTTCTGGAAGTCACTTTGTGGATAGCTCAAATGTGAAAATAATCTTCAGGCGCTACCAAAAGACTTTCTTTCTTAGCCGATCTTGACTCTCTCGGTCTTGAGGAAGAGGAGGATGCTGTTGGATATGGATCAATCATGTCTTCTTCAAACCCGTACCGGTGAACTTCTGCAAACACTTCTTGGAGAGTGTTGGGTGACACAGAACGCCGTCATCTCTTGGCTTCTGGTTGAAAATGTGTACTCGTTTCATGAGGGTAGATGATTCAAATTTAATTTTATTAGGTTAAATCTTATTTAGTTTCAATCTGTAAAGAGATTTACAGACAGTCATTCGAAAATACACTTCCAGCAAGACTTTTAACTACTTCTTTTGAGATAAAAAGCCAAGATGCATGTTTTGTCTGTCAGTAGAAAGGACACTTGGGCTACAGAATATCCACGCCGTCAAAAAAAGGAACCTCCAGGACAGGAAAAAAGAGAAACAAAAGTAAAGATATCTGTTATCAATGACAAGAAAAAGGACATTGGTCTTCCAAGAAGGTGAAAAAAAAAGAGAAAAATGGAGATTTCAAATGACATTAAAGGAGAACCCATTCTAGCAAAGAAATTCAAAAAGGCAAGACAAGCTGAAAAAACAGCAGAAGAGCTCATGCCAGTGAAAAAATTAAGAAAGGAGGTGTAGGACTGTATGATGTGTTTTGAAAGTTCTTTGTGATTCTTATTCACAAGAATATACCAAAACGCTTACGTGTATCTTTTCTATCTTTTTTTAAGCATAGATAAGATACTCAAATACACTTTTACGGACAAAAAATGACTCGTTGAATAGTAAATTTGGGGTTTTGGATAGTAAATCTGAGGTGCTTGAATACTTGATGACTGCGTGTTGGTGACTCTACCCGTTTCGTTGGTTGGTAAGTGTGGAGTGTTGGTCACTCCAACAGCGTGTTGGATAGTAATTGTGGAGTGTTGGATAGTCATTTACTGGATGTGGGTAACTCCAACGGCGTGTTGGATAATAAGTGTGGTGTCTTGGATAGTAGATGAGTGAGTATAGGTCACCAAAATTTTGTGTTGATGGTATAGTGTGTGTATATATTCCTACCCTTTTCGTATCGGGTGTTGGTCTCTTTAAACTGAGTGAACTGTTTAATTCTGTATACATATATTTCCGATTTTGCAAAAAATAGTCATTACAGTTTTTTATTTTATTTGTACAATTTTTTATTTCTTTGGCAATTTTTTAATTTGTCCTGACATTTTTCAGTCTAAATTCGGTATAGTTTGTTTAATTGTATGCATTCTTTTATTTGTGAAAAAAATGTAAATATATAAAGTGTTCACTTTTTACAATTTCTAAAGATTCCTTAATAAATTTTTTACATTTTGGGGTAATTTCTTTTCAATAGCCGCTAATTCCGTATTAGTTTAGTAACCTTAGCTTGACTTTTAGTCTCGGCCATATTTTTAAAATTTGTCTGGACTTATTCAGTCTCCGCTAAAGTGCGTATGAGTTTCGGCATTTTAGTACAACTTTAGTCTAGGCCCAAATTTGTACAGTTTTCAGAGTTTGTTAAGTCTCCGCTAAGACCTTGGCAGTTTCGGAATTTTAGTACTACTTTTAATCTAGGCCAACATTTTTACACTGCTTCGGCTTTTTTCAGTCTCGCTATAGTTCGTGACAGTTTCGGAATTTTAGTATTGATTTTCGCCTCGGCCATTTTATCTGCTATTCCGGTATTTCTAGTCTCCGCTAAATTCCCTGTCAGTTTCGGAATTTTAGTATAGCTTTTAGTTTTGACGATTTTAATCCAACGTTTTGGGCTTTTGTCTAGTCTCCGCTAAATTCCATAACAGTCTGAGAATTTTAGGACTACTTTTATCACCTCTATTTTTGTGCTATTATGAGTTAGTTCTCTTAAATACAGCTACTTATAACATCAGTACAATATATGCAAATTTACCGACAGTGCCAATACAATATGAGGTATAGGTAAATCTTTATATTATATAAATCTCGGATATATGCATATAGCCAGCATATTCTCTCGAAGGAACTTCCCTTCCTCTGTTCGGTTTGCAAAAGAGTGAGTGTTGGATGGTGATAGTGAGTGATGGTGAGTAAGACTGTGTATTGGTTTGCATGCGTTGTCAGTTTGTGTGGGTGCTGGTTAGAAAGACTGTGCATTGATTTGTTGGCGTGGGTGTTGGTCAGTAGATGAGTGGGTGCTTGTAGGTCAGACAGTGTGTTAGTTAGTATGTGTGGGTGTTGGTCAGTCAAAATTGCGTATTAGTTACTAGATATGGATGTTGGTCAGTCCAAATAGCGTATTGGTTAGTAGGTGGTGTGGGGTTATAATCAGTAGATGACTGTGTGATGGTCAGTCAAAAGGCGTATAGGTTAGCAGGTGTGGGTGATGGTCAGTCAAAAGGCGTGCTGGTTAATAGTTGTGGGTGTTGGTCAGTAAGTGTCTAATGTATATTTCCCCGTCCCACAATGTTAAAACTATGGCATAATGTTAAATTCATCTTGTGTACTGAACTGCACCACCATGTTAAATATTCCTTGTGCGCCATAACGGCCCATAATGTTGAATACCCCTTGTACCAAATATCACCCTCTAATGTAAACCTACAGCATAATGTTAGTTTATTTTGTGCCCTTATGTTGACCCTATGGACATTTCTAACATTACATTTCTCCTTGTGCCCCATATTGACCTATACGTGTTAACCTACGGCATAATGTTAATTCCACTTGTGCACCATATCAACACACATTATTATTTACGAACATTTATTGAACATATTGAACATTTCTATTGAATTTGAGAACATTTTTATCTGTACTATTCTTTTCTATTCTTTCTTTCTGTCTCTTGAATTTTGTTTAATAAAGGCACAAAATAACGTTCCTTGTATTTCTTTCCTGATTCATGTGGTTACATACATATAGTTTTCCTAGTATCTTTGCATTTATTCACTTCGTATCGTTACATTGTCTGGGCTCGTCCGGGATGGATATAAGTATAGCTTAGATTTCTCTATGTGTATAAGTTTTCCTTCTAAAAGGAATCGTGGGTATTACCCGCTATTATCCTCTCTTCTGTGCTGTTTTTTCTGTTTGTAAATCTCTTCAATTTACACACGGTGTCTCAGCTCCGGTCCTGGTTTCAAACTATTCTAGACAAAGGTGATGATGTTTCACAGGGTATCGAATTATTGAAACACGTTCTAAAAACGGGAGAGATCAACGGCAGGCACCGAAATAACTACAAAAGGCTGAAATGGAGCGGGAAAGAAAAATGAGGGAGCTGATGTTAATAGAGAGGGAACTTAAATTAAAGGAAACCGCTGTTGCAGGCACATATACGGGTGGTGGATCCACCGATAATGAGGCGAATGTAAAATTACCTAAATTTGTCGAAGGGGAAGAAGTTGATGTATTTCATATTACCAAACTTGCATGATTGGAATAAAAAGGAATGGTCGATGAGACTAATTCCCCAGCAGACTGGTAAAACTTTAGAAGCATCTGCTCGACTCGATGACGCGGACAGTGCTGACTATAAAAAAGCGAAACAAGCTACTCTGAACAGATATGACCTGACCTCATTGGCGTTTCGCGAAAAACACTTTGTAATGCAAGACAGAATACGGGCGAAACCTTTAGCGAATTCAGAGTGCGTGTTACAGACTTTTTCAAGCACTGGTGAAAAAGTGAAATAATTGAGACCGATTAGTCACGAGTAAATGCTTAGCTGAAGATGAAGTTTATTCCCGCACACGAGACGTTACATTGGCTGATGCGACGAGTTGCGTCTGTCCCGAGGCTTGGATTGACGTCGAGTCGACATATTTGACTGGTAGAATTTTGGCGTTAGTCATGCATACCCATTTTGTAAATCTGATCATTAGAAATCATAGTCAGTGTTGTATGCAAGCAGCGAAGGTAGCGAGTGACGACGGGAAAGACACTTGCCTGGTAGTTGAGACGAGGTCCAAAAAGATCAAAATGTTTGTTAGAGGAGAGCGTCCGTTTTTGGCAACGTTGAAGATCATCCGAGAAGGTCAATGTCGGAGAGCATTTCAGGTCTTGAGACTTACGACTTGAGTACGTTGCACAATGGTAATGAATTTTACACAGAACAGATTAGAGATCCGGCGTTGGCAAAGGCACATAATCTGTCCAAAACCCAAGATAGAGACGGTGAATCGTATCTCTCCGTGGAATCTGGCATATTGTATTGTATAGCGTATACCAGTCAAGAGATTCCGACCAGCTGCGCCAGATAGTCACCCAAATACATTTCTGGCGAACATTCTTTTCCTTGCTCACGACATTCTTTTAGCGGGTCAAAATCGCAACACACGCCCGCGAATATTGCAGCATTTTTTTCTAGGTGGATCAATTTAAAGACGTTACCGAATTTCGCAAATCCTGTCCAAATTGTCACAAGGGCCTTTTTAAGGTATATGTAACCCTTCTAGTAAAAATCTCCATGGATGACCCTTTCAAACGTGCGGCCATTGACTTTGTAGGACCTTTACCACGTACGGAAATAAGTACATTTTAGTTGTATGCGATAATGCCAACCGATATCCAAAGGCAGTCACGTTGAAGCCCCAAGGCGCTTAAGTCGCGGCAGTAGCGCTCGTCGAAATATTTTCTAGGGTAGGTGTTCATTTGAAACTGCTTTCTGATCAGGGTACCACTTCATGTCGCAACTGATTAAAGAAATGTGTCCATTACTCCATATTCGAAAAGTCACTTCGACACCATATCACCCACAAACAAATGGCCTCGTCGAGAAATTCAGCGGAACATTAATGAAAATGCTCCGGTTCTACGCTCAAGACGACAAAAAGGCCTGGGGCAAATATTTGTCCTACGTTTTGTTTGCCTACAGGGAGGTCCCACGGGATACGACTCGATTCTCTTTGTTTGAATTATTTACCTGCAGTATCGAAAGAGGCATGGAAGAAACCAGAACCAGATGAGAAAGGGTTTTTCAATCTCGGTCCTCAGTTATATTCTCGATGTAAATGAACGCCTAGCAAAGATGACTGAATTATCCCAAATGAACGAGGTGGGTAACACAAAGCTTAATACATATTGTGATAAGCGTGTTCGGAAAAGAAAACGTGAGATTGGTCAGCGGATCCTCGTTTTACTCCCAACTTCCTCAAGCAAATTATTAGCGTAATCGAAAGGCCCATTTCATGTGTTAAAACTGACGAGTCTGGTAGACTACAATGCAAAATTAATGAACAATAAGATGTATGTATGTATGTATGTATGTATGTATGTATGTATGTATGTATGTATGTATGTATGTATGTATGTATGTATGTATGTATGTATGTATGTATGTATGTATGTATGTAGTGTTTTAAGGCACCTCAGCACAAAAGTGGCCATGCAGTGCCAACTAAAGGTAAAGTTCGAATATTGTAAAGATGAATTGCATAAACATTTAGGAACGTAAATCTTTCTAAATAAATGTCAAACTTAAGTACAACAAGACACAATGCAAAACGTAAAGATGTTACTATTCTGTTAAACGTATAGAAAATAACAGATAATGGTAATATTTGCAAAATCTTTAAAACAATATTAAAATGTTTTGTATAAACTGTATTCCCTTAAAAAGTCCAAGATTTTCTCGGGCTGTACTTCCTCATACAGTTTCCTCTGTCTCACATGGTGGAAATCGACACGCTCGACAATAATGTTCCCCACTGCCAGCAGATACTGGCAAAATATGCATTTTGGTTGAGAATCACCCTTCAGGAGGTATGCCAGTAGATACTGAGAATCACCCTTCAGGAGGTATGCCAGTAGATACTGAGAATCACCCTTCAGGAGGTATGCCAGTAGATACTGAGAATCACCCTTCAGGAGGTATGCCAGTAGATACTGAGAATCACCCTTCAGGAGGTATGCCAGTAGATACTGAGAATCACCCTTCAGGAGGTATGCATGAGATACTGAGAATCACCCTTCAGGAGGTATGCCAGTAGATACTGAGAATCACCCTTCAGGAGGTATGCCAGTAGATACTGAGAATCACCCTTCAGGAGGTATGCCAGTAGATACTGAGAATCACCCTTCAGTAGGTATGCATGAGATACTGAGAATCACCCTTCAGTAGGTATGCATGAGATACTGAGAATCACCCTTCAGTAGGTATGCATGAGATACTGAGAATCACCCTTCAGTAGGTATGCATGAGATACTGAGAATCACCCTTCAGTAGGTATGCATGAGATACTGAGAATCACCCTTCAGTAGGTATGCCAGTAGATACTGAGAATCACCCTTCAGGAGGTATGCCAGTAGATACTGAGAATCACCCTTCAGTAGGTATGCATGAGATACTGAGAATCACCCTTCAGTAGGTATGCATGAGATACTGAGAATCACCCTTCAGTAGGTATGCATGAGATACTGAGAATCACCCTTCAGTAGGTATGCATGAGATACTGAGAATCACCCTTCAGTAGGTATGCAAGAGATACTGAGAATCACCCTTCAGTAGGTATGCATGAGATACTGAGAATCACCCTTCAGGAGGTATGCATGAGATACTGAGAATCACCCTTCAGTAGGTATGCATGAGATACTGAGAATCACCCTTCAGTAGGTATGCATGAGATACTGAGAATCACCCTTCAGTAGGTATGCATGAGATACTGAGAATCACCTCACAGTAGGTATGCATGAGATACTGAGAATCACCCTTCAGGAGGTATGCATGAGATACTGAGAATCACCCTTCAGTAGGTATGCATGAGATACTGAGAATCACCCTTCAGGAGGTATGCATGAGATACTGAGAATCACCCTTCAGGAGGTATGCATGAGATACTGAGAATCACCCTTCAGTAGGTATGCATGAGATACTGAGAATCACCCTTCAGTAGGTATGCATGAGATACTGAGAATCACCCTTCAGTAGGTATGCATGAGATACTGAGAATCACCCTTCAGTAGGTATGCATGAGATACTGAGAATCACCCTTCAGGAGGTATGCCAGTAGATACTGAGAATCACCCTTCAGGAGGTATGCCAGTAGATACTGAGAATCACCCTTCAGTAGGTATGCATGAGATACTTGAGAATCACCCTTCAGTAGGTATGCATGAGATACTGAGAATCACCCTTCAGTAGGTATGCATGAGATACTGAGAATCACCCTTCAGTAGGTATGCATGAGATACTGAGAATCACCCTTCAGTAGGTATGCATGAGATACTGAGAATCACCCTTCAGTAGGTATGCATGAGATACTGAGAATCACCCTTCAGTAGGTATGCATGAGATACTGAGAATCACCCTGCAGGATGTATGCATGAGATACTGAGAATCACCCTTCAGTAGGTATGCCAGTAGATACTGAGAATCACCCTTCAGTAGGTATGCATGAGATACTGAGAATCACCCTTCAGTAGGTATGCATGAGATACTGAGAATCACCCTTCAGGAGGTATGCATGAGATACTGAGAATCACCCTTCAGTAGGTATGCCAGTAGATACTGAGAATCACCCTTCAGGAGGTATGCCAGTAGATACTGAGAATCACCCTTCAGGAGGTATGCCAGTAGATACTGAGAATCACCCTTCAGGAGGTATGCATGAGATACTGAGAATCACCCTTCAGGAGGTATGCATGAGATACTGAGAATCACCCTTCAGTAGGTATGCATGAGATACTGAGAATCACCCTTCAGTAGGTATGCATGAGATACTGAGAATCACCCTTCAGGAGGTATGCATGAGTCAGGCATGTGAGTCGGATTCGCGATAGGCATAATACCACATGATCTCTGAGATTTGTTTTATACGAGGGATGCCACTCTCCAATAATGGTCTGATGTTCTAATGTATGTTTGTGGAGTTTTTATTCAACATATTTTGCCAGTTATGACGAACATGCTGATTTATACAATATTTGAAGTCAGTATATTGAATTTTTGATTCGGATACGTGTGACTGCAGGGCAGCTTAGGCTTCTTTATCTGCCCTTTCATTACCCTTTATACCAATGTGACTAGGTAGTCAACTGTACAGAGTATTTTTCCCAGATTGTATGCGAACATCATATTTCTGTAATATCTGGGATATTAACGGGTTGTCAGATTTAAGATTCGTCTTCAAGGCCTTCAGTGTGAACAGGGTCTCCGAAAAGATGATGAAATTGGTTTCTAAAGAGATTTCAATGTACTTCAAAGCTTTAGGTATGGCTATAATTTCTGAAGTACAAATTAAAGCTTTATTTGGGAACTGCTCGAGATGGTACCATGGGGCAGCTCCAACTTTGTCTCCATCTTTCAAACCATCTGTGTATAAGGGGTTACAGCTACAATAGGGGGCTCTGATGTCGTTGAATTTACTCTGAAAAAGGAGAGGATTTGTTAAAGGCTTTTAATTCGCAAAGGTCAAATATTATTTTGGGAGATTTTGATAACCACGGTGGTGATTTTGGAATACAGAATTTTGAAATATTTTCAACAATGATTTTGCTTGTAAGTGAGGACGAATTCGTATGCCAAAAGGTGGAATGACGTTTCGTTTCTGAACGTCCAATGGGTGGTATTTGGACTTAAGATAGTTTGGTAGCATACTGAAGAGCCAATTTCATTTGTCTGAGATAAAGTGATGGTTCAAATTGCCTCAACACAGAGGCTTTCTGAAAGTGAAGTTCTAAATGCACCCAGAGAGAACCTAAGTCCCAGACTGTGTATCGGATCAAACACCTGCAGGTATGATTTACAAGCTAATCTGTAAACATTCGAGCCATAGTCAAGTTTCGATCGTACTAATGATCTGTTAACCGGAGCAAGACCTTCTGAGCTGTTCCCAAATCTGTGTTTGCCATGATTCGTATTAAATCCAGTGGTTCTTGACATTTGTCTCTAAGGTGCCTAATATGTAGAAGCAAAGTTAGTTTACGGTCCAAAATAAGCCCCCAACATTTGCTCTCCTGCACAGTAGGAATAAGACAGCCGTCAATATAGAGCTTGGTGTCATCAAGAATGCGATGTAGTCGGCAGATGTCCATACAGTTAATATTTTATTTTGAAAATTTGAATCCGTTTTCGTCTGCCCATTTCTGTTTATCTGTATCATAGCAGTATTTTGAAACCCTGATATAAGCGACCCACATCACAGGCTGATGAAAGAGAAGAGGTAACAATGTGTCTAGATGTTCTAAGCACACCGGCTGACTCTCCTGTTGAAGAGCCCATATATATCAATGTGGCGGTAGAAATCCTCTGGTTTATCATCAGGAAAGTATACGATATGTGGAACTAGCGGATACACTTACTCCTGAAAAGCGTGTGCATTTGACGCAGTTATGCAAAAAGTTCATAGACGTTCTCACGGACGCATCGGGAAAAACTGATCTAATGCACTATTCTGTAAAAGTCAAGGTCGAGGAGCCGCTAAGTGAAAAACCGTATATATTTCCTTATGCGGTAAGATAATACCGTCAGTGGGCTGCACAATTTGTACTAGAAAAGAAGGTCTAAACCATGCAGTTTTGAGTCGACTATCAACGTTTCAACAGCATCACAAATTTCAATCCAAAACCAACGCAATAAATAGATGAAACATTGGATAAACTCGGTAAAGTTTAATATCTTAATAATATTGGTCTTACAAAAGTGTATTGGCAAATTCCGTTGGAAGGCAGCGCCAGAGAAAAGAGTGCGTTCGTAACACTGTTTGATCATTTCAAATTTACTAGGATGCCGTTCGGTATGGTCAATAGTGGGGTCACATTTGTAGGTCTCGTGCACAAAGTGTTAGGCAATTTATCCGAATTGACCGATTCGCTTATTGATGACATAATCATCTGTATTAACTCTTGGACCGAGCACATTCAAGCAGTACTACAAGCCCGCCGCAACGCTGGCCTAACAGTTAAACCGAGTAAATGCTTGCTTGGAGCTCAGGAACTCGAATTCCTAACCCGCATTGTCGACGGCGGTAGAGCCAGACCCAAAGATGACAAAAACGAAGCCATTCGAATAATCACTGCTTCAAACAGCAAAAAGGAAATTAAGTCGTTTTTCGGGACGATAGGTTTTTATCCGAAATGTATCCTAATTTTCTCAGACATAGCAGGGTTCCCAGCTGATTTAACTTCAAAATTCAAACCTTCTGAGGTACTCTGGACTGATACGCATGAAGTTGCTTTTGCGAAAATCAAATATGCGATAATCAAAAGCCTGTGCTTTGTGATCTAGATTTCTCAAGACCATTTAGTTTGCAAACAGATACTTGCGAAAAAGGTCTCGGTGCGATTTTGTTACAGCAATTTCCTAATCGTAGGCATCCGGTAGTTTTCCTGAGTAAAAATCTTTTACGGAGAAGGAACATTTGGCAATATAATGAGTTGTGCAATCATTAAAAGAAAATATAATATTAGGTCAGAAGTTCTGCATACAAACCTGCCACAACGCGCTACAGTGGTTGCAGTTCGCGAAGTCGAATAATCAACGACTTTTACTCTGGAGTCTCGCTTTGCAGGATTATAAATTTACTGTACGATACATTCAAGGAAGTAAAACGAAAGTTGCAGATACGCTGATCAGAATTTGAATGTTGTATTTATTAAAGCAATTGGAAACGTTTCAGGTCAGACGTAAAAAGTATACATTTGGTCTCCGCAACGGGGACGTGTGTAACGATTCGATATTTGTTAAATATATATAACCGATTTCTCTAACGATATCCAAAACCTGTAAATCCAGTTTATTTTCCCGCAATGAGGCAAATCTATGTTTAACGAGAATGCGCTGGTCATTTTTAGGCGGGCGCTTCAAGCCGGGTGATGTGCTATACGGACGCGTATAACACAGGGCTCCTTATCGGTCGTGGAGGATAGTCGAAATTGGTCATATCAGGACAATTGAAACAAATATCCAGTCTCCATGTGCGGAGGAGTGTGAACACATGGACGTCCGTTCGTTTGTATGACTCGAACATCTAAATATGAGACCTTGCTTCTGCGACACGTGTACGTATGTGCCGATGTGAGACTCTTGCGTCCAACTATAATACACAATTTGTGGATATCTAGAGAGGACTAAACGTTTCATTGCCTGGACGTAAAACCGACAGAATTCATTGTCAATCATGTGTTTCGTTGTTTTCTGTGCCTGTGTATTATGCTTCAGAATGCCTATTTGGTGTGTTACCTTTGTTATCTTTTCACATATTTTTTCGCCAGTAATTTTTTTTAAAAGGGATAATTCACAAACTCTTTGAACGTTTATTCATATAAATGAGTTTGGATATATCTACAGGTTTGATATAAATATGTTTGATTTTGTTTCTGGCTTGTAATGATTTGTTGCATTTACGTGCTTGCATAGTTCTCTTCTTTGCAAGTATCTGATTGATGTACTTGCTTCATTAACGGTAAAAAGAATAAGACTATTTTGAAGTTAATTGTAAAACAAAATACGCATTAATTAGACCTGTTTTTATCAGTCGTCCGTCTTTCCACGACGGTAATATCCTCCTTCATTCCCGTTTGAGTATTCATGAGTTTTGGGAGTTATCGTCCCTTCTACACAATGCTACTTTGAGTAAATCACGTCTTTTTGTGCCCACTGACTCTGATGCAAAGTTGCATGAGGATTTGCGGACACTTTTCCTGATTCTTGAAGCTGGATACTCGATTCTAACATTTATTGAATATATGAACATATGTATAGAATTTGTGAAAATCTTTATATATATCCTTTCTTTCAATCTTTTGAATTTTGTACTATAAAATCACAAAATATTTTTTTTTCTTTCCTGATTCCTGCGGTTACATACATAGAGATATCCTGGTAACCTTGCGTTTATTTAGTTCATATCGTTACAGATACTTGTATTTAAGCTGATTTGCATCAACCCTGCATACCGAAAAAAAAAAAAAGAAAATCCATCTAAACTTAGTGCATACCTAAGGAAAATGTTGCTATAATGTACATATATTTTAATATCGGCATCATTTGCATAATATTGCGAATTTTAAGGCTCGTCTTTGACGTCACAGAATCCATAATGGAACGTCTTTAAAATAATTGTATTTACCGTCACAAAAAAACTTCCTTGTTTTTCGTTCCTGATTCCTGCAGTTACATACCATTTATACTCGGGTATAATCTGATACCAACTGCAAACTGCATAGACCCAGATCTGCGGGCGCATTATGCGCCGGCAGATCTGGGTCTATGCAGTTTGTAAGGACTAATCAGTACAATAAACAACATAGACACTGATCTGCCGGCGCATTATGTTGTTTGCATTTTGACCCGGGTTATACGCGAGTATATACTGTACATAGAGATATCCGATATCCTGGTAACTTCGCGGAAATACATACTAATTTCGTTGTAAAAAAAAAAAAAAAAAATTGACATATATCCTTCCATTTTGCATATACTTTGAATTTGTTAACCTTTTGATCACTTTTGTTTTATGCAATAATGTTTTACTCTTTATTAACCTATCTCGCAAAAAAGATGCAATCGCCTGTTTTCGCAATGTTGTTGTTTATATTTAATATCGTTTTCAATGAAAATATGTCATATGAGTATTATGTAACAATTAAACAATTAGAATTGCAATATTATTTTTCATAATATGTACTGTAACACCTTGTAAATAGAATCATATGTTGCTAAGATAAATACATTAAGATTGTTTAAAGTTGCATTCCCTCCAAATGTCAGTTTTAATTTAATATGACGAGCGCGTTTTTTGTAGCTCATAACTATATAAAACAACTGCCTGATGAACAAACTTCACCCGGTTCCACCAGTTCAGCGTGTTTAGTTTTTGGGAAGTTCATGGATAGTGAACTAAAATTTATATTGGTCACCTGGCTGTTTTAAAGCCAAGAATCACTTCCACCAAGCTGTAAACATACTGTGTTTAGATAATTGTTTTCATTATCGATTGGGTCTATTTTATTTTTGAAGTTTTAGGTCGGACACAAATCGCTGGTAGTAACACTAGGGCAGGTAGAGCATACTTGTACAGTTCCATATGCCACGCTGACCTTTTATCGAATATTGTTTAAGCTTGCCTGACCAGCAACTTGCTGCGAATCACCCTATGATTCTAATATATTATCTCGAGACTGGGACCCTGCGGATTCAGCCTTTCTTTCTTGAGTCTTATGATCATCTTTGCAAAATATTTTTCATTATTATTCATTAGGACAGAAACAGGATCATGCGATGCTTTTATCTCAATTGACGATTTCTTTTAGAGGGAAACAAAGCCTCAATCTCAGCATCGAATGAGTGTATCATTTTTGAGATTTTTCATTTCAACATTTGAGCACGGACGAACACGGGGTGTTTGCTGGTTATATGTCCTTGCCAGGAGTACAAAATTTAATTCAGCAGTTACCTGCGCTAGGGTAATAGAGTGCGTCTTTTGAAATAATATATCATACTGATGCAGTTTTTACTCCCAATGCAAACATTTTTCGATGGGATCTACGTCCCATCCCTCACAAACTAATGCTGTGTTTCAATAGATGCAACTCAACTAGAACCTAGTTACATTAACTTAAACATTTAATGAAACACTTCATTTAAAGTATCTACTTATTAAAATCAGTTTTGCCGGTGCATTCAATCCTTAACAGTCATGCAGATTGACTTAAAATCAGTTGCTGGAAAGGTGTTACCTGAAAAGTGTAGTCTTGCAAATGCAATTTTGGAAACAAAGCAGAATTATCGACAAAAACCAATGCTTTCTATTAAATGTTTGAAGAATCTTTTGGAATATGTCTATCAAATTACAGCAATATTTTGCGGTTTGTCTGGGATTCTGAATTGAATACCTCCTCGTCTGCAAAATTATTTTTTCTCAAAAATAGGCATTGATAAACAATAAAGTTCATCAATATAACATAACATTATGTTCAAATACAACACCACCTGTCAGTTAAGTGCTGAAGGCCATTTGATTTGTTTATTTCTCTAAACCTAATTTAACTTTGGATAGTCGCTTAGGGTAGACAGATCAATTTATGAATGAATGTCATTCATCATTCACGCTTTTGCTATATAAATTCTGATATCATACTCTCTGAAGGAATATTATCTTACTAAGGGATGCTGTGCAACAGGCGATCGAAGGACCAATCCGAGAGCTCAGAGAGTAATTTAGCCCATGATATTTTCCAGATTTCAGATACTGCATCCAGTGAGTGGGTCGTTTTGCTATTAGAGGGGCTTCAGTATTCGATCAGTGTAAGGCAAACCACAGATTCTGTTATTCTGCCTTCATGTGTGCTCGCATAACAGCTGGTATAAAGGATGTAGGCTAGGATTTAAATTCAGTTTGAGGGGAAATTTTACTTTCGTCTGCTCTCGGCTAATAACAATGAAATATATTAAACACGTATTACATGCAATGAAGTTACATACTGGTGATTGGAAAATAACTACAGTTTGTAAGAAATAACCTTCCTAGTTAGGTTGTATTAAGATTTTGGCTCAGGATTTGAAAGCAAAAAACCATAATGCCTTTCATGTTCATTTTGAAAGTTGTATATTTTATTGACTATGAAACAATACATGTCATATGTGTGTGACTGCTATAGTTGGAAATTTCCTTTAATTCTAATGTGGGATGTGAGCTCAACATGCCAACATTTGTCCATTACTTGTGGATTTTACTTACTATACTTGTTAGTGTGACGTGTACGTATAGCTTATTACAGCAGGAATGGTTTATTCATCCGGACTTTATACATTCCTTCGGAGTTTATGCCTACTGCCTTCGGGATTTCCGCTACACATTCCCTAGACAGATTTGTGGATACTATGGTGGACGATTTGGATTCAGTAATGTCCCATCCAAAGCGTGGAAAGCTGCATGCTTATTGTATGGTGGCGGAAGTATGTTCTTATGTATTAGCTGTCTGTTTACTCTTGTTAGCTTGTGTATTCGAAGAGGCTGTGATACGATAGTAATTCTTATGACTACCTACCTGCAGACTGCCGCAGGTAAGCATAACGTACTCCCTACCATGCTTTAACTACGGTGTTGTGTCTGTCTGTCTGTCTCTTCACATTAATTAATTTTCAAAATAAACAAGCCTGCTAGGGCTATATTATTTTCACGGAAAATAGGGCATATATTATTTTGCAATATTCTCTTTTTCCGAAAGATACAGGAATTTAGTCTCGCTCTATGTACAAACTTCGAAATTATCCATCTATATAAGCATAATGCTTACTGAGTGGGCATATTTCATCTGTCACTTGTCGGAACCACAAACTGTATTTTTGTCATATTAATGACTAGTACAAAAAGGAAAGAAAGCAAGTAAAGATTAATTTCATAATTTTTCCTTGAATGTAGAATAAAATTCTTTAGTTCTGTACGATAACATATTCACATATTCTTGTGAATTTATTTTACAAATGATAGAACTCTCTACATTATTAATTATTCTCACATTGCTTTCAATGCACGCGCGTCTTTCGCCTTTCGCTGTATTACAATATGTTCGTGTTGAGAAGCGATACAATTTACGGCAAGGTGTAACATTAAACAAGCATGTGAATATGCAAGAATAATATACTCAACCTGTGGTCTATTTTGTCGAGGATTTCCTGAAATTTAGGCAACTGTTGTTGAAACTGGATAAAATAGTTTCCCATAAAATTAACTTATATGTATTCACTATGCATATGTTGTTTCCATAGTGACATATTTAATTTAAAGAGATAAAAGGTATCTGAATATACATGTATAAAGGCTCACATTGAAAATACATGTATAAATGCTCACATTGAAAATACATGTATAAATGCTCACATTGATAGTAAAAATGCAATGATTATGTCTTGTTAACATTTTTGTTTGTATAACAGAAGCATGAAAGAATTACACTCACATTTGAAGGACTAAATAGGGTTTGGTCTCTATAGAGGACAAGGTAGCAAAGTTTACTGTTTGCAGGAAAATAGCGGGAACAACAAACTCATAAAGTAAACCACGATAATTAGGGTCCTGTGTTAAAAAGAAGTACGTAAAATTATGATCTTACCTTCATGTGTTTGATACTTTTTGAAAAGTACCTTAGGTTCATTAACTTTCTTTTCTTACAAACAAACATACGTTTGCGAATTATGAGGGGAACATTTTTCATTGTTAAATGTTCTCGAATGCATGAATTTGAAAAAAATTCCACGTATTTAATTTTCACGATTTTATGTATTGGTTGCACAAATTGTTTTGCTCCTTATATTTCTAGAAATTAAATTTTTGGGAGTTTCTACTCGACTGCAAAAGTCACGAAGATTAAACCATGCTGAAACTTCTCCATATACAGTATATCCCTACAAGATGGATTTCTACAGTTTCGACGCGATAGAATTTTTGATGTCTAGGATTGTTTCGATGGATAATTATACAAAACACATGTTAATCTGCAAGTTTACACTTGTATTAGCTAAAACCACAAGTGAGTAGCCTTTGCATCGAAGAGTGCATTGACGGCCTTACTCGTATTCATTCCTCGCCAGTAATTAACATGCAAACTAGGCCAGTTTGATGATGAGTGGAACTAAAAGAATGCAATTAAACCTCCCATTGCAACATTATCAAAATAAAGACCACTCCCCGACAGTAACTACATTTGTGTACTCCCATTTACTACGCAAATGAGGAAATCTATTCTCCAAAATAATATCACGTTTCAAATAAGACCCGTTTTTTGAAGTCCGATTGGTAATTGGGAGGGTATACTAGGTAGCAGAACCAAAATTATAATCCAAGGCAAATCAATGTATTAACAAAGGGTATATATTTGTGTAGGAAATTTTAAGATAAAGATATAAAACTGGGATTAATTTTTCTTGCATTTCTCTTTCGAGGTTTGTTAATTAATGTAAAAGAAAATCAAGCGGATTAAGCAAAAAAAAAAAAAAGCACTGCATACAAAAGAAAGACGGCTTCTTAGACAAACATGTGGCTGGACGGATTGATAGGTGGATGGGCAGCGGATGTAAAATATGTAAATGGACACAAATTGTAGACATCCTGACGAGCATATAAATTGTTGTATAAGCAATTACTTATGCTCATGCAGAAACGTTTCTTTTCTTACCAAAGGAAGATTTTATTTTGTAACGTATGTATTCCGAGACATGTAAAATGTGATTTAAAATACGTATATTGTGTATTTCAGTCTTGACGCTTATTTTGGCATTCTTTGGGTCTCTGAAACATTTTCGCAACAATTAGACGGTTCAAAAATTTGCTTAATTATAATGCCCCAACATAGTTTACTTTGCATTGCCGAAACCGCCAAAAAAAAAATAAAAAAGAACTCTAAATAAAAAAACGCACGCTTACATTGATCGGATGCTCCCAATTCTCCCTACGCCATAAACGTCGATAAACGGTATACTAATAGAGTTCACCATATTTAATTACTGTCAGCGAAATGGCTACTCAGCAATGTAAATATAAGTAACACATCCTCTTTAGTCGTCACTTCCAGCACTTGGGGACAAAACTAAGTTTCTGAGCTACTTATTCATGCACCTGAAGCCTTATAATATTGTCGGATATAGGAATTCAACACGAACCCCTGATCAGCAAGAGGAAAATGTAGTTGTCTTTGTCGCACTTTATAGTTTTAGTACTTCTAAGAGAAACAGGAAATAGACATAGGAGTACATTCTTTAATGCGAGGTTTAACAATGTTCAACTGTCAGTAAAGAAAAGAATAATTTTGAACCGGATGACAAAAGTTACCGCAACAAAATTTGGCATTGGAAACAACACTTTAATATGGGGAGGAACATTTCCAGATGCCAGAAACAGCGAGAAACTCAACCTGTTACTGATAAGCGGACCGTAATAAAAATGTGCTTGCGTTCTTTACACATGTAATCCAATTATATCAAATTGTCGAGGCTTACTTGACTATGTTGAGGATATGATAATTGCGACATGTTCAGTTACATATACAGAGATTCGAAATGGTGAATATAAAACAATTAGACCGCTCCTGATTGATGAGTACAACGTGCATAAACTGAATGAGATATATGTAAATGGGTTCCATAAAATCACAGTATGTTTATTAAAAGAACAAACTAAATGAGATATATGTAAATGGGTTACATAAAATCACAGTATGTTTATTAAATGTACAACGTAACACTCTGTAAAGAAAGAATAAACCTAATGTGGATATATAAATCGATTGGAAATAGATAAATGTAAACGTGAACTCTTTAAAAATCCATATAATGCTTCTGAAGAGAAATGTGATTATCGGTTTCTATTTTAATTTTACATTTATTCCCATTCGCTATATAGAGAATCTATCTTGTTTAACATTACTTGTCACTTGCAAGGTAGAATGAGGGAATATATTTTGGAAGAAATTCACAAAATACTTTATCCTTAGACGACAGTATAATAGGTTTGGGATTTAAATTCAAGCTGTCTTTCACCTAGGTCTGGTGACTCACTAAGAGAGAAAACATTTTAAAAACTCACGCAGAGCTGAGATTATTTTTTCAGGCATTGAATCAATAATTATACTTTCGACAGGATAAATATTGTATATGGTTATCTTATATTACATTAAAATATGACATTAGATATATTTCCTTTATAGCTCATTCTCTAATATAAACAAGAGAAACGAAAGCCTTATCCTCACCTAGGCACTTTTTTCTTTATATTATTACTATCTCTTAAGAAAAAGATAATGTGATTTATGAAAGTAATCTCATTTAACACCAATGTAATGAGCTACATTACAATCTTAGAAGCTGGACTGAAATTAAACAAGAAAGATAAATTCACATGAAATTTTGCAGAAAATAAAATATTTTGTTTTGTGGCAACATAATTATTGAAAAAAGATCGTGAAATTAGTGCACCTTAAAAGTTACCTGTAAAAAGTATGTTGGCTACATTTATTAACCTCGTTCAATATCTGATAATGGCATATACAATTTCCTGCAAAAGTAAGCTGTAAAACGATCTGGTGCAAGTTTTACCCGCTGACAGCTAAATATAATTCAGAATTTCTTATCTACCAGGTAACTCAATTTGAAAGTGCTTGTGTACGTTTCAAAGATGCACATATTATTTAGCTCTGTGTTATTTACATACGATACAATATAATTTAAGCTCATGCACTTATTTACACTTCAATTAATTTAATTTCTATAATTTTAATTCATATTTTAAAACTACTATTCCTCTTCTAATGCAGATTCAATTATGGAAATATATTTCTGAATATCAAATTCAGACACGGCTAAAGTATGAATATTTAATCTGTCAAAATTTTTAATCTCCGATGACTTTTTAAATATTCCCACTACCATTTCTGTCATGAAAGACAGTAAAGGATAACATCAGCTTGTTTGATTGGAATAATCGAACAAGCTATTGTGACGCATGCATATGAATTTGTCAGTCATGTCCAGGTCCGTTGTAATTAATAGCTGGTTGTTTCGACAGTTATGACAAAATAGAATTTCGGGGCTTTGTAGTCTAATGCTTCATCATTGATGCAAATTTCAGCATATATATTCCAGCCAGCAGATGTAAACGTTCATAGCAAGACTAAACATCATATGAGACCACGCCTGTCTTTTTTCATTGATTTTAAACTTGTATCAGGTGCAAAGCAAATGTTGAAAAAATTCAGCTGAAAAAAAGTTTATCTACAAGCGAAATGGCATCCATAAAAATCGATAGTATACCGCTGCTGACAGATGATAGCCAGAATTATGATGACAGTTGCATAAAAGGGGCATAGTGCAATTATCTTGTGCGTAAACATTCGTTTGCCACAAATTAGTTTTTTTCCACACAGCTAAATATTTATCCAGTAGATGCCCATTTATACCTGCATTTGAATAGGTAAGCAGTTTTCTGGTTTCCAAAATGTAAATATAATGGATGTAAGGTATGACTATGAGAAAATTGTGTTTAGGCAACTACTATAGGATTTTTCATTGTAAAATTGACTACGTCGAATGTGGTTGAAAATGCACCATAATGGGAATCGAGAAAAGAATTGGACAAAACTGAAAAGTAGTCATGACCGATATCAAAGCCGCGCAAAAAAAAGTTTTCCAAACTTTGCATTAGCTGGGGAAGATACCAATTGTTAACTTTGTGTTTGTGTAATTTTTTTTATATTTTTATACTAGACTCTGCTCTTTGCGCTAATCTATAACATAAAACGTATCGTTTATTTTAAATGAACTGACGGTTGAAGCATATGGTACTGCATTCTCGATACAAAAGCATGATTTTATTTATAAAACAGGAAAACGTATGTATGTATGTAGGCAGGTACTGAACAGTGATATAACGTTTTTGAAGATCGGTGAGAACAGAAAGTACAGCCAGTATGACATTGCATGCTCTCTGATTAATGGTATATATTCTATGTTTGTGTCTATGGCGTCAAGGTTTTAGCATGGGGATTAAATATAAGTTTTCTTTTCTTGACATCTGTTTTCTTTTTCAGTCGTTTTCCTGATGTGCGGGATCATATCGTTTCCATTTGGACTAAGTTCTGACTACTTCCGGCACTATTGCGGAGAATCTGCGTCCATATTTCATTCAGGCATTTGTTCCGTAGGTTGGGCCTACATGTTAGCAATTGTAGGAACAGCGCTTTCGGTTTTCTGTCCAATTTTGTCTCACTTTGTGGATACAAGTAGAGATGGGAACACAATAATAAAAGCAGACGTTTGAGAAACACGTGATGAAGTTTTAGATGTGATAGGTTGAGAAGAAAAAAAATCTGAGACTTATCTATTTGTTGCACTGAGGAGTAAGATAGAATCTCACGAAAAAAAAGGAACCCAGAAACCGACAATTCAATGCTCACATTATTAGCAGAAATTATTCCATTCTTCACTAATGACTACCATTTGAAATGGGGCTTACCTAGTTTCAGACTGGCATCAGAAGTAATGTGGTAAGTTATCCTCGAATGATTTTTATTAAGTTAAAACACGAAATCAAAATAGGAATCCTGCTTGTATGTAATGCATTTTTTATTTCATTCATCATTGCGCCTAGGTAAATGAAGCTTAACTATGAAACATTCTGCATATTTTCAAAATAGATATATGTATTTATGTTCAGGCCAAAACAGATAATCAAATCATTTGTTTAGGCAACTAAAAAAGAACATTCTGTGTTAGTATTTGTGTCTCTAAAATGACATTGGGAACAAAAAGAATGTCTTCCAAAAAGTATGTTCTCGCTCTGAACAACTCCGATGTCATATTCAGTCGTTGCAATTGTTATAATCGTTGATGTATCTCGGCAATTCAAAATTTCAGAATGCCTACCTAATAGAAGTGCAAATGGACTTATTATACAATTGCGTCGAGTGATGAAGTATTAACATGAATAGGAACAGATGCATCCGAAGTACTTGATGTTTTGTTTGTTTGTTTATCTGCTTGATTCGGATCATCTGCCATCAACCTTATTATCCTTTTCATTTTAGATTTCGTAATTGAAGAGTATTTATTTTGCTCCTCGGGAAATGAAAACGGTGACGTGTATTTTGTCCAGTCAATTGTAGAAGTTACTATCAACTGTTTGCAAGCATAAGAAAAGTATTGGAACAGTTTTACTTTAAATCTTTTTGTTTAGGATTCCACTTTGAATAGAATGTCTTCGTTGCTAAACGTCATTCCAAAGGTGATTGAGATCATAACAATGCATTCACGTATTTGTGTGGGTATCAATTTATTCTTGGTTTGTGAAAAATCAACATTTTCATCCCAATATTTAAATTCTTGGATTGAGGACGGAGTCCTATTGTTTCCACAGAAATATTATTCTTTGTTCGGTCTTTCAGTTCGTTGTTGTAACAAATGCAAAATCCACAAAAATTGGTTCACAGTGCAACAAAATTACCAGTAATCGCTGGGGGTTTTTTTGTTTTTTTGGGTGGGGTGGGGTGGGGGGTTCTATGAATAATACTTCAGATTTTATTCAAATATCTAGCCTGTACAGAAAAGGTGTCTTTTTATTTTTAGGATTGATCATGTTGCGGAGGATGGTGTTCCAGACATACGATATTGAAACTGGTCCAGGATGCAGACCATAGAGATACTGAATCCTTACCCAGCATATTATATTAAAATAAAACAATTGTGATGAGAGTACAGCTTTTTAATATTTTAATGTTGATTCTGTCATGTTGTAAAAACAATGGATATAAAACTATTGGTATTGAACTGATATGTTAGTTATTTTATTATTTCTTTTTTATTTTATTTTTTATAATAGAGTGAGGACACACATTTGATCTCGGGCAGGAACGTAATAAAGAACAGCAAGCATCTCTTTGTACCATGGACCTAAAGAATGTAATTTCTCATGGAAAAAAAAAAAATATATATATATATATATATATATATATATATATATATATATATATATATATATATATATATATATATATATATATATATCTTAGATAGAACTGGAAGGTTTGCACCTTTATTATATATTCTTATGTCTCAATATTTGTTTGGGAGAATAACTGCAGCCTAAAGGACGTATGCTGCCAGAAGTAATACAGCTGAAAGAAACATGGAGAGCAATCCCCACTTTCAAAAGACACACATTTATTCAAACGTGTTTGATTTAAGACGTTGAATTACTCGAAGTTAATATTTACAAATTCGCATTCCTTCTTCCATACGCAGCTTAAAAAACTTGTTAATATTGTAATTGTTTATGCCTGTAGTATTTCACTTTTCTTAGCCAATAGCTGATGGACTACACTATGATGGTGTTAGGTACGGACCTATGAATTCAACTCCAGAGGCAAAATGCCTGACCTCAGCTGAATGACCCATGAATCATAAAGGTGACTAGAGAAAGTGGGAATCATTGGGTTGACAATTTCATCAAAATTGATTAATATGCCAAGTATAAATGTCATGCCATATAAAATCTCAGTAATCGTTGTCTACGCAAGCTAACAGAGAAACGTCACTGTCCTTTGAAATTGTATCGCGTTGGCGAATCGACTTGCGTACTTCTAGTATTGAAATGTAGTGTTTATATAAGAAATAGAAGGAATTACTATACCATATTCAGGTACCACGGTTTTTCCCCGCAGCTGTAAATGATCGATTGTTTCTAAACTTAATATGTTTTAAATTCATTTAAACTATCTGCAGTCTGTCATCTATACCTGTGGAACATAGTTAAGGTTTCGGAGTGATTCGTCATTTTCCGTTATTCAGTGGACATTTTGGAGGTATTTGAATAAAGATATCTCTACAAGAATGGTTTCTCAGCATGGAACTACGTTTATGGTGATTCTTGAACCGTTTTCAAACATATCGCTTTGCATTGTCGTTTTCTGTAATATCTATTTACGATGTATTTGGGCGATGATGAATCAAAATGACGGACTTGCGAAGATTGTTTTTCTAATATGGTTGAATTACGTGTTTACGCGAATATTAGAAACGGATTCGCATATGATTCAATGTATAACTTAGAAATAAAATAAAGTTTTTGAAGCATTGGCACACCCATTAGATACAGGCTATCCAAATCTGAAATCTATTTGAATTATTCTTGAAGCCATCAGTCAGCAGTTTAGACGATCACGACCACGGTCAAGATAGACTTTTATTCCACTAATTAAGGATCCCCTAAGGCATTTTAATCACAAGGAGGTGAGAAACCTCATAAACACTAATTACACAATTAAACGCATACCTACCATACTTACAAAATCATGCACGCATTATTAGTTTGGATTGGTAATGATGAGAGCATTTACAAATCTTCAAAAAGATGACTATAGGACTTGCAGTTTGCGTCTATCTACTTTCATAAAGATTACTGTTACCGTATATTCTAGCGTATAAACCGATACCAACTGCATAGACCCAGATCTGCCGTCGCATAATGCGCCGGCAGATCTGGATCTATGCAGTTTGTAAGGACTAATCAGTAGAACAAACAACATAGACCCTGATCTGCCGGCGCATTATGCGACGGCAGATCAGGGTCTATATTGTTTACATTTGGACCCGAATTACGCGAGTAGATACGGTAATATTTTTTCTTGCCTTTTTATACATTTTTCAATAAACATTTTCTCCCTGTTATAAACTGTCACTTGTTTCCGTGGATGATATACGTGTATAAGAGCCTATCTTCTGTAAAATCTTCTTGCATACATAAAAATGCATGTGAAGAAGGTTTTCAACATACTTTGTTATTTTAAGCCCTGAGTCTGGGAATAGGCGTAACACTGTTTTTCTGATAAAACAAGACTTCTAAATTCTAAAATTTGTGTGTAAAAACCGACAACATTTTTAAACACCATGACTCTTTAATAATGATAACAACAGTAATACTAATGATAATAAATATAGACTTTATTGTCGATGGACTGCTGAGCCGAAGGCTCATCTCAAACAGGGTCGAGATGCATTAAAAACTATACAGTATTCATATTATATACAATACAACACATGTACCATATAAGATGAGTGTTATGGCAAACTGGATTCAATAAAATACAGCAGGTCATAAAAGGAACTTTACAATTCTAGTTTGGACTAAAGAGAATGTTTCACAATTTGTGATTAAAGGCAGCAAGGGTTGTACATGATTTAATATCATTAGGTAAGATATTCCATATTAAAGCACCATCGTATGTAAAACTCTTTTTCAACTCGTCAGTCTTGTTTTTTGGGATACTTACTTGATTTTTAGTAGAAGATCGTGTGATTCGACCATAAACTTCTGAGACTGGAGTAAAAGTATACATATAATTCGGTGCCAAGTTGTTTTGAAATTTGTACATGAGGACACATTCCTTGTATAGTACTCTATCTTTAAAATGTAACCATCTGAGTTTAGTAAATGAAGTTTCACTAGGTGTTAAATATTTTTCATCCCAAAAAGTATTAACCGCATTCTTTTGCAGGCGTTCAATGCGTTGTAAAAGATAATATGAACAGTGTCCCCAAATATTGGAACAATAATAAAAAATGAAGTAACATGAGACAATTGTAAAAAAATGCTTAATTATTTTCAAATGAAATAATTTGGTTTTGATCATATAATATAAATATCACTTTGTAAAGTAGAAGCAAGTACGTATTTGTATGAACTAAATCGTAAGAATATGTACCTTCTTTTCTGACTAATTAACACTTGAATAAAAAGTAAAATGGTATTAAACAAAACAGCAGCTAATTGCAGCTATTAGGCCTTTCACAGTTAGTTCAGACGACGTCATGGCGCTATCTCGATGGATGGCAAAAGATATGGATAATGTGAAGGGTAGTGGAGATTAAATAAAAAATAATAATTTAAAAGTAGTATACATTTTGCATATTTACTATAATATTGTCAAATCAGAAAGCGTAAGCAGCATTTACATGCATTAGAGAATTGAAAGACTTACTGATTTTGAAAAAAAGAAATACGCAAATATCTCCCTGATCATTTTGGTCTTGCGCAATCACGTGATCATAGTACGTAGTGCGTGAAAGGACTGATTGGATGATACAATGAGATTATATTGTCTGTTGATCTTTATTTCTCTTAAGAAACAAATTTTGAAAGATTATTTACTGTACTGCCGACATAAATAATTACAAAATACATTAATTTCTGGTTTGCTTCGATGCATTTATTTAAGTAACATCCTCAAAATAGGTGATCCTCGGAACATCATGCTCGATAGTCAATACGCAGGGCAGATAGGCCATATTTACAGAGAGGCTTAGGAACGGAAATAGTGTCATAATTGCTAATGTTGGCAAAAAAGGTTTGTGAATTCGGCATTCAAAAATCTTGACTGATTATATTTTCTTCAAAAGTCAGACTTCTTTCCATCTGATGAGGATGTTGCCCGGGGGTTGGAGGGGGGAATGGGGAGGTGGAGGACTATCATTTCCATGTACCCGTGAACACATGCGATCTTCATTATAAATGGAAATAGAGTCAAGTCAAATCAAATCAACTCTCTATGCCACTGTATGTTTAATAATGGCAGTTTAATCATGTCATTTGTTAAACAAAGAGGTCAACAAATGTGTGTAGACTAAAAATTGCAAAGGGTAAAATTGTGTTAAAGGCCAAACTCATTTTTGCTTAAACATGATTGGCATGACAGGTGCCGTTTCGTTATCATGCTAATACAATTAGATGTTTAAAGCATGTTGTTAATTACTGTCATGTTGTGTTCGGCATTGTAATCTAATTGACATATGATGCTCTCAATTAATAAGTGCCTATTGGTTATCAGCCGGTATCGCTGACCAATCATGCTGCAAGTGATGTGTGGTTCGCCTCGATATATTTCAAGTCGCATCCATCTATTAATATAAATTGAAACAACCAAAGTGAAACAACAAAATCAGATAGCGAAAAGCGATTTTAGCTCGACAGCGGACTGCTTGCAAACAAGACCATATGTTATAAGCCGTAGTATGGCCTCGACCTTTAAGATCCCGCATACTAAAATACCACTATTACATGTTTTCTCAGTCTCCTGAATCTCGTCCATAGAATTTTGAAACACAAATATAAACATTATCATGATCATCAGACTGTAACAGAACTGTTCGCAGTCGCATCAAAGTACCGTAATAGAGTTGTGATGTAATTTGATGAGCATAATGCACATGCTTGTGCAACTGGAACGGTGTACTGATATATACCATCGCAGAATACGGAAAATGTATGCAGCCTGCTACTCAAGTAAACTTATTTCAAATATACTAAAGATAGCTAAAACGCCACATAATCATATGTGTCCAAATTCACAACTACGCAAGCTAGGTAGTCTGGACAATATATGACACTAGCCTATTCAAAGTACGAACACACACACAGATATATATATATATATATATATATATATATATATATATATATATATATATATATATATATATATGTGTGTGTGTGTGTGTTTGTGTGTGTGTGTGTGTTTGTGTGTGAAGGTGTGAAGGTGTCGTACAGTAGCTTTTTCTCCGTCCTATGCACAAAAGGAAAAATGTAATTTATCCTATATCCTATGGCAGAAAAAATGTGCAGGTTATAGATATTCCTGACGCAGTGATAATATCACACTGACGGGCGACAGGCGACAGACAGTTATTAATGCGGCTTATACACAGCGTTAAACCGTTATGATGTTTGAACTATATCTTCTGAAGACCTGGTGAATGGATGTCAGTTGCTTGTCTGGTTAATTGGGCAGCTGACATGAAATTGTACTTGCCCAACAACGATATTAGCTCTCCGGGCTAGTAGAACTATGGAACTGGTGTCCCCTGAATGAGCGAGATCTATGCATATTAATGCGATGACTTTGCATCTGATTTGCTAAGCTTGTAACCAGTCTGGAAGTCAAATTTGTATTTGGAAGCCAAATTTGTATTTGATTTTGATCAAACTTGAAATATGAGCTTATGTCATCAATGTCTCTGAAAAGTTACATAATGAACGAGATCTGCGCATAATAATGAGGTGATCTTGCGTCTGATTAGATGAGAGGGTTACCACTCCGGAATATAGCCTTATATAAACTAGATATCCTGTTTCGACAAAGAGCGATATCCATGGAGTTATAATATCTTATGTCTCATAACAACCTCTATAGTCTAGGAAGGCTCCGAAATGGTCAGATGACATACAGGCACTATTTCTTAAAAACTTAACAAAAGTTCAGCTTGTCTTAGAGGCTGGAGATTTAAGTATTTATACTATTAAGTGCCCTGTTCACACATAAGTAGATTTCTGCGATAAGGGAACTGGCTCATAAAGCATCTGCTCGTATCCTGCTACATCTATATAGCCGAAATGCATCGATATAAAGAAAAACAAACACAAACTTTAGTCACTCGGTTTCTATGTCTCTGATCACATCCTCTCAAATAAAGAAAATTATATTGCTCAAATGATTCTAACATACATTCCACTATCCAACATGGTATCGCATTGTATACTTGAAAACTAGATTAACAGAAAAACGTGCCGCAATGAAACATCTATATCAAGGGATTTTTATCATATTATATCCTATAATATTTCTTCAAATACCGTATAATTAAAGTCGCTCTGTCTGAATTTCTTAATTCTTGTGGTAAAGATGGTAAGTAAATAAATAGCAAGCTTACGCAAATTTCGAAGAAAAGCATTCGGCCTGTACGCACTTTGCCTATCCCTGTACAAACATTTGTATTATCACGTTCTAACAATGCTACTGTAATAACAAAGTATCCATATTATTTACGGTCGCAACGCTGTATTCAGATGCAGTATTGGATATTGATTATCATGCAGGTGCAGTAATGGATATTGATCATCACACAGGTGCAGCATTTGATATGATGATCATACAGATGCAGTATGGATATTGATGATCATACAGGTGCAGTATGGATATTGATGATCATACAGGTGCAGAACGGATATTGATGATCATACAGGAACAGTATGAACATACAGGTGCAGTATTTGATACTGACGATTATACATGTGCAGTATAGGATATTGATGATCATACAAGTGCAGGACTGGTTATTCATGATCATACAGGTGCAGTGATGGATACTAACAATTATACAGGTTCAGCATTGGATATTGATGATCATATAGGTGCAGTATTGGATATTGATTATCCGCTTTTATTAGCCATTAACTGTCCATTGTTTTTATCATGGCTCGTATTTCACTTGACCAGTAAATAATTGACTTACCGCCAGAGCAAACTACGTGTATCCATTAGCAAATCACATAATATAAAATCAAAGTATTTTATGTTGACACTTACCCCATGTGAATTTGTGTAGACATTTTAGTGCATGTTGAACATTTTATGAAAAATGTTTGAAGGTTGTTTAAGTTATGACGATTGAATTTTATATGATTGATATCTCGTAGTCGAATAGGTGACGGACGTTACGCTTGAATGTTCAACAAGCCGTTAGTGTGCCTGTAAATGTCGTGATACACCTTTGCCAGCGATAGTATTGGTCGGCGGTCCGTGTTAGCGTTTTGGTGTCAGATTACATAAATTCCTGACGTGTCCACCAACCATTCAAAAACCAAAATTGCAAACGATCCATCTCTGCATTAGTAGCTAACTTTGATAAGCAACATCTTTTATGGACCTAGACTGCTCTCAAATAAGTTCAATGTAATGAAGAATAAAATGTTCAATTTGCATTACACGAGTTGTCATCATATATTTCAATATTTTTTCATAAATTATGATATTAACTTCCAATGTGCATGAGGAACCACTGTAACCTTTCAAAGCCCGTTATGAAAGGGACACACGTAGACTTTATTGAGGCGTTGAGTCTATTTTTCCATCATCCTGATATCGTTATACTCGTGTATAAAGCAGCCGTGTGGTATTACAACTAATAGCTTCTTCTGACATTATCGTGCACATAACGCCATTTGGTATCTGCTGTGTTGCTGATCCTTGTAATATCCAGAACAAATGTCAATTCATAAGTATTCCATTTCAAAGCAAACGTAAAACTCCAATCTAAATTATGCAAGTTCCTTCAAAAAAAGTAATAATCTTAAAACAATAAATAAAATATAATGAGCAAGTACGTGTATAGTGTATATTTAAGCCTAACTTGCGAGGTTGGTTTATATACAGCTCCTAGTTTCTCCAAGTTACTTATACCAGATAAATAATTGTGAACTTTTCGTCGCAATCAAAACATAAAGCAAAAACTTTTGATCTATTATTTTATGTTTTACCCTCTGTTAGTATGCAAATCTTTTCATTATTAGCAAACATTATGTTACATAATGCCAAGCACAAGTTCTCATTTTAGCATCTTTTTCATGACGATAATATCCAAAATATAAAACTATGAAGTTGAAATGTCCGTACATTACTTCTGAGAAGGTATTAGTTTGATTTTAAGTCATTTTTGGTATTATATTGACCAGTACATAAGAATATCAAAAACCCACGTACAAATAAAATAACAGCGCTCTTTGTATTTACTACAGTATTGTCTCATCTAATTGTATTTCAATTTAACAGCTGCAATTATTTGCACAAAAGTCATGATAATTAACGTGTCTTTTCCTTTGCCACCTATTTGCTTTCTACTGAGGTATTCTCTCTAATATCCTTTGCTTTCTACAGAGGTATTCTCTCTCATATCCTTTGCTTCGATTTGGTATAATCGCATTAAGATTTAAATATCGAAATATGTATCATCTGTCGGAATAGATCACAACTTGATCAAAAAGTAATTTAGAAAGAAAAATGTGCTTTGCACTCTGCGCTCAGTCTCATTCGCTCGATATTTATGTGCCACTATGAAGGCATCTTAAATTGCTTACAGATTAATTTCCTGATATAATTACGATATGATTAAATAGAATAATAATAGGTTCGCAGCATTTAACTAGTTTAATAAAGTGAATGCGCAAAATTATTCAGCAATTTATTTTCGTATATACTCACTTATAAGTCGAGTCCAACTGCAAACAACATAGATCCAGCAGATCAGGGTCTATGCCGTTTGTTAAACTGATTGCTCCTAACACACTGCAGATACCCAGATCTGCCGGTGAATTATGTGACGGCAGATCTGGATCTGTGCAGTTTGCATTTGAACTCCACCTATAAGCGAGTATGTACGGTAGCTTAACACCATTTGCTAGGTTAACTTCCTTTAAATGGTATGGTTCAAAGGAATATTTGTTAAAAAATCACTTTTGTTAAATAAGTTTTTAAATCGTGAGGAAAACATATTCATGTTAATTTAGAATTAAAACTTTAAAATAAGCGAAGTTCATCATTTTAATAACTAACCCATTTTAAAGACTCGTTGGACGTTGGACACGTCCACGGAATAAAATGTTATGGTTACAAGTGAAAAGAACCAAACATTAAAGTTTGTTGAAATATCCATAAATGTAAAATGAGTGTCATAAAATACTTTGATTTCTGCGAACAAAGATAATTTGACAAAGGCACCTAGGTCCCATTTCCTCGGCATGATATAGCCAATAATGTGTTGAACGTGCCGTTACAAACCGAGCATTATTTCTGCAAAACAAAATGGAAAAAGAGTAACAGTTCAAACAATTTCCAAAGATAATTTTGTCAATCGAAAGAAAGCATAAAACAAACAATCCTGGGCAGGAAAGGTGAAATTATTTATTTTATGCCATCCTATAGATTGTACATCTTTTTCCAGAAAAAATTAGAGGGCTAAAATTTGTAACAAATCTACAAGAATTAGAGAACCAAATATTTTTTCTTATGGAGGCTTCATTCCAGTTTTACATGACTTATTGGGCAAATGATCTACATCTATACTTTACGTTAAATGCACTTGGCATTCTGGTATATAGCATCCCCGTTTTGGACTATTCTTCTCAATCAAGTTTAGTGCAACTAAAATTTAAAAATATTTTTTCTTTACTGTCTATTTTGGCTATTTGAAAGCACTGTCATCATCCCGTGGGATTCAATTTTCATCATTGTGTCTAATCAGCCAATCAAAATGCATGTATCTGACAGAATGCGAGACAATATAATCGGTTTAATTTCATTATTAATTCATTTTATGCCGACATTTCTCCCCTCGTCAAATAGTAAAGTGCTATTTTAACTCGCATCCTTACGTCAATATCAGTTAATCAAATTGATTGATGGTAAATAAGAGATTCCATTTCGGGTTAGCTTTAATAATTATGTCTGTTTCACAAATCTTTTTCTAAACGAAGCGTTATATACGGCCGTGAGACATGTTGTATTTGAAACTGGAAAAGGATCTGCTGGAGACATTATTAAGGTATCTTCAGAACTAGTGATCTGATTGGCTATCGACATTTTGGTTATTTCGATAAAAAATGCACAAAATTAAAGTTATCACTTGTCTCAAAATAGTATTATCTCAATTTAGCTATATATCTATCTGTCTATTTATTTATTTATCTATCTATTTTTTTTTTCAATTGCGTTTTATATATTATTACGAAAAACAAAATATCAAAATAAGGATATTATTCACTTATGGTTTGCACAAGTAAAGTCTTTCTTAAAACAACGATAACCAAATTATGCTTTATGCAGTGACGATCATCCTATAATATTGAAATCAGTATATGTATGCATATCTGAAGGTTGGCATGTATCATAATCGAGGACATGGCTGTAATATATGTATGCATATCTGAAGGTTGGCATGTATCATAATCGAGGACATGGCTGTAATATATGCATGCATATCTGAAGGTTGGCATGTATCATAATCGAGGACATGGCTGTAATATATGTAATATATGTATGCAGATCTGAAGGTTGGCATGTATCATAATCGAGGACATGGCTGTAATATAAGCAAATTTTATTTTTTTTATATTTTTATTACACGCTCAATGTTCCTTCTGGGCCATTACTTAAAAACTGTTGAGATCCGCACCCAATAAACATATGTAGGTTTGAAGAACACGAGAAGATGAAATCAGACATATTAAATATGTATTCAGTACAGATCCTGAGTCATGCCCCTGGGGTAGGGGACTCGCCCCTGGGTCATAATTTGGAAACTGTTTAGATCCCATCCCATAACCATACATAACTTTGAAGAGCACGAATGAGACGAAATCAGAAATATATCCAATAATGACCCTGGGTCATGCTTCTGGGGTAGGGGATATGCCCTTTAACCATATATACATATATTCCGAATCTATAACCATATATACATTTAATAGGAATGAGGAGATAAATACGCTTGTGTATCCAGCACAGGACCTGCCACTGGAGTAGGGGATTTGCCCTTGGTTCATAACTTGGAAACTATTGAGATCCCCACCTTATAACCATAATACACTCACTGGACATAAAGAGACACACACACATTTACATTGTTGCATCACTGGCCCCTGGGTCAGGCCATGCCCCTAGTGGCATACCTTGGAAATGCGGGGATGTTCAATGGCGTACCATTGACCTAATTCAAGTTTTGTATATATTAGTTTATATCTCAACTCTATCCACTTTTTTGTTACTTAATATTTTCATATAGAGATTTCATCCATAATAAATCATTAGGATGATAAAACATCTTTAAGCAAAGTATTCATCACCTAATGAAGAATTTGAAAATGTTAATAGCTTCTAGCACTAATACTGCTTTGCTAAGTGACTTCTGATGTCTCTCCCAAACTAAGTATATATATATATATATATATATATATATATATATATATATATATATATATATATATATACACGCTCGATTTGATTTAGTCCGTGTATCGATTTAGTTACACTACTTTACATTAACATATGATCAAACTCAGCTGATTACATAAAATTATTTCAATTTCCATTGATAAACAGTGGTTATTTGAATGCAACGTTTTGCTATATAAACTTTGTCTACAATGGAATGTTGGATTAAATGGCATTTTCAGACTTTATCAAGAAATACCATTTGCAAATTGCTGTCGAAACTACTTTTCAGGAAAGTTATTATTTTAGAGATTTCATATCTGATTATATACACATGGATGATACAGAAGGAACAGTAAAAGAGCAAAGGACAACTTCACCAATGTCCGGTGAATCTTCATTTATTATAAGTTCTTTTGTAGTATTCACCTGCAGCTGTTTTCTATTGTCTCAGATAGTTCCGATAATAAAAGAAAAACAAAATAAAGAAATTTGTAGAAAAGAAATAAAAAATAAAATAAACTGTGATGCTTTTTATTGTAGGAATGTGTGATCCTTCATATAAAAAAAAGATTTCGTGTACCCATAATTAAATGCTCATATTTCGATTACTCTGATACACATTGGTACACAAAAACCGAAAACTGCTCAGGAGATTGCAACACTATATTATATCGTTGATTAAATATTTATCTTTTTCTGCATACGGAAATACGGTGACATACCGAAATACAGTGACATGCGGAAATACAGTGACATACGGAAATACATGACATACGGAAATACAGTGACATACAGAAATACAGTGACATACTGAAATATAGTGACATACGGAAATACAGTGGCATACCAAGAATTTTCGAAAAAATATATTAGTACAATGGTCCAGTTCCTACTTCCTTTATATAGGTTGGAAATTATGTAATCTTCAGCGAAGGTAATTATTATAAAATGTTAAATTGCCGTATCTTCGAAATTACGTGCCTTCCATAAATAGCCATATGACGCCATACGATAATTACAAATGCATGATAAATCTAAATATATCAAATATAATTTTAACACATCCATCCGAATCAACATCTAAGAAATATAATATGTTAGTACAAGAATTTCAGGAAACTTTGTCATACAGTCGTGATGTAGGGAACAGATATGGTGATATAATATCCAGAAGATAAGGTAATATGATATTTCTTAGGATGAAACATTACTCATTTGTAATACAAATGTGTCTCCAAAATGCACTTGAAACAAACACAGCATATCTATACCAATCATATTTTTATACATATGTTATGTAATCGCTTCGGTAAAATATAACACTTCACTCGGATAGCTAGGTGAAACAACAAGCAGACAATACTATGAAAAACAGAAAAAGACAATTACCGTCTATACTCGCGTATTACTCGATACCAACTGCAAACTGCATAGACCCAGATCTGCCATCACATAATGCGCCGGCAGATCTGGGTCTATGCAGTTTGTAAGGACTAATAAGTAGAAAAAACAACATAGACCCTGATATGCCGGCGCATTATGCGACGGCAGATCAGGGTCTATGTTGTTTGCATTGTGATTTCAATTATATACGAGTACATACGGTAAATTGCAATGCACGTGTAAAGAAAAGGCCTTTATTGATTTCGTAGATTTGAGCTTCTCTGAGAAAGAAATGACTGAAATACTGAATAAAAATAATATTATTATTGCCGTCAACATAGCAAATTTATCTGACATTTCTACATAGATTACATAATTTAGATAGTTTCTTACAACATGGAGAGAGAGAGAGAGAGACATACGGATGTAGGGAGGGACAGGAAACCGAAAATATATGTTTAACAGAATGACCAGTCAAGATATAAGTCATAGACTAGGCAGAGAACAGAGAACAGAGAACTAAAATGATTGGCAGATTTGCATAAAAAATAACTGTAGTAAACTCTTGATATTACGATGTCCAAAGGACCCTAACAAAATCGTATCTTTATATCCGAATTTCATTATAAATGCGTATAAATGCGTACAAAATATTAGATAAATGACAGGAGAGGACCTTTCGATGTACTTCGTAATTATCCGACATTTCGTTACATTTGACATTTCGTTACATTTGATTTCGTGATAAAGGGAGGTAATTGTATTTGAATAGGTTCTTTACAAGAAAACAATTTATTTATTTTAAAAGTATGCCAACTTGTGCATCGTCCTAAAGAGCAATCGAGAATTTCTGACTTCACATTGAGTTTGAATCAGTTTAACATGTTATAATTTATTTTGGTCCTTTCCAACTTTGCTAATGATGCTGTAACCTGTATGGAGCACTTTCAAAGACTTATTTTCTGAAGTTTAAATCTTTTTATGATATTTAGTTTTCTTCAACTATACGCCGTCATATATATCCATAAATCTTTGTTGCGCGTTAAACAGTTAACAGAGTATGTTCCATGATTCAGACAAAAATAATATTTTTGCAACTAATACAAATAAATATAAAGAACAAGTTTAATTAAGTTTGTAACGAACTTTCTGATAACTTAGAATTTCTCACTCATTATATCCTTACGTTAGGTAATCTAATCAATTAAAAAATGCCTTGAAGTTAGCACTTTTCTAATTGGAGCTCGATCTGTTTGAGTAATAAAAATATTCCGCTTGGGGCTATTGGTGTAACAATTAGGTACATACATTGGAACCTGCAAGGAAGGGTGTCAAAACATGGCATAGACAAACAAACTCTGTTGGAGAAGTGGATTCTGGTAGTTGAGTGAAGGAGAGGCCAATGGCAACACACTACTTTGGCGTCAACTTCAATTAGTGGTCAGAAGAGTTTCAAAACACAATCTTTTCCTTTTTTTTTTTTTTGATAAGTCGTATACTTACATGCATCCTACAACAGGATCCTACTCGTCCTTCGATCTCACCATCTGCAATCCATCTTTTTTACTGGACTTCTCTTGGGAAGTTGGTGACGATCTATATGGTAGTGACCACTTGTCAATATACTTAAGAAGTAATGCTCCCAAACCTCCAAGG
Source organism: Margaritifera margaritifera (assembly GCA_029931535.1). Taxonomy (NCBI): domain Eukaryota; kingdom Metazoa; phylum Mollusca; class Bivalvia; order Unionida; family Margaritiferidae; genus Margaritifera; species Margaritifera margaritifera. The sequence goes on along the minus strand of JAQPZY010001386.1, from coordinate 1,741,516 downwards.
CTCTGGCAGAACTGGACATTGAAGAAGGCAGATCGGGAACGTTTCAGTCCCTCTGGGTCTCAAATTTGACTACTGATCGTTTTGACAATATAACGGATCCAATACCCCTATTTACAAAGATACTCCAGGTTGTTGCTGGGATACAATACCAAAAGCGCAAGTGATTCCTAAACGTGACAACAAAACCATGGTTTGATGATGTATTCAAAGACGCCATCAGATAACGGAAAAAGGTCCTTAATCTTTTCAATGCCAATCCAAACAGCTGAAAATCTTAATAAATACCGTATATTCCGAGCAAAAGCTCGCTGTATCAATAGAGAGAGCAAGAGGAATATATGGAGATCCTATATCTCTAAGTTGAACTCTCGCTCCTCTATTAAATACGTAGGAAATATGCTTCAAAAATCTGATTAAATGGTCACGATCATACCAAAAATATTAAATACATTGGCCGAAACATTCTCAAAAGAACTCCTCACAAGAGAATTATTCTGAAAACTTCCGTCGTGTCAAAAACCTGAAGGAAAAAGGTACCTCTAAATTTCAAACCTTCTAATGCTGAAGATTACAATAAATATTTTTCACTCAGAGAACTACAAGAATTTCTTGATCGAGCCCATGACACTTGAGCAGGACCAGATGATATCCACTATCATCTTTTGAAACACGCACCTGGTACAGCTCTCAATACACTGCTAAACATTTTCGATAAAATTTGGGAGAATGCCGACTTCCCGCTATCTTTGCGCGAAGCAATAGTGATACAAGAACCTAAACCTGGAAAGGACTATACCGACCTTTATAGCTGTCATCGGATTACCAAGTATGGAAGTAAGACATAATGAATGACACCACATGGAAGTAAGACATAATGAATGACACCACATGGAAGTAAGACATAATAAATGACACCACATGGAAAAGTAAGACATAATAAATGACACCACATGGAAGTAAGACATAATGAATGACACCACATGGAAGTAAGACATAATGAATGACACCACATGGAAGTAAGACATAATGAATGACACCACATGGAAGTAAGACATAATAAATGACACCACATGGAAGTAGGACCTAATAAATGACACCACATGGAAGTAAGACCTAATAAATGACACCACATGGAAGTAAGACCTAATAAATGACACCACATGGAAGTAAGACATAATGAATGACACCACATGGAAGTAAGACACAATGAATGACACCACATGAAAGTAAGACATAATAATGACACCACATGGAAGTAAGACATAATGAATGACACCACATGGAAGTAAGACATAACAAATGACACCACATGGAAGTAAGACATAATAAATGACACCACATGGAAGTAAGACATAATAAATGACACCACATGGAAGTAAGACATAATGAATGACACCACATGGAAGTAAGACATAATAAATGACACCACATGGAAGTAAGACATAATAAATGACACCACATGGAAAAGTAAGTCATAATGAATGACACCACATTGAAGTAAGACATAATGAATGACACCACATGGAAGTAAGACATAATGAATGACACCACATGGAAGTAAGACACAATGAATGACACCACATGAAAGTAAGACATAATAATGACACCACATGGAAGTAAGACATAATGAATGACACCACATGGAAGTAAGACATAATAAATGACACCACATGGAAGTAAAACCTAATAAATGACACCACATGGAAGTAAGACATAATGAATGACACCACATGGAAGTAAGACATAAATAATGACACCACATGGAAGTAAGACATAATAAATGACACCACATGGAAGTAAGACATAATAAATGACCTATTCGACTTGAGTCTAAGGGGACGCCTACCTAATTCTATCTCCAATTGTTTGAAAGAACGAAATTTCAGAGTCATGGTAGGCAGCATCCTTTCTGAAAAATATCCACAGGAGATGGGTGTACCTCAGGGCGCATACTGTCTGTCACCCTATTCAAACTCAGATGTAGTAGCATAGTTAAATATTTAAATCCAAGAACTGGCTACTCATTATATGTCAATGATTTTTGATCTGCTATAGATCAAAGAGTATGCATGTTATTGAACGTCAACTGCATATAAGCTTAAAAAGGGTTTAGAAATGGGAATAAGAAAACGGGTTGAAATGTTCCGATTACATAGAATTCATGATGACCTAAAGCTCTATCTTTGAGGTTGTCTTATTCCTGTTGTGGAGGAGACCAAATGTTTAGAGCTTATTTTCGACAGTAAACAAACTTTCCTTGCACATATGAGAATATAAGATCATATATATACATATATATATATATATATATATATATATATATATATATATATATATATATATATATATATATATTAGATAACTCATAACTCAAGTACAAATGTCAAACAGTTCTGGATTTAATTAGAGTTGTGTAAATACAGACTGAGGAGCAGATTGAAAGGTATTGCTCCGGTTCTACAGGTCATTAATAAGATCTAGACTTGGCTATCGCTTTGTGTACGGATCAGCCTGTAAATCTTACCTCCAGATGCTTGATCTGATACACAATCAGTGACATAAACTTGTTCTGGGTGTATTTAGATCTTCCCCTTCAGAAAGCCTGAATGCTGAGGCAAACGAACCATCAGTTTATCAAAGACGAATGAAACTGGGTCTTCAGTATACTACCAAACTATCTTCTAATCCATCTAATCCAGCATATGATGTAAACCAAACTTAATTCCACCATTTGGCATACGCATTCGCCCTCATTTAGATCAACATAAATCAATCCTGTAAATACTGCAGTATTCCATGTTCAACAATCACCACCCTGGTTATCAATACCACCCTCCCTCCTAAAAAAAAGTATATCTTGATCTTTGACAATTCAAAAAATCCTCAACAAATCGTCTAGTTTTTCGGAAGAAATTAAATGAAATCAAAGCCTCCTATTATAACAATGCGTTTTTGTACACAGACGGTTTGAAAGATGGAGACAAGATTGAAGTTGCCATAGTAACACATCATGGCACCATATTGCGGAGTTTAACGGATAAAGCTTCAATTTTTAGCGCAGAAATTACAGCTACGCTGAAATCTTTGAAGTACATTGAAACCTCTCAGAAAACAAATTTCATCATCTTTCTGATTTTATTTCCATAACGAAAGACTTGCAAAACATTAAATCTGACAAACTGTTGATATCCCAGATATTACAGAAACGTGATTTCCTCATAAAGTCTGGAAAAAGTGATCTGTACTGTTGGCTCCCTAGTCATATTAAAAGGGCAGATAAAGCAGCCAAAGCTGTCCTGTAGTCTCCCGTTTCCGAATGGAAGATTCCATATACTCACTTCAAAATTTTATATAAATCAGTATATACTTCAAACTTGGCAAAATATGTGTACTGAAAACTCCACAAACAAACTTCAGGACATCAAACCACTATTGGAATAAAGCATCCCTCGTATATAACAAATTGTAGAGACGATGTGGCATTGTGCCTATCGCGTATCGGGCACCACATACCTGGCATATGCATACCTCCTAAAGGGTTAACTTTGACCAGAGTGCATACTATGCCAGTGTCCACTGGCATTGGAACACCTTCTTTTCAAATGTGCCGATTTCCATCATGTGAAACAGAAGTATTTTGATCTGAACTCGATGAAGAAATTAAATGACGGTGTTCTACCAGAGACAATCTTGGACTATTATAGGAAATGCGGTTTGTATAACAAATGTGTGCTATATGTTTGAACGATTTTATATATGTTACCTTTATTCTTTAATTTTATATATCATTTACAGAATGTTAACATTTTTACTTTTATAATTTATCTTCTTGCGTTTCATGTTTGCATTTGTTTGTTAGAGTTTATCTTCCTGAAAATTTTATGCAAGTCTTCCTTGTTTCATTTTTCGAATTTTATCTTGTTGGCATCATATAGCCAATATTGTGCTGAGGTGCCGTAAAGCGCTACTACATGCATACATATTCTTCTTTTATGGAATTGTTCTAGGCAATTCTGTGATGTTGACTGCCCATAGCGCATCCACGCCACAAGTTCATGATATTATCTACCGCAAGCAAGACCTTGGTATCCCGAGATGCAGCCTCAATCGCTATGAAGAGCACATCTTTATAAATGGCACCAACAATGCAAGATTTCAGCTAAAATAGAGGTAGCCAAATTAGCAGTCTAAATTACAAATGGATAGAAACATGCTTATATGGCTGGCATGGTTAGCAACACGCCATTGCAGTGTAAAGAGCTATCAAATTTATCTGCATTTCACGTTTGCTCTCACTGTGGACATTTTAAGCAAACTTGAAATCAATTTTGAAGAGTCATACTATGGAGAATTTTTTTTTAAGTTCATTGCCTGAAAATAAGCAGAGGTTGCAATATTAGATTTAGGTACTCGAAGAATATCAAAACGTCACGGACTTGTTTAACTTAAACCGAGTTTGTTGTAAGCGATTTCGAAATACTTTATGGCAAGCTATTCGGATCATTGTAGTTCAAGGCAACTTAGGTAATATAATTCTAAGGCAGGTATGCTTTTCGAAATCAAGACGTGATTTGTTTGACCATTATCAAACATACTCTCGTGTCACACGGAAGAACCGCGATGGAGGAGACTCTAGCAGTACAGTGCTGCTTTGCTCAAACTAGGTATATTTTGCATGCGTCTATGGGTCCCAAGAAAGTATCTGTGTTAACAACAGAGTTATCACGACAAGCGGATAAAAATTCTGGTTATTTATTTTATTGTACATATAAATAATTCCGGTTAGTAAAATGCCGATTTCTTACTATAATTTGGGATTGGTGGTAGTATTAGTGTGTTTAAAACGTACAACAAAATTCCAGAACTTCCTGGTTCCCCTAACAATCGCATGAACATATGTGATATTCAGTCCAATTTTCCTGTCAATTTACTCAGTTTCTATAAGTGCAAAAAAGGCACAACGATATATTCAATGTAGCATTGACATTGACCTAGGAATCATTCCTATGGCACTAGACTCAAAATAGCTGCGATTAGATTCCTTTGCTCGAAATTAGATATAAAGTTGCTTGCCATTTTATTATATACAGACGCCGTGTGCATGTTAAATAAGCCCATTCCTCGCGTGGTGCTTTGACGAAGGGTTATACAATTGTATATTCTCAGACATAATTGTGTTTTCTATGGCATTAGGCATTTTTAACGTGATATAAATCTTAGGTAGGTAATATTTATATGCACAATATATCCCTTCATTTCATGCAGAGATTTTCTTGGAGCCGTATATGTTCGTCTGGTCTTCATCTCTGCATACAGAAAAATAAATATCATCTGTAAACTGTTGATCTTGAACAAAGTTAATAAACTTTAAATTTCTTAGGCATAACATATAACCTGGTATCAACTTGGTCTAGCTCAGAATATCAGTTTCCATAAACCTGAAAATATCTAATTACTACAAATGATGCAATCGCTACCAAGCTGTTAGCGTATTCTTCTCTGTAAATACTACCCGTCATGATGCTCTTTGTTACGTCTTTCTGTCTTAATATTTCCTACACTTTCTTGCTTTGTATGTCTTAAAATTAGATTGTATTCAGTTTCTCCAAATCAGATATAAATTTAATTGCCATTTTATTATATACAGACACCGTTCGTATTTGAGATAAGCCTATTTCTTCTGGTGTGGTGATTTGACAGAGACTTATGAAATTATGCACTCTAGACATACTTATGTTTTTCTATTTCATCAGACAATTTCAGCATGATATATAGCTTAAATAGATATTATGCATATGCAAAATATATCCTACACTTCAAGTTGAGATTTCCTTGGCGCCATATATATTCATCTTGTTTTAAACTCTGCTTACATAAAAATATGCGTCATTTGTACACTGTTCATCTTGGAAAAAGTTAAGATAGTATTTAAATTGTATCGACATAACATATAACCTGGCATCAACCGAATCTAGTTCAGAATATAATTTTCCATAAACTGTAAAATATCAAGTTACTACCAATGTTGAAATCACTGCAAATGTTCGTAGGGTCTTATTCTCTGTAAATACTACCCTTCATGCTCTGTAAATACTACCCATCATTCTCTGTAAATACTACCCATCATTCTCTGTAAATGCTACACATCATTCTGCCTTTTCTTACGTCTTTCTCCAATGAAAGCTTCCAAACTTTCCTCATTTTAAAGTCTTAAAGTTTTACCAAACGAATTCGAACAACTATTTACGAATGAGAATGACGGTCAATTGAAGCATTCTTCGTAAGACTCTAGTCTAGTCAGTCTCATGTTTTGTACATTTCGCTATATAGACATAAATATTCGAAATCTACTCGACAGAAAAGTAATTATTATATCATGATCACCGTGCGGTTAAATTGTAATATTACTTTATTTCTGTCGTCGGAAAGTAACTTATGCAACATTTTATACCGCATACATCGTTATCTACACATAGCATTCTTTCGAAATTGAAAAGTCTCTATATTTTTGTCAGCTAATTCTTTCTTGCCTATAATTTATCACCAAATTAGGGTTTATACATATCTATTCCTGTGATAATCAATACCGAAATTTGAATATTTCGGTATAACCTGAATTCCAGTCAACATTTTCCTCTGTATTATACCACATGAACAGGATACGTTATTAAGATCATCAGCCTTATGTGTATTTTCATAGACTCTTGGCTCCGGACACTTGTTCTACCAGTCTTAAAATCCAGCTCTATTTAAGACACACATTCTCCCATTTTCATCGCCATTTCCATTTTCAGCGATCACGAAAAAGTTGAATAATCGATTTTCTCACTTAATTTAGCGTCGCTGTTGGTCGATCGATACATACTCACTACGCTGCAATCAAAGACGAATTGTGAATAAGTGCCCTCTCGTCCGCTTCATTACGATCCAACGTTGTCTAAGTGGTATTGTGTAGGCATAGATAATCCACAAACGGGTTAATTTCCTGTATGCATTTTAGATTTATCGAGTTAGATGGTAAATCACTCACGGATTTCTACTAGTTCAAGGAACTTGTTTATCTACATGTAATCAGTAAATCGGTTTGAATTATCGATGATCATTCGACGGTGACTTTGATTTCATAGTCATATGGCTCATTCGACAGTGACTTTGATTTCATAGTCATATGGCTCAAGAGTGTATCGAATGTAGCACCGTAAAGGCTGAATGATCAATATGTGTTCTTAACAACTATACTGCATAAAAAAACAAATCCGAATTATCTTATTAACTTACAATAAATAAGGGTCATTTTTTGTAAGAGACAGGCAAGATGCTTGATATGAAGTGAATGACATACTTTTATTTCGTCGCTTTTTATAAAATAGATGTGTCTGGACGCAGGAATTAAAATGTAAATGTATGTTGATAACATTCCTAATTACTAACGTCTAGTAATTAGGGATATCTCTATTATTACAGATATTACAGTTATCTAAGCCTCCTGGTCATATGTAACACTCAACTCCATCAGAGCATAAAATGGACTTTTAGAACTGTACAAAATGAATGAACTTTTAGGACTGTGCAAAATGAATGTATTACCTTGAGGTTTGTATGAAATATAATGAAGATACATTTCTATAGCTACGATTGGTCAAGAGGTTTTGGATTACTAACTGAATAATGAATTTGAACGTAAGTAAGGTATTTATATATAAGAAGTAACGGAGTCGCGTACACATAACAGCTTTCAATATAAACGTGTCATACTGAATTACATGACACGACTGTCGTACTACATAAATCTGGTTACAAGAAGATTCATTACTTGCAAGGTTATTTCATAGTTCAAAAATTCTTGGCTACATTTTCTGATCCAATTCAAGGAACAAGCTAAAAACTGGATATAAGTTTCTCTCATTTTATACTCTTTTGTCTGTTGCTCGATACATTTAATCTTTCCTCTATCAAAGTATGTCGAAATCCGTTCTCTAGTATAACTTGTTACATATTCAGCTGTTGTGAATGGGTAAATTAGTCTTCCAATAATAGTGTAGTTTATTTGAGTGGTTTCTTGTTATTGCTAACTGTTGGCTTTTCAGTGACGCGGATGATGCGCATTTTATTTTGCTCTCGATGACAATATGCAAGTGCAGGGTAGGTCGATCGTATTTAATTTCAACAGGAGCATATGCATAAAGAATCTGCCATAAACATTGACAAATATAAAATATGTCTTTGAACAACCTAGACATATCAATTAAAAAAAATTATCACACCGATCTCATAGAAAAATGAATAATGACTTTTCGCATTAGTTTGCCATACGTATTTACTTTTTTCTATCATTTTGGCTTTGTATGTTTAAATGTTTTCATAATCTTGAATTCTTCAAAAGCAAAGACGCTTAGACTGTATAAATGATTCTGAGTGTTTGATGAAAACCAGCTATTATTAAGAATGAATGTGATATGATCAATGAAATTTTATTACTCTGGAATGGAATAAGAGTCAATACAAAGTTGAAAAGTTTGAGCTTTACTTTTTTGTCACCCAAAAGGAATATATATATATTTTTTTTTATTTCCTAGAACCGCTTGCACGTTAACAAATAGGGAGGGATTACGTCAGGATGAACATGTCACCTGATATATAATGGTAACTCCGCAGTATAACGTTGCCTTATATAAAGCTCGTAAAAGTCCTGCGGTTTCTCGTCGCCAATTGTCACACGACTTGACTTGTGACACAATGGAAAATCCTACATCTGCATTTTGTTTGTTTTTGTTTGTTTGTTTGTTTGTTTTTTTTTTTTGTGTTTTGTTTTTTTTTTTGGTTTGGTTTGGGGGTTTTTTCTGGGGTGGGGGTATGGGGCTTGTTTGACCAAGCAACGAATGGCTTACGGGCAAAAACTTGATACTATATATAAAAAATTCAACAATACAATAGGCAGAACTTACTAGATGTTTCATGTTCATTATATACGGAAACGAGAATTTATTCCGAAGTTATTTCTGAACTATATAAAAGTTACTAAAATTTAACTAGCTGTATCAGACGTTTTAGAACAAGTCTAAATTCAGCCACAGGCCACTGTCTGTTACTATGGGTTTAAATATTGTTTGGAACTTCGCAAGAGCAAATGGTAAGAGACTGATCAAAGTACTGATCGTTCATTTCTATACTGTAATTACTTTTTGAGAATTCCCAAGAGGAATGTAATGACAGCCAAATTAGTTACATCAGAGACTTTAATTATCATCAAGTTATTTCAGAAAGTTTCCGCTGTTTCCACGCCATCCTGGCCTCATTAGTTCTATTATATGGTGCGACCATTTGCCTGATTGAGATCGGATTAAGTCAGATTAATACAGCAGCATCAAAGTATGAACTTCCATGTTGTATATGAGAACGTCATTCTGACCTACAATCACATGCTATAATCATACTTTGGTGATATGTGCGGAAATATAAGACGTTAAAGGAGAGTAAAAGACAATGACCCAATTCGAAGGATGTAAAAGTGGGAATATGCCACCCTGGAAGGAATGTATTAAATTGTATTGGATGTAATTATCATCTGATTTATCGGCCGCGTTAAGGAATAAAGAATTGATTTGTCGATCTGAATCAATACATCATGTTTGAGACACCATAATTCAGATCCCATATATCACTTCTTCTCACTCAGAAACAGGTTATCAAAAAAATATACAGAGCATCCGAGAACTAGTTACATAGGGATTGATACATAAAATGAATGGTATATTTCTTAAAGATATACGAATAGCTTGGCATATATTTTTATTCAATCCAGCAAATCAAAAGTAAATTAAATTGCCATAATGTTGCAGAAATGTAGTGTAAAATTACATTCAAGAATGTTAGATAACAGTGTTATAAGAGATTGGAGTGGAAACAAAATCGTATTACTTTTTAGGGTAAGGTAAGGATCCTTAAAAAAAATAACATAACATGATAAAATAAAAGAGCAGTGTAAAAAAAATAATGATAATAAGATATTTTACGTCTTTCTCCCGATTGCAAATAAAAACTGTTTGTATTGGATGCTGTCATAAACAGTTCCTTGTTTGTAATTATAACATTTTTTAAAAATAATGCATCCTTTAGAACAAATGGCATACAAGATGTTAACATATTAAAATTAACTTTATGCTCCAATAATTTATTTTTTAAGAGAATGATGGAATCATAATTTATCTCGAACATCATTGCAATGCAGTAGCAGTAATTCTTAAAAATAAAATTATTTTAAAAACAAAAATGATGCCCTCATAGTGATATCAATATAAATAGTGCACATAACTTCATGGGAATTGAATGGGAGTCTGTGGATTATGACAATGGAACTTAGTCTATAAGATAGACGTTCATACGTATCAGAGAAACTAGCTGAATGACCCAGTAATTAAATGTCCGGTAAATACACATTCAGCCCGAATGCCTCTGACAAATATCAAGGGCACAGACAACAAATTCAGTTTCCATAGACCGTAATGTTATTGTCTGGCCAAATTAGTATACTTTCGTGGTAAGACTGGCAAAACACTCTTACATCTTATGGACGATCCATCCGGCAGGAAATTTTTAAAAAGTTTACGATAATAATGTATGTACCTGCTATAAAAATCCGGCCAGGTGAGATCTCCCAGTTTACATTCAGTAGTACGTACGCGGCGACAGAGATACAATTAAAATGGATGAAGGTTCAAGCCTACTATCGTGCCCAATTTACCCATACATAGGCTTCTTTTTTCCTGTAATTATTTTCAGCCAATCAGCGAACTTTTTTTAAATATGGGCTGGTTCCGTAGCTCATAAAATAATTAGTTGGCTGGGACCTATATAGGAGATATTATTGTAAGTTACAGATCTATTCCAAAGTGCATTCCCTGTATCTTACAGGTGGATGCGATAATATGAAGAACATTTCTATGGATAAAGGACATATATTCAGTAGGTTTGTGCAATAAAATGTGTTAATATCAGCTTGACAAGAGAGCTGGTTCACCTGCACCTCGAGCCCTTTCGTTCAGCCTTGTTCCATCCTTTCTGGGCGATGAGCGCATGGCCGAGTGGATCAAAGTCTCTGGGTGATGTTGCCTCAGACCACAATAATTTTCCTATATAGTCTCTACATTTGTTTGTCAGTAGCCTACTGAGCTTTCCACTGTGTCCAAATCCTAATAAATCATATGCTGATATAAAGTATCTTCAACGATGAACTCACGGTGAAGTTCTCGTTATAGGTTAACCGGCATTCTTCTACGAGGCTGGACTGTAAACAAAGCAAGGTGCAATGGGTGACAGATTTCACTTCCGGATCAGCTCCAATGCCCCATTACTCACTGTGCTCTGTCGTAAATAATACACACCGACAACCACACCATAATGCTCATATTCTAAACATTAAACAATTTCGTTTCAGTCAATACTAAGAATGCCTAAATCTAATGCATACACCACCACCAAAATGAGAGAGGAAAAAAATGCTAAAAAAATAGACTCGGACTACATTCGTGGTTACTAAACCGGAAGTATTAATTGTGACCTGATTCCACGCGTGCCGTTATGTGCGGCGCAGGTTCAATTCCTCCCTGTAAAAATTATATCCGTCTAAGATATGAAATTCTCTCTCTCAATTCTCTCTCTCTCTCTCTCTCTCTCTGGCACACAAAATCGCATCAAGCATGGTAATTAATATTGACGAAGTTTATCTTAAACATGTCACCATGCTGGTAGCTGGAAGTCACCTTGTGCTGCCAATAAAAGTGAAATATAGTTTTTATTTTCGAAAGAAATCAGATGTGGCATACAGAAACAACGCAATCGATGACAATTTATTCACCCATCAGAGAATAAGTGATCACCAATATATGGTTAGCATTTTGTCTGTACTTCGACTAATTATAAGCTAAGACTTGTTTCGTCTCTACAGCCAAAAGTTTGGGAGTGCAAAGTTAAAACTGTTTATTGGAAAACTGAAGTCAGCAAATTTGCTTTAATAACAACGTATGTATAAGTTTGCACTGACTCTACAATGTATCTAGTTTGCTCTTTGTAAAGAATGGTTTGGATAGAGAAAAACGTTTCCGGTATAGCTTCTTTCTTATCTTTGTAACTTGTATATAATAATGTAGTTGTAGACATTTGTTAAAGTGAATATATTGTTTTATGAACCATTATATCTCATATTGACTGTCGTGAAACTAGGTGAATATTATAGGTTTATTAGTTCATAAAACTTCAATTTCATCTTTACAAAGATCTATAATTGTTTTATTACATGATTTACAGACAAAATTACAATTCAGTTTGCTTCTGAAATTTCCAAATGGAATTTCAACTGCATTAAGCTAAGAATTTATACGTATTCCTCATGATATGTCAACGACTTCATGACCATGTGACACAAAGAATGACCACGCGATATGAAGAAATAGAACTTATCCCTTGACGATGTGCCATCCAATGAAAAGCCATCCGTTTAGGGAATCATGTAATTACGTCCAGTATTGCATTATTTATACCTTCTACCCGCATGTAATATCAATAAACAACGTTCTCAGCATGTTTTCATATCAGGGCAGTTGTCCTTTACATTTGGTACAAATGATTTCTCTGAGGACCGGCAGTTAATAACATAATTCCTTTCAATTTTTATTTTCTTTTTATTCGTTTTGACTTGGAATGGTTGATACACATCATAACTACTCTATTATCTTCTCATTTAATTCGAAAATAATTTGTTTCTACATCATACAGGAAATATCACCGACTGGAACAGACACGTAAAATAAATGTGAATGGGGAAATGTTAAAATGCTGTCTTGTGAATGTGTTGAAATTAACCATAAATATACATTATTCTTGTTTTCTGTTGCTTTAAATAGACCCGGTACATGGTTCAGCATTTAAATACTTCAGTTATACGTGTCATGGAGAAGCTGTACACTAATTGACTTGTCGGGAAACAACCTGGTTTTGTGTTTTCTGTTTCGTTTATACCGCGACAATTATTCATGTGCGCGCCTACATCTTCTTGACTGACAATAAACACACAAGCTACCTTTCTTGTAGTACGATAATTAGTATGCATGCAATTTTAAACACACGTAGTTATTAAATACTTTAGAGTATTTCCTTTAATCATTTGAATGAGTGTGTGTGTGTCTCTGTGTGTTTGTGTCTTGTTATACATACGACATAAGTTACACAATGTACCCGAAAAAATACAACTCAAATAGATAACACCCTCCCCAAATGGACCTATAACACACTTTAAAAAAAAACTTTACATGGGATTTTAAATTAAACATTGAAAACACTATTTTATTTAACTACATATGCACAGGTATGCACCACAGATTAGACTGTATACGTATTTCTTCCATTACAGTACATTTATTTGTAATAGAATATTTAAGTATTTTCTCAGTCAAATGATGTTTTATTTATCTTTCATATTTACAAATATGAGATTCTGTAGCTTTCATTAAATCTCTTCGGTTATTAATATGATCACATGTCTTGGGTTCAGAAGCGTTTGCATACATTTTGTTTTCTATAATGGTATTTATTTAGGTAAACATTGTATATAGTGACTCCCCTTCTTTTTTCTAATGCTCTAAAAACAGCTACCGAAATTATGAAATTGTTTTACATGTAGGATATTTTGCCAATAAGCCTTTTTTTTTTCTTTGTCACCTTCAAAGTAAACCGGTGACGAGATTTAATTTATTGGTCTAAAAATCATAAAACTATCAGAATTTATAGTGAAACTCGACTCGACATTTTGAGATGTAATATCTTTAAAGGTTTCGTTCATATAGTAATGTTTGAGTAAGAAAGAAGATATACATATATCCAGTTTAGTACCATTTTCTATTTGCTAAATAATAACATGTAAGTGCTTAGTTTAGTGCTACTAAAATAGCGTACCATAATCTCTACTAGATTTTTCAATGGTAGTCAGCCTCCAGTTTTGCAACTGTCAAACTTCTTAGATTTGTTCCATACATATTGTTTGACTCAAAAACGAGTTTTGAACTTTATTAAGACGAAAATGAGAATTAAAAATCCAGTCTCTGTCATGGCAAATGAACAATGCAAACTTCCTAGAGACAGTCAAACGTTATTTTAGTAACACTAAACTTGGCATCTAAACTGCGCATAGGAACGGGTAACATGCTTGATTGACGTATATCTTGCTTTTTGCTAAAACATTAGCATATGAACGAAATTATAGTGGAAAAATCCCAGTATTCGTTAATCCTGAGCGTACTTATAGGGATCTGTTGGGATGTCACGTGATATGCTTGGTCTTTAAAAATATACCAGTTCAGAATAAATTTAATGTAGCTGGAGAGTTATTGTTTAATGTTTGTCAATCAAAACTAGGTGCAATGATTGCTTAATATAAAGAAACATAGTTTATTAGATTAGTTTAGGATTAAACCACTGAGTAGGTGGTACAGCTTATACTCTATAAAAAACTGATTCTGGGCAACCTAAAAAGAAACGTATTCTAAAAGTAAAAACAAAGGTCACAATAGAATAGGTATCTTAAAGTGCGGTTTACAACCAGAGATTCTGATAAATGCCTCCAAATATCGTGTGTTCATCAGTGCTACTGAATAGGTATCAAATTATTGCAATGTCGAAGTCTTAGAAACCTACGACGTTCGCTGTTCCCGTTTATCATGTATAAGTAATTCCTTTATCCACATATGGTGCCTCCTAAATGTAATAAAGTTTATAAAGCAGGAGGTTTTTCACATTGAAGCAAAAGCAAAAATATTTCAGATCGCGAAACGGAGCTCTGTTTTTCGTAACAGGAGAAATGATTAAAAACTTCTTGGTTATTAAACGGCCTCTGTGCCGTTTCAGTACCAGATATGGTCAATAAACGTCCCTGGTGACGTTTCATCAGCAGATAAAGTGCTCGGCTACAACACCGCTCAGTGCCGTTCCAAAACCAGGTGGGGTGTCGAAATGACCTGGGGTCATTTCAGAACCAGGTGAAGGTCGCGAACCGGCCCTGTGCCGTTTTGTGACCAGATAAATTTGCGAAACGGCGAGGGCGTTACTTGATTTTACCTTGTACTGAAACGTCGTTTGGTTGAGTAACGGCGTGTAACATGTACGCATACTGAGAAAAATAAACAAGTTTGCATATAGTTACATACTTCTGTTTATAAAGATCTGCTTCTACCTATCGTCAGGCAAGTCATCCATGATCCTGCTGTAACAGTACTTATTTCAAATTATGATCATTAATGAACATATATTCTAATACAACTGGCATGATATATATATATATATATATATATATATATATATATATATATATATATATATATATATATATATATATATACCACCTACATTTAAAATGACATGATTTTTGAAGTGTTGGTATAAAACAAATTGATAATGAAGTCATTATCATGTTAGATAGATAAATCGAGAATCTGTGAACTAAGAAACACAGTTTCAGATCCAAATGTTATTAATCCCAGGTAAACTCCTGCGAATGTAGAATATTGTTAAGTTCCTTGAGGAATAGTACTTTAATCCAAAATGTACTGTTTAGAATAGATTATTCAACCAGCTGATTTTACAAACAATAATAATCTTCCTCGATAACCTTATGATTCTGATGAACTGCCAAAGAATGAACGTTCTATTGATACATGGCATTATATAGCCTCTTACTGCGCAATAGAGAAAAACCCTTAACTCTGAAACTACGTTCTAACATTGTCGAGTAAACAAGTTATTCTAGCCAATCAAAATTCAGGTCGCGCACTACTGCTAAAAGTGCCTTTGCACTACAAATGTATTACCTTATTTCGAATCAACAAGATGTTGACATAGGATCTAGGTCATGATTCTGCACGCGCTAACCACGCGACTTGCCATTGTGTGTCACACTGACCGACATAATTATTGATTTTCTCTGGACTTAGCATGACTCATGTAAACATGTTGACGTTCATATACTTTAATAGCGTATGCTACTGAATTAAAGAATTTATAATACAGATATAATAAACAAAATGAAAACTATATTATAATTTAAAAGATGATACATAATTCCGTAACAGTTGTGAATTGTTAGACGGTATAGATGCGTTCAGACATGGTGTAGATTGTAACACATTATAGATACGCTGCGATAGGTTGTGGACTGTAACACACTCTAGATACGTTAAGATAGGTTCTGGATTGTAGCACAGTATAGATACACTCAAACAGGTTTGGATTGTAACACATTATAGATATGCACGGATAGGTTGTGGAATACAAATGACAATGACCTGTCTGGCACAATGCACCAAACTGGATTTGAATATATCGCAATAATGTTCCCCCCGCAAATCACTGTTTTACATATTTTATCAACACTACCACAACCATAACATAAAACGTTGTGAGAGGTCTCAAGGGCTAAGCTTTACTTGGCTCTGTCGACATTATTTTTAATATAACTTCCACAGGGAATAATAATAATAATAATAATAATAATAATAATAATAATATTTTAACATATAAAGTAGGTTATTGATTCTGTCAATGAAACACGAAATAAATATGCATCTTTAAGCCTTGGTCTCGTTATTTGACATCAAACTTAACTTTAATTTACAACACACATTTTCACCCCTAAATTCATAAACTTCTCGGATCAGCATGATTCGTTTCCATCTATATAATTATATTTGCTTGCTTAACGCTGTTCCGGTTGTTCAGTCCCATCGTGCATAATACTGTTATTGCAATGGTATACAATCCCTTAAGGATTCTGTGCCATTTTAATCAAGAACAGAACTTTCGTTCACTATCACAAACTTCGTTATTTGTTCATTGATATACGCGAAAATCGTTTAAAAAATGACACGAAGCCCACTCATTAAAATTCTAATTGTATTAAGAACTTAGACAGATGACGCTACCTTTGCTCCAAAAGTTGCATTAAATTGTTCTTTTGTTGAACAGGATGCATTTAGACGAATTTATTGCCATAAATTCTTAACAGTGTCCTTTAGCAAACAGCGATTGACATTACCTCATCAGTGTGTATAATTACAGAGATAACTTAATATTGATCATTAACCTAAATCCTAGTCATATAAATAAGATTATCAAATTAGTCGCGGTCAAAACGTTTGTTAAATCCTGATAACTTGCGTCAAGCCTTAATACATTGGTATTACCTCACATTTTTGTAGATCCAGAGGGATTCAAGCAGTCTCGGCAAATTCGTTTTTGCCGTTTTAGGTCGATAATAGAAGTCTTCGAGGTGGAAGTTCTTGAAAACAAGAATGTACTGGCCTACTTGAAGGATTAAGTGTATCATCGCATAAAGTCTGCATGATAATCAGTGACGTCAAAGATTATTGCAAAGTAGAAAATTGGCCAGTGAGTAGGCGAAAGAGTACATTTGATACGTATGTCTTTGTCAGCATAATTCAACAAAGATCTTATTCCAGTGTAAGAGAAAGATAGAGGGATATTATCAATTACAGTCCATCATTTAGTTTCACCAAATACTTGTTGATTTTTTCAGAACTCAAGTAGGAATATCATCCTACCTAGTTGCGCTCTGTAGCTGTCAATTCAAGTACTACGATTGGATGGAACTTGGAACGCTTAGCGATATGATACAGGTAGTAGAGTCCGGATGGGATAATCCGTGATGAATATACTGCATAATTAAATTCATCACATCACATGATCCAGTTTATATGCCTGCACTCCTAGCTTTTTGTAATATATAATACAGGTTTGATTGAAATTAGAACTTTCCTAGAACGTCAAGTGTTGATTACTTTTAGGAAATAAAGTAGGTAGATATATATAAATTGGAAAAGTCTATCCTGCCGAAACATAATTACCATATTTATACCTGACTTAAAATCAGTATAAGATTGTTTCTGTAAAGGATGGCAGAGCTTATAAGGAAATAGATGTGTATGGTAAATGTTGGAGCGACAAGACATTTCATTTCATCGCCAAAACGTTATTGAGTATAAATGTAACAATTCAACATATGCCTACGTTTTTTTTCTCCATGAGACGAGATAATTGCTTTGAAATTATTAGGTATTATTTGTCCAATATTTATGGATTTTACTTCCTATATTTGTAGGTGCGACTTGTGCCTATAGTTTGGTACAACCGGAATGGTTTCTTCATTCGGTTTTGATACATTTTTTTCAGAATTTAAGCCTATTGCCAGAGGAATGTCCACTACTCCTATCCAAGCAGATGTGTTGATTTGTGTGGATGTTTAGGATTTGGTTAAGTTCCCTTACCACCTTGGAAAGCTACTCGAATACTGTATAGCGGTGGTTGTATATTTATGTATAAAAGCTGTTTGTTTGCCCTGTTCAGTTTTGGAAGATCTGTGATACCATGATCGTTTTGATAACCATCCAGTTGCAGATTGCAGCAGGTAATCCAAGCATCTATTGTTAATATATCTGCAAACAAATGAATACCACTGGGTCACGTTAAACATTGCTACTCTCTCTCTCTCTCTCTCTCTCTCTCTCTCTCTCTCTCTCTCTCTCTCTCTCTCTCTCTCTCTCTCTCTCTCTCTCTCTCTCTCATAATCCCACCAGCCTTCATCTCGAAACATCAGATTAATATAGAATTGTGCAAACAATGTTAATTTCTCTGTAGATATTACCTTTTCTCCATCTACACTGAAGTTATATTTGGTTGTATATTACGTTTTTCTATATTTACAAGCGACCGCCTTTATGTAGTAAAACTTTCATGGATACAGTAGAGACTTTGAGATCAGTTGGTAGCATAAGGATGAATGCTCTAACCATTGAGATGATAAACTCTGGTGCTTTTTCTAATACGTAGAATGTGATAGTTTGATTGTACATGTCCTTGATTTTTACCGCTAATGAGAAATTGAATCCAAAATATATTCATTTTAAATTTGCATATAAGTGCGGAGTTGTAGCATTAAAAAGGTCAATATGGATTCATGTTCCCCAGTATTGCAGGTTCTCTTACAAATCACATTGATGATTTTTCTATTTATTCAAGTTGTGAAAAGGACCGAAAGTTTCAAGTTTTTCTGCTCATTTATGTCCTACAGAAATGCAGATTTTTTGCTCTTTTTCATACATGTGTTCCCATTTGTAATTCTTTATCGTAGGGAACTTGTTCGAGCATTACAAGTACACAAGAAGCGAAATATGGTAGTGCATCTATTAAAGAGGAAATGTCATAATATATTGCCACGATTGATCAAATTGAGGAGTCTGAGGAAAGATGATATTTCCCAACAATTATTAGGAAGAGCATTTTTTTTAACGCGTCACAAAATTATAGAAACTTAGCAACAGATTGTATCGGTTATTTTAAAACAATAATGTATTTTGATCACTTGATTCATCACATTGATATAGTTGGATTCCCGTTCAATAAGGGTTTCTTACTAAATGATCGGTTTTGGTCAAATCTCCATTCTAGAGAGCTACACACGTGAGCCATATAAAGGAAAATTGCTGATTGGCCAAAAGCATTGGAACATTTTTAGGTCATTATCCCAACTACATTTCGACCAATCAGCTGTTGCCTAGACATTATCTACTTTATAAATAGATTACAACATCATGCATTGTGTGAAAGTTGGTGGGAATCGGCTGAGACAATTAAAATATTTATTTTGAATGTAAGCTAGCAGCATTTTTCTTGTGAAAGTAATGACATACTTATAGAAAATATATGCTGGCATCTTTTCTTTGGCATGACAATGTACCAATAAAGCTTCAGTCTTAAAAATACCGCTTACATGGGGCAAATGTAATATTGCCTGACTATATGAAAAATCACAAAAATGTTGACATTCTCTCTCTCTCTTAACTTCTCAGATGTCTGACTGATAAAGATGTGTGATAGCTCGTTGAAAGGGAAACTATATATATTGCTTTTGTTGGTTTAACGGTACTTTTAACACATTACTGGCTATATCAGGCCAAGGAAATGGGAGCTAAGTGCCTTTCCCAAGGGTACACCAAGGTATCCGATCCTAACTGGCCTGAGCGGGTATCAAACCCGTGACACTTGAATTACGAATCCGACGCTCTACCAACTGAGCTACCGAGAGTCGCTCTCCCTCCTTCCCTCCCCCTCTCAACAGAGCTGACGTTTGCATATAGTAAACGTAATTTTACTGATACACTAAATAGTTATGCTTTTGGAATAATGGGAAGAAGAAAAAAAACACACGGGTTAAAATAGAATATATAATCCCCGAGTTATTCTTTTGTAACACTTTAGAATGTTAGATATAGCGAGAATCTATAAGCTCGTACATTCTCCAAAAAGATACGGGATAGTGAAAACAAAGTATCAAACGTACATACAATATCAAATCATGAAGGTATATATATATCTTTACAATGGAGAGCAGTAGGAGGTACTGTACATAAGACAGATTTTATTATTATTCTCTATAGTCGAGACCTTTATGTACCTCTTTTCTAAAGATATCCGGTTAATAAATCAATATTCGTGCCATCCGTTGTGAATAACTGGGAATTCTTTTTCTATCTCCAGGAGATAAATCTGGCCTATCAATTCCTTACATTTGGTAGATAAAACATATAATAATAAAAGCGCATATGTAAGTTTTGGTCAAAAAAAGGAAATGATGATGTGTATAGTGCAGGCTGTACAGCTGGTCTAGAAGCTGACATAAATACCGGAAGCTAATTATTGTAAGCAAAAAATATATGTTACAACCAATGTAACTAAACATGTCGCAAATTTGGAGAAAGTAATGAAACAGTAACGAACGTTTTATAAATTCTCTTTTTTGCAAGGAAATTCAAAAAGCAGAAGCATAGTTGGTACTTGTTAATGTTCGCTATATTGTGAAAGATTCGATGCAGTTTCATGATAGGGTACCGCAGAAGGGATATATTATGAATGATCCTCACAACTTACTGAAGAATATTGGACTAAGTTTTTATGAAACATATGCCAGAGAGAAACAGACTTGAGCGTTTATATTGTGGTGAATGGATGTTCTATCGTAGACGAGAGGTCGGGGAAAATATTACCAGAGATATTAACAACATTAACAACTATCAGGTTAGACTAGTCTTCATTTCTTGAAAAAGTGCAATAGGTACAAACAATGGCACGAAAAGATTGCTTAAAATTTGTGTAGAAAATAATTAATAACTTTAGTTAATGATTCTACTCAAAGTAATTTGTAATAAATTATAACACACTGAAGATACGCGTGGATAGGTTGTAGGATATAGATGGTGAGATACCTCGCAGGCACACTGTGCTAATCACAAATCTATCAATACTTCGGTACACCTATTCATAGCAACCTTCTATTTTTGCATTTTCATTAGGACCACTTCAAATGTTTCCTAAAACTTTTCGGTCATTTATTTGTCAAGGCAAAATCTTTAGGTGACTAGATATTCCGGGGAAAACCAGTTGCATTATCAAAGGTAAGCACTTTAAAAATTACTTTAATCTCTCGGAGGTTTTTGTCTCTTTTTTTTTCATTTCACGAATTTGATTAGTGTTTCATAAAGCTTATTGATAGTTGTAAAGAAGCACGAAGCTCACGCTCGAAATGCTTTATGTATTTGAAATCCTGACATTCATATAATAATCTTTCTTTTTGTCCCCTTTAATTGGATTAACCTTTAGGCTCCAGTTAACAGATTGCGTCAAACTAATATGATTTTGTTGCTTCTTTCGCTTTTGCTCAGTCATTAACCATGGGGTGTTTGATATTTCCTCATCAATCTCTACACTAAATCGTACTGAAGCTGGAGGTACGACCTATTCAGCCACATAGGCTTATCGAACTAATTACAAATCTAACCGCTTGTTAATCCCTTAATGACTTGCTTCAAACCGAAATACCTCCCACACAATTACTCACTGTTTATAGGCAAAGAGGAACTTAAAACGTTCCGTGTTTGCCTTTATTAGGTCCAAAAATTTAATTAGTCTTTGAGAGACCTTTCGCGAGCGATATACCTGTCTACATTTCAGAGTAATTGCATCATCACGTATAGTCTGTGAGGTACGCAGTGATGTCTAACAGACTTATTACATAAAAACATGAAGAAGACTGGCCAATATAAATACAATTTACTAGGCGATAGATATAGGTGAACGTGATACCTGTGTATTTCTTAGCATCAACAGTGAGCATATTCGAAGGTTAGGGAAAAAGCGATATATGATCAGTTACAGCCCAGTTTTTCAAAGTACTAGTTGATTTTAAAAACGCCCACATACAAATATTGTCCTATCAAAAAACCCGCCAATCTGATTAAAATCGAGACATCCGACATGACTGAGATCTAACATTTACCGATATAATTTCATGTTCTGTGACCTTTGGAATTCCCGTGCCAATTATTTTAGTAGCCTATCAGATGCTGCGTTGCACTTCGTGGTAGAGTTATCGTTAGTAACGATATGTTTCAAACTAAATTTTTTCACTTTCAGAAATATTAAAGCTTTAACTTGATTTGTGAATGAAAAGGTCAACAGAACATGGTCTTGTATTAGTACTCATCAAATATATAAAGTATGGGTAGACCTTGATTTTATTGAGATTGAAGAGCCTGTACTCGAACTGCTTCGTATTCATCATGCATGTTTGATTGCATGTACAAGGTTTTCTTGGATATTCAAGTAGAGCCTAATGTATGACATTCTACAAGTGTTGCATTTTGAGAAAATAAATGAGGTTATATATATATATAAGTTCAAAGTATCCATCTGTCGAAACAACACTTGACTACATAACTGCCATTTGTATAAAAGATGAGATATCCATATGAGGGACAAGACTTTTAAAGTATTTGATGGAGTGAAATTATCTCAGTATATGTCTTCTCTTCAACAAATAGTTCTTTAATACAATTTTAACATACAAAAGATGTAGATGTCTTTTACGTTGAGATGATGAATAATAGCAGCATAGGACAATAGCTTGCTAAGCTTTGAAATGTTTACGTCATCATTTGTCTACTGTTTGTGGATTTTACTTGTCATACTTGTAACTGTGACATGTACAGTTTGGTACAACCAGAATGGTTCTTTCAGGCGGATTTAATAAACTAAAAAACGTTGCCACCGGCGCCTTGAACCCTCGCGCTGTCACTGAGTTAGAGAAGGACTGATTCTGAACATATTTTAAAACAACTGATTTTTCCTGGGACATGTTAAGCAATGCTACTATCTCTCTCCCTCTATCTAACTATCTCTTCCTCCCTCTATCTATCTATCTATCTATCTATCTATCTATCTATCTATCTATCTCTACCTTACATAAACTATTTTTATTTAATTACGCTGACGTAATATTTGCTGTTTTCCACTTATTCCCATACTTATAACTGTCTTGACGCCGTCTGTCCATATTTACTTTATCCTTCAATACCTTTTTTGTTTACTCTCCTTCCTCATTTTCTTTACACATCATGAAATATTCCAAACATTTATTCCCATACCACCAGCCTACACCTCAAAACGTCTATTTAATATAGGACTCGATATTGTCTTTCCTGATATTGTCTTTCTTGATATTGTCTTTCTCGATATTGTCTTTCTCGATATTGCCTGTCCCCATCTACACTGGATATATTTTAGTTGTATATACGCTTTTCCATCTTCACAAATGACCACTTCTATATAGGAAAACATTTCCCTGGATCATATAGAGATTTATTCCCCATTCTCAAAATGAAGCATACTTTAAACATTTAAAGATTATGGTGTTTGTTGTAATTCGTAAAACATGAGCATGTGATTGCAGGTACCCTTGGTTTTAAACGCTAATGAAAACGTTCACCAACTATTCATTTTAATTTACTTTTAGGTGCATAAGCTTCAGCATCTGGTTTAATACTCAACAATATTTTTGGTTCTGAAAAACCACATGGATGATTTTCAGTTCCATGATGATCTTTGCTACTCAATACAGCCCTACACAATGCAGAGTTTTAAAATGCATTTTCCCTTAAAAATGTTCACATTAATCTTATCTGAATCTGGAAAGTTGTTGGGTATTAATAGTCAATGATAAACGACATATGACAAAACATGAATTAAGGAGCAATGTCCGAATTCAGTGTCCACCATTGATGAATTTGATCAGTCCATATCAAGGAAGTATGCGACTTCTGAAACACGTTTACAAAAAGAGAAGTTTGATGTAAAGTCACTAAATCATAAATAAGATGGAATTAAAAAAAGAATGTGTTATTAGAAATTCACTCAGAATAATGTATTTTGATTGCCTTATTAGTCACATTGCTATGGATTTAATCCCGTGTGACAACACGAGATAGCTATTCAGGTTTCTACATATACTGTACAAACCGTGAAAGACATGGAACAAATAGAATCCAACCAGACATACTAAATATGACTGCTGCCATCCCTCGTCAGAATGATGACGCTTTATTTATAGAGAGAAGCCAGCCCCGTGTCCAAGCATTATATAAAAGCCAAGCATATACGGTATTTGAGAGCATATGGAAGTCTCATTGTGCGATGTATCTCTCTTTCCTTTCATTTAAATGCCAGATGAGATGGACTACAAGCGCTAATATAGGTGTGTTCACAATCAAACACTTGTCAACGTGTTGGGTTAGGCCAAGTGAGCTCTTCTAAAGGTAAAAAACATACATGTTAATGTCTATATGCAAACAATTGATGCAGACAGTTAGCCCTATATAAACCGTGTTTTAAAGGATAGATCGACAAATGTCTGTGCATACATTCACTTGTAAAACGGATAATGATGCAGACAACATTTAAACTTTATATGATGGATGTAATTGATTAAAAATGTTGTCATGTAAAACAAATTAACTCAGTTCTATTGAGAATAAGTGGGAAATGACTGCACTGTATGAAAGATCATCTGCTGTTGTTACGACTCTATGGTCTAAGAAAAATGTAACAGAAAGAAAGTGAAACCAACAAATCAAGTAAAAATCAACAAGCAATTTATTACTAGATAATTAAAATGAAAAATCAAAAAGTCACTTACAGTAATGTGTTTTGAAATCCTAATAATCCAATAAGAATGATTGTTCTAATCACAAGTCCTAAATATAGAATGTTCCGAATTCACGGCTGTGTCCTTGAATGTTAGGATGTGCTAATGGTCTCCAAAGTCCTGATGTACTAGAAATCTTGATGTGCTGATGTCAAAATGAAGTATTCCAAAATCTCTGAATAAGTTCACTTAAATTCCAAAATCATCAATTAAAAATCCAAAATCCAAAAGTTTATGAGCACTGTTATAATCCAATGAATATTTAAAATAATTCCTCTCTTAGAATTTGGAATGAATTTTCACAACTGTAAAAGCTCTTTACAAGACTGATGGTAATGTCGAACTGAATAAATGTCCACCAAACATGGCATATATAAAGATTGGTCACATGACAGAATGTTCTAGAATGTGTGTCATCTTAATGGAATTTTACTTGTAAACAAAAATTCAACCTTGACCTTCAAATTGAGAAAACATATTGATCAAAACAACCTAATTCAAGGACACTAGTTAAACATGTTTTTCCTGATAAGCATTAAGATCCAAGCAAATACCAAAGTGAAGAAACATTTATAATTTCCCAAAACACCTACAACATTATATAAACATCATACATAACACTGTACTAGACAATCAGACGTAGACAAAACAAAAATGTCCATAGTCTTATAGTAAGCAGGCATTCTTAATATTGCACAATTGACAAAGGTACAGTCGCAGTTAACTAATACACACTGACATACGTCCGTACATTAAAGTATAAAATAGCAAAATGTTTTGAATGTTTCGAGTACTTTGTCTGCATATTAATGAAATACAAGTGGATGTCTGGATTATAGACCTTCTGTTTAAATATCATATTCCTTTGGTCCAGTCTTTCAGTGTTCGCTAAGGCCGTTCGTGCAATGTGTGATCAATTTTCAAGCTTCATGACCTCAAAAATCCTGTAAAATATGGTGTTCAATTCTTACATGACATTTAAGGTCATCTATACATCACAGCAATATCAAATATTAATATAAATACTAAAAACAATTTACCGGACATGATTAATAAAGCGGCAGAATCGGCTGTAGAGTGAGGTTAACGTTTCTGATAAGTTGGATGACATGACATGCAAAATCGTTTCCATTCACTAAGGAATATTAGGTTTGCTACTGTAACTTCATTTTAAAAACAGTAGATATACAATGCATCATTTTTATTCCTTGAAAATGTAGCAAAACTCTGATTCTGTCACTATCGCTTCTAAGGTTTGATGATATTTTACCTGAATAAAATGCGTTTAGCTTTCAGTGGTATTTCTTAAATAGTGCAATTTTCTCCCATACCCCTTTGAGCCTCGTTCTGGCTATATCCGGTTCTACTGCAACCAGCGGGCATCAGTATTTAACCAGAGCTATTGTTATATAGACGCGGTTTTCTAATTATCGCCCATTGTACTGATATCGCTCGCTAGCTGCGTAAGCAGTAGTGTGTGCCATATCACTAGTGAAATAGATTGTAAACAAAGCGAATTGATGTGAAAAATTACCCATAGAGGATTCCACAAATTTTATAAGAAAACATTTACATTCCAAATGTGTAGGTACTAAATTCACAAACCACAGACTTCAAAGCGAAGTGGCAGCAAACGAATATTTAAAAGCTAATGGACATTCTGTTATTGAACAAGGAATGCATGTTTCTGTGCTGGAAAACTGGCTGTCAGCGAGCCCAGATAGAATTTTAAATGAAGACACGCTGCTTGAAATTAAAAGTCCAATGCTTACTAACTGGACCACACTAAATAAATTGTTTGGGGTTTTTTTCAAGCAAGAAATATAATGTCTAAAAGAGTGACAATGATAGTCTGAGTATTAAGAAGAAAGGGAATGGAGGGTTCTATATGCAAATAAAAAAACCGCTTTTTTCAACTATAAATTTATCACTTGCCCCTTCACCAAATGCCTTTGAAATAAACATAATTTGCCCGTGTGGAGACATTCCTATTATATATTTGGCAGTGTTGTGTGATTTAAAATTGCAGTAAGTCTCACCTGTACTTTTGAGATTTGAAATTAGTTGGCCTCTGAATAAATGTTTATGTACCATCAATAATACATATAGTGCGGGGTAGTTTTCTCTGAAAGATTCCGGGCAAAAGTCTCCAATTATTTCTCTTGTAAGTCATATTATCGGTGATTTCAGCTTATCTGCTAAGTTTGGAATTCAAGAATGGAAAATCTTGCATTACCAGCTGACGACATAGATTGTAATTTAAATGGAGTCCAGCACGTACAGTCTTCTTGCACTTGTCCGTGCATTTCACACATTGATTTCTTCCATAAATTGTGTTTGCGACGATTATTCGAACATTCAATGACGGAACATGAACTACCTCCACCTTTTTATATTTTCCATTGCTATATCCATGTCAATTTTTAAGAGAAAACGATCAAAGATAAAATGTAAACAAAAAGACTGATATTGTTATAATCGTAGCACGTGCAGTGTTCATTTCACCATCATCATGGCTGACGCATCACGTGCTTGGTTAATGGCTGCGCTCATGAAACTGGTGTCAAATACGGATAACAGGCAGAGAGTCTTACATGTTGGACATAGGAGGAGCGTCTATTTTCATTTTCTGTCTAATATTGACTCAAAGGATCTCGAAAAACCAGTAATAAAGTCCGACGTTGAGGGACACGTGTCCAGCATGATGGATAGCTGGCAATAAATTTCAGCAGATGCTGTGATTACGTTGTTTGCAGCGTCTCCAGCTTTGAACACAATTATGTTGCTGATCGACTGTTTTTCATTTCATCATTACGGAAAAAGAATACGTGAGGTTTAAAAGAAAAACGAACACGAACATAGTGACAGCTTCGAGCAACCAGAGGACGCAGTCATATTTTTTCTTAAATGCTTTTTTGAGTCAAGCAGACATGCTTCCTAATTGAGAGCATCATTGGCAAGTCTGAAATCAAATGGCATCAAAACATAAGTGATCTAAGTTCGATATGTTCAAGTCTCTTTATTGAAATGTCGAATAGGTTACAATTGTGCAATGTACAACCAGTTAACGAAAATCGCGAAAATCGCCAAATTCAAGCCCTGCAAATAATTCCCAATAAATAGTATTTACCGCATTATAACCTCGAAAAAAAAACAAAAACATTCGCTTTAGCCTGCCTTTAATAAGAACGCGTTAATAGGTTTTTTTTTAATTTTTTTTGGTGGGGGTGGGGGGGGGACTTCAGAAGCATATATGTTCAACAAGTGGAGAGGAGTTTCTTGGCCACTATAGTCATGATGATACAGTGGAAGCATTTTATGTTATCAACAATCTGTCAGGACGATGTAATGAGAAGAAATGGATGTTTCCAACTAGAAACTAATTACAGAGGAAATTTCTCTCTGCCTTTTTGGGCGATAAAGTGCTTCACACATAAATGATAAGATAAAGTAACCAATAACAGTAGGCTTTTTACAATGATTACATAGTTCATTTTTATACCAAAAGGCGTAATGAGATAATTCATTATATTTCCAGTCATCTGAGAATGCTGAAGTATCAAAGTCAACATATATTCAGCTCATAATTAAAAATTATTCAGGAGTCCGCCATTACAAACGAAGGAGCAGAATATAACAATAACACACATAATCAGTTCCATATCAGCTATAGTCCATTCAAATACTTTGACATGACATAACTCATGAATAGATACATCGCATAAATGTTGTGATGCACATTAAAATTAGTCTTACTTCGTAAAATTATTTTCGTGTATATTACATATAATTCCAATGTGCACATATATCCGTACAACAAAAACATCTACCACTTGAGAGGAGATCTGACTGGCGCCAGGTAGACTAGAGCTGTGGTTGTTAATGTAATAACAAAGTAGAATAATATAAGAATATATACGAGAATAGTTTAAGGTAGCTTAATCCCATTAATCCCCTTATTTACTGCGTAAGTATATTTAAAGTTAATGATGCCCTTTGCCATTTCCTGACGTCGTAAAGAATGGTTTCCCCATGATGCTTCAGCATCTCTGGTTTTTATTTACTTATCCTTTATAATAACGTTAAGATTCTACAGGCAGTCAAGCCCTTTCCAGAAACTAAGTTAATAAATGAAGCGCATTTACTCCATGAATGACAAAAAAGGGATTATATTTCCTGGATGTATTTACTTAATAGACTTTCTATGGATCAAAAACAACCGATATTGAGCTAAAATCTAATGAAGTTAACCAAGCACTTTTCATGAGATATGTTCTGATATTGAATTTGCAATTATGAAAGACATTTGGTTTATTTCAGCAAGAACAGTCCTGTCATTTCTAATTTATCGATGTAAATCATATTCTTCATAAGTGCAGTGTCACAATTCAATTGGAAAAGATAAGAATTGTTCTGACATTTGTAAATGATCGGGAAAATCAATTTCTCTCACGATTGTTCAGGATATCTAGGCTCCTTTTAGTTGCTTTACTGAGCACCGATGTGCTTGCTTCTATTGTAGTTTTCCTTTTCAATCCATTTTTTTTCTTCATGTAAGGACTACATGATTCCTAGAACGTACTTGTGTCTCGAAGATCTTATTTCATGCAAGCTCGTAGTTCATGTTCATTATGCAAGAACTATCACATTTTATAATCGTTGGAAGATATTTAAAATGTAATTTTCATAATTTCTGATTTCCTTTAGATCCAGAAGGATATTAAAATGGTTGCAAGCGATGGAACACGTGGATCCATGCCAGATCACAGCAAGAATTGATAATAGATGAAACAAACACATCTTCTGCAAGATCTGAGATGAGAGAAGCGTATCTTTAAAAATGTAATATTTTGCAAGCATTATCATACATCTCGGCATTGAACTATACTCTGCCTACACTAATGAAGTAAGAAGCACTTCTTTAAAACTTATTTTTTATTACAAAATTAATCGAACCTTACTCCACTGATATTAGGTTAAACCGTTGAAATATTTAATCTTTCCGAAGAATAGCAGCTGCAAACAAAATGAGGAACATACACACACACACACACACACACACACACACACACACATATATATATATATATATATATATATATATATATATATATATATATATATATATATATATATATATATATATATATATATATATATATATCATATGGCGAATACAAGTCCTGTCAAGTGCGCTGGATCCAGCAGGAATTGATTAAGATAAATGCAACAAACTGACAACGAACAGTGCAAAACTAGTTTTTAACTAGGCTAGTTAAAAACTAGTTTTGCACTGTTCGTAGTCAGTTTATTGCATTTATATATAAAGTTACAAATATACACAAGACAGAGCGGAAAGTGCTATCCATGGATCCAGGAGGATGCGTGATAACATGAATTGAAATTATATACGGAGGAAGAATATTATGATACAGGTTAGATTATTTTTTTTATTCGCCTCCTACTGAGAATCGAACCCGAATCCGCGGGTCATGGCACCTATCGTCTTGTCTGCACGCGCCAAATCCCATCTCAACTCAGCGCACAACCCCAAAAAAGAATCAAACCTATTCAGAGACATTCATGTGACAACTCTAATTAACTCTCATCTGAATAAACGGTCTATATATAATCTCACCTCATAGTATCAGGCATCAGCCTGGAAGTGGAGCAACACTGAATAACGTACATAATGTTTCTAGGTCAGGTTATTGGCTACAATATAAAAACATAATTTTTTATTTTAATTTTCGAGACTTCTTTATCAGTGATTTCAACAGATCTCTGTGTACGTACACAGATTCGATTTGTTTCCTCAGCCCTACTACTGTATATGCGACTTTTGATTAGGGCAGCATTTACTGGTGTCCCATTTGAGGGATATTTATTTCCAAAGAATGCCGTGAAGCATTCCATCTTGATTGTTCAGAATCCGTTCGCCCTAACTTCAATCAAGAAATACATGTGTTGTATACTGGGACACCAAGTGCACAAAGGAGTCTTACTAACTATTTTTTAAACGATAAATTGATATCCACGAAAATAAAAATGAATTAGTGGTCTGAGCCCTTTACAGAATGTGACTGTAAATCAGTTTGTAAGTGGCTTTCTTTGACTTGTTTTGTTATAGATTGCGACATGAATTCATGCTTTACCTCATAAAGTCCAGCCACTTTAATTGAATTTTCGATGCAGAATACTGGCGTCGTCTTTGTGTGAATTAGTCAATATCCCGGAAAATGTAATGCAGTTATGTGAACTACTCATAAAAGGTATGTGACATTTGATATTTTATTGATAATGGTAATAGTTTCCACTATGTAGGAAAATCAATCATGTGCACACCGAGTTGTAAAAAAATTTAGTCATTTGGCAAATAGATGTAAAATTATTTCATCATTAAATAAACTCTGTTTAAATATGATTACATTATGTTTATAAATATTACTGAGCTGTCACAGATGGCGCGAAATGTATTTACGGCTCGTTCAACCTTTGCAGAATTGCCTTGAACCGCCTGTTTGATCAACGCCTTCGTCAATGGTGTTTGGTTGATCTTTCTTTAAATTCACACTGGATGCTTACACATTTGGTAGAATATTGCATCCGTCATATATTACTTCAAGCGTGAAATTCAAAGATCTATCGAAGGAACCAGATATAATAGGGCTTAAACTTCAAAGTCTAGTGTCAAGTGACCAGTGCCATTCGTAATGATTATAATATTATAGCTTTAGAGCTCGAAGAAAACATTTCCATGTCTTCTCTTCTGCGTTATACGTCGCCTTTAACCTCAAAGAGTTGATTTATTTGAATGACAAAATATAGTGTCACATTATGTTCAATTACATATTTCAACTCTTTCAAATATTTTAATCATTGAGAATTATGCTTAGCTTTTTCTATTTGTATAGAGTATAAAGTCATTGCTTTCAAAATAAAAATGAACAGCTTCCTTAAAAAAAACTAATACAGGTGGCATTACATCCTTTATTTGGCACTGAAGTAATCTTTGATAACCTTTTTAACTACGAAAGTCTCCTTTGATTTGAAAACATATAATGTCAATATTTGTATGTAATAAACATATTGTCCAAACGGAAACACAAAATCCATGTTAAGTATGATACATACAAGGGTTTACATTGTCCTTAAAATCTAAGGTGCAGATCACTTAAAGCCATCCATGTTCAGGACGCACCGACTCGATTGTCTGCTGGAAACTTGTGATGGAAAACGTCCTGGAAACTTGTGATGGAAAACGTACGTTTGTGACACTTTTGTAACCAATCCTCGCACTCCTTTCCACTGAACGAGAACGTTTCCGTCATTTACATTGTATTTCAATTAAATTTGGAATAATGATAAAGTTGAACAACCAATTTCCTCATTTAATATCGCCTCGGTGATGGTGTATCGACACGAACTGACAAGAAGCAGTAGAAGGACAATCAGGAGTAAGCGTTTCCCGAAGTTACTGAAGTTTGTTCAAACGTTCTTTAAGCTCTGTAGCAAAGATAGAGATAGTACAGCATCAAATCAGTGAGTGATTAGAAATTACAGTAAAATTAAGAATTCACGCTTGGAGAATCTTACAGTTAAAGGTATATATTACGCTTGAGATTCTTACAGTTAAAGGTATATACCACGCTTGAGATTCTTAAATTAAAGGTATATACCACGCTTGAGATTCTTACAGTTAAAGGTATATACCACGCTTGAGATTCTTATAGTTAAAGGTATATACCACGCTTGAGAGTCTTATAGTTAAAGGTATATACCACGCTTGAGAGTCTTATAGTTAAAGGTATATACCACGCTTGAGAGTCTTATAGTTAAAGGTATATACCACGCTTTATTTCATCGGTTTTTCAGAATCAATACGTACTTGTTATAGCCGTTTACCGGATATAGCCTCAATTTTTACTGCAGAAATTACATCCATACGCAAAGCTTTGAACTATGTTGAAACCTCTCAAAAAACAAATTACATCATCTTTTCCGATTACCTTTCCACATTGAAAGCCTAGCAAGAAACATAAATCTGACAACCTGTTAATATCCCAGATATTACAGACACAACATGTTTTTATACAATCTGGGCAAAATAATCTGTACTGTTGGCTGCCTAGACACATTGGCATCAGGGGTGTACTGGGTAAGCAACTCGGCCCTGGACTTATCTGCCGGGACAGGCCTGGGGTTTTGCTCACACCAGTAAAACACCGGTAAAAACGGATTTGTTTTGACGGCCCACCGGCCCGCCGATGCGGCGGTCTGCCGGGACAGGCCCGGGGTTTTGCTCACACCAGTAAAACACCAGTAAAAACGGATTTTTTTGACGGGCCACCGGCCCACCGATGCGGCGGCCCACCGGGATTTGTCCCGGTATGCCCAATGGCCAGTACACCACTGATTGGCATATAGATTAATGAACGGGAAGATAAAGCAGCCAAAGCTACCCTGCAATCACCTGTTTCCAAATGGAATATTCCATATAGTGACTTAAAATATTGTATAAATCAGCATGTTCGTCATACTTGGCAAAACACGTGGAATGAAAACTCTACCAACAAACTTAAGAACATCAAACCCACTGTTGGAGAGTGGCACTCCTCGTATAGAGCAAATCGGAGAGATGAGGTGGTGTTGTGCCTATCGTGTATCGGATTCACAGACCTGACTCGTACATACCTCCTGAAGGGTGAACCCTTTACTGGAATAGTATACCCTGCCAGTGTCCACTGACAGTGGAACACATTCTTGTCGAGCGTGTGGATTTCCACCTTGTTAGACTGAAGGAGCGTGTTGATTTCCACCGTGTTAGACAGAAGTAGCGTGTGGATTTCCACCGTGTTAGACAGAAGTATTTTAACCTGAACTGCTTGAAGAAACTGTTTGAGGACGTACCACCTAAGAAAATCTTGGACTTTTTAAAGGGATGTGGTTAATACAACAAATTTTAATCAAGTTTTAAGCTTTTTTACAT
Source organism: Margaritifera margaritifera (assembly GCA_029931535.1). Taxonomy (NCBI): domain Eukaryota; kingdom Metazoa; phylum Mollusca; class Bivalvia; order Unionida; family Margaritiferidae; genus Margaritifera; species Margaritifera margaritifera. Next base: position 1,707,434 of record JAQPZY010001386.1, on the reverse strand, counting down.
GTGTTACCTCTATCTGTTATTTTGCATACATTTTACAGGATTTTTACATCTTTACGTTTTATATTTTTTATTGTCGTACTTATTTTTACATATCTGGAAGGGTTTAATTTCCTAAATGTGTGTGCAATTCATTTTAACATTTTTCGAACTGAAACTTTTGTTGGCAATACATAGATACTTTGTCCTGAGGTGCCGTAAAACACTACATACATATATAGATACATACACATAAAACACGCGACAGGACTTCACTGTGTGAATACGTATTAAGAATGATTGACAGAGACATTTTTTTTATTTTCTTTCGTTTATAACCTGTTTGCGATTATAGAATTCCTGCGATTATTTTCTGTGATATTTGTGTCTCAAGCATTGTTCTAATTTAGCTCTGGAAATTCACCGAAAATTCGTGTTAGAAGAGAATCAAATAAAAAAAAAAACAATATATTGAAATATTTAAATTCAAATGTTGCAGCAATTATTAATTTCTTTGCTTTTTATGCCATAATTTAGCCCAACCATACAATCTTATTTAAAGATTTCTTAAACTTTGGGTTTTCTACAATATGCAAATTACTGTTAGCATTGTTCATCGATTCATTTTGTCTAATTCATCTGATCAGGATTCATTGCTGTCCATCTAAACTATCGAGTATACATTTTGATCAACTAACTTACTCAATGAAGAGAGTCCATAAAAGAACTTTGATAACGTTTTGTTTTTTACCCTTTGTTTCTATGTTTAGAGAAAGAGTCTCACCCATATATTGAACATCTGTTTCTCCCTTGAATATTAATAGAACTACTTCTACCGGTGCTCTTGCACTGTCCATTATCTCGCAAATTTAGGCTTGGTATATCAACCTTATGTAAAAAGTATGTATAACTATGCAAATGGAATAATTTCTTTTAAAAAGGATTCAACCTATTGTGAATACCTTTGCACTAAGAAAAGAAAAAGTGTTGATTTCACTTACTTGTATTGTGTGTAGATCTTTCATATTTTGTGAGATAAAAATGAATACAATCATAGCAAATCATACTTTGCACGTCATCCGATCGGGTTAGCATGCTATTTTTTTTTATTGTGGTAAACTTGCTTCAAAGATGATGCGTTAAAATTGCGTCAAAAATTCAAGCAATGTATTTAAAAGTTAGTGACCTTTTAATCATTCTTCCTCTGAACGAAAATTTTTGAGCCAGAAAGAGAAGTAGTCGTTTTCAGGGTAAATTTTCTACCTGGTACCTTTTCATTGATGTATGATTATATGAGAATTAACTTTTATTTTTATATGTGCCTGTAATGAATATACTAAGTGAATGAAAATATATACCCCATCCTAAAAGTAATTTTAAGAATATTACTGATTAATTTAAAACATTCGAGTCCGCAGTCTGGGTCTACCACCCTGCGCCAGCCCCGCCTCTGCTGTCTGATGATGCACAGTCTGGTATATTGTCCCTACGCCAGGCAGCTTGGCTTACACATATGTATGTCAAGAGTCCAACAAAATAGTTCCACACACTTGACCCCTTTACTTTGTTTGTTGTGATGACTTGCTAAAGTAAATGTTATATATGTCTTGATTCTCATTTGAACTGAGTAAACATTTTCATAAAAATGTGTTAATATGTGCTGTTATAAGTTAAAATGAACTCCGCAATTCCATAACGCCTAAATGGAAGTGATCGGTTTTTAAAAAGAAAAAAAATCTCAACTTTTAAAGTTTAGCTAGACTACGAAAGTCGCCACGATGGATATAGTTGTAACTTTACGAGGTCGCATCTGAACTATCGCCAATGCATTGGTCTACCAATTCGATGTTGCTATTATGGAACTGTTACAAAGATCACGCAGAAAAACGATGTTAAACTTAAAGGTAAATAATGAAGAGGAGTTCAGAGATAAACGATGAACGAAGCTGTCAGATTTATGCAACCTAAACGAGGAACCAGGCGGTCAGATTTGTCCAACCTAAACGAGGAACCAGGCTGTCAGATATGTCCAACCTACTCAGAGAAGCTGCCGCTTTTGACTACGTAAAATAACTATAAATGATTCATCAAGATGCACTGACACCAGACATGTAAGTTTGATATGAAAACAAATTATATCCAGATTAAATTCAAACTATCTAACAGAATCGACACGTCACGGGTACGGACAATTACTTCTTTCGCAGATGATAAGATTATAAATCTGGCAACATCCTGCGCATAGGTAGTTAGTCGTTTTGGATAAGAAATAGAGAAAGCAATCCTTACAAAAGTGTTCAGATCTTATATATATATATATATATATATATATATATATATATATATATATATATATGAACAGTGAGGGGGATATGGAGCGTAGGTAATGATTAGAATTAAGTTCGAGAGACGTTTAGATTTTGATTTCTAGAAACATTGAGATATGTTGGACGGGTGGCAAATTTATCGCGATCGACCAACCGAAAATTGGGAAATAAAGGTCACTGGTTCATTGAGCTTAAATGTCACTGGTAAGAAAAGGAAAACAAAATATTAGCTTCAGGAAACGATTCCGTTTGGAAGGGTCTCGGTGGATGAAATGAAGAAATACTATAGTGTCGCCTAGACTAAATGTACTAGATCGTAATGTTTGATAGAAGTGTCACGCATAATTCCTCTAGCTTTAAATTTGATCATTCGGAATGGGGCATATTTCGCGAAACTCCTTTTACGTGACATGCAGACACGCAGTTTAACCATTTGTGAAATAATTTTAGACGCATTTAAAAGTCAAATCATAATTTGATTTTGCGAATACTACATACACTAGTATCAAACTATGGGCAGTTAGATAATTGTAATATATACCAAATGATTTTGATGTTATACTATATTTATTTGGAAATTAGAGAAAAAGCCTTTATTTCTACACTTGATGAGCAGGCTCGATGAACATGATGCCAGAAATGTATACGAATCTTTCTGTCAGTAATTTATACGAGTCTTTTTGTCAGTAATTTATACGAATCTTTCTGTCAGTAATTTATACGAGTCTTTCTGTCAGTAATTTATACGAATCTTTCTGTCAGTAATTTATACGAATCTTTCTGTCAGTAATTTATACGAGTCTTTTTGTCAGTAATTTATACGAGTCTTTCTGTCAGTAATTTATACGAATCTTTCTGTCAGTAATTTATACGAATCTTTCTGTCAGTAATTTATACGAGTCTTTTTGTCAGTAATTTATACGAGTCTTTCTGTCAGTAATTTATACGAGTCTTTCGTTACCTTGAGATTGACATTTAAGAAATATTACGTAACATTTTGCTGCATTATATTTTGATCCTTTGTTATGTATCACTCCAGCTGTACAACCATATTGATTCTGCTCAGATATAATATTTAATACTACGCATTAAGTCAAGGTTAATTACTTGGCGATCGAAATTGTATTATATTAAATAAACTTGTTTCATGCTGAAATGCTCTCACTCTTCCTCAATCCCATCTTAACCGATTTAGATCGAAAATACAAGTATTCAGCTCCCGATCTCTTATGGACGATGTAATTGCCTACTTATCCGGGTAATTTTATCTCAGCAAATAGTATTTATGGTACCAAATGACCAACGTTATTACAGAAACGCACGAGGCTGGCTAATCTACTGAAAGTTTTGGGAGACAGGACATATGAGTTCATTCGATAGTATGTCTTTCCTAAATCACCCAACACTGCACAGACTTTTATGGTGTATACAGAGATGTAGGATTAATTGCATCCAGTCCTTAGCGGTTTCAGTGGATATGTTTGATTTTATCTGTTCCCAACGCAGAAATGTTACCTTACCAAGAGCACTGTGCAACGGTACAGCAGTCGATTAAATAACGGATCTGAGAGAGCTAGAAACCACTGACAAGTTCTGATATTAGACAGAATTCAGAGTACGCGGTGATTTATTCAGGCTGCTGGCAGTGTAGCTGTAGTGTTAAAGCGGTCTTAGTATATTACTAACGCTTCGCACTTCAAGAGGAGATTGATATATTTCTTCGGGATGATGCTACTTGAGAATGGAAATGGGGTGATGAGTGTACTCATTGGAGATTTCACAATTATAATTAGATGCACACTGACAACTCACATTGGATAAAATTTAGTATAAGACTCATTTCCTTTACAAATATTGCGAGCGCTAGATGTGGAAGTTTAGGTTCTAAGTAAATGATATTGAAATAGTTCTCTCATGAATGTGGATCTGGATGTCCAATAAGTCTGAAATAAGATTGGAACATTCCTCATCTGTATTCATATTATTTTATATAGAGTGATGGAAGTTAGCAGCATAATGTTTATTTTTAAGGATTTCGCATTTCTCAAATAGTCATGGAGTATTATCTCAACATTCAACACATGCGTGCATATTTTTGTTTCAACGGAGTATGAAAAACGACATTTGAATATATTTTCTTGCCAGGATTTTAAACCACGTGTAACATGTCAGCATTTGTCCATTATATATGGATTTTACTTTCCATACTTGTGACTGTGACATGTACCTACAGTTTGGTACAACCGGAATGGTTCCTTCATCCGGATTTAATACATTCCTTCGGAATATATGCTTATTGCCTACGGGATTCCCATTACTCGTATCCAAAACAAATTTGTGGATACTATGGGGGAAACTTCGGATTCGGTAACGTTCCTTCTAAACCATGGAAAGCGGCGTGCCTATTATTTGGCGGTGGTTGTATGTTTATGTGTGTAAGCTGTATATTTGCCCTGCTCAGTTTATGTATTCGAAGAGGCTGTGATACTTTGATCGTTTCGATAACCACCTACTTGCAGATTGCCGCGGGTAAGCATACTCTTTATCTTTAACCCAATATATAGACTACTAATTGCCTCTTATTACCACAGTTTTTGGCTCCTCTTCCCTTTTTATTATATCCGCACAATTAAAAAGAAAAAGCTATTATAGGACCCACGTTGCTAATTATATGTGACAATGGGAACCAGTCTAAAAATGGGTGAAGATAAAATAGAGTATATATGGGTTTGGCAGGCCAGGATTGGTTTATAATGAAAGTAAAATTTTAGTGAAAATAATCTTTTGAGAGTTTGTCCTAGTTGTAACTGAAAAAAAAACAGAGACCATGTTTTACTGATGGAATTTCAGTCCTTTTACAAACTTGAGTTTGGAAAACTCATTACTGAAATTAGCACCTGACTCTCTGGTGAGGAATTGAAAACAAATGTTTCAAACACATGTAGATCTAGAAAATGCCGCAGCTCATATTGTTTTCACTACACAGAAGCTTGGATCAAGGATATGTCTATACTGATAAATATAGGTTTGATCATGATCATTCAGAAATGTAAAGATTTTGAATTTTTAATATCATGATGTTTCCATAGGTTTACAATGGGAGCTGAATCAGTACCGTGAGTCCTATACGACCCTACGATTCCTAACGTGCGTGCGTGCCTGTATTGTTTAAATCGAACTTTTATTCAGAATAAATGTAGGCCTTTGGTCTATAGAGTCGCTACAATAGCATACAACTAATTTAGAACAGTGTCAGAGAAGGACACTTGAGGCAAATATATTGAATATGTTATTGGTAATAAGCAGGAATATAACAGTAACTTCCAAAGTAAACTGCTCAGAACTGTAGATCTATTGGGATATACTACAAAAGGAGAATTGAAGTTATAGGAAATAAATCAAACAATTTAGCAATAAAAGCCACTTTATGCATTTAGGCATACCTCTTCCTGTACCGCTTAAGACAGAAACATCAAATTTTGAGGCCATCTTTATGACGGCTCGAACATGTGAACAGTTTTATAACTTCAATAGACCTCATTGGAGAGGACTGAGCTTGCATGGAGATGGTGGTGTGAGAACATTTGCTGGATATATAATGGGGTTTTGCAAATATCAAACATCGATTCTTCTCATTCTGAGGCATTCTATATTGACCTTATCGGTTTTCTAAATTGTATTTCTTCTTCTCACTATACGTCACCTTTGTGAGCAGAACTTTGGCGTTTATGATTGGAAGCGTTTAAATAAAATGTGGGCAAATGTTGATTTGAGACACATCCATAAAAGAATCATTAACATAGTAGCCCATATAAAAATTATAAGCATGCTAATAAGAACATAAATAAAATAAACAGACGTAGCTTGATTGGTACATTGATTTACACTCCTTTAAGTTCATATTTATTTATTGATTTACACTCATTTAAGTGTATAGTTATTTATCGATTTACACTCATTTAAGTGCATAGTTATTTATCGATTTACACTCATTTAAGTGCATAGTTATTTATCGATTTACACTCATTTAAGTGCATATTTATTTATTTTTGATTTACACTCATTTAAGTGCATAGTTATTTAAGTAGTAGTTAAAAAGCGAACAGTTTTAAGAATAACATTAGGTTTCGATTTATGAAATCAATTTATCACTTGTAGGTATGTATGGCACTCGAGCATTGTATTCTTGGCGAATTATAAACATATATACAATGTATGATTATCAGTAAAAAGCATATACAAATTTCCCGAAAGGATGAACTTAAGCAATGACAAGTTCTTTTTTTACACTTCCATTTAAGTGAATATTACTCTTTTTTCTGTTTCCTTTTTCTGTCATATTGGGATAGACTTAATCTTGCTACTCAAAACAAGGCAGCTTCTTTTACATGATCTTCGATTCTAGGATATTAAATTAACGGAGTAGGCCTAACTATCTGATAGTTTGAAAGAGAGAGAAATGATAATAATATGAAACATAGGTACAATATACATTAATTTAATCTATTCATAACAATCGTGTCACAGTCTCGGTTAGTGCCAGTTCTGGACACGTCACATTACAGTTGTAAACCATATTTTTTTTTTTTTTTTTTTTGTTTTTTTTTACAAAAATCAAAATTACGATAGCTTTCTTTTTCCCGATGCAAATCAATTATTACATAATATGAACAACAAATACATTATTTTTGTATTATTCTGTCGAGCAATTTTTTTTTTTTTTACTTTTCCTGTCTCTACACAGAATTGTTAGTAACAGAAATAAGCATACTTTGGTATTTATCTGTGTATCATTTAAACTCTATGAGGAATACCTTTGCATGGGATCGCTATTCTTCGGAAGCCTAACAGATGACTTGTGAACAGGAGAAAAACATATCAAAAAGTTGGAGTTTTATTTTTTAATCAACACATTCCAAACCCCCCCCCCCCCAAAAAAAAAAAAAAAAAAAAGTCATATTTCTGTATGACAGAGCACAATTCTAGTATTCCATTCAGAGTGGAAAAAATAAACGAGAGAGAGAGAGAGAGAAAGAGAGAGAGAGAGAGAGAGAGAGAGAGAGAGAGAGAGAGAGAGAGAGATAGGCCTGAATCTATCGTCCAGAAATGATCAATTCGATAAAGTCTCATGGTTGTTGGAAGGGATTTAATATTTTTAATTCAAAGAGAAAGTAATATATCAAGCTGCGGAAAAGAGCGCCACATAAGTTATCGGATAATGAAATTCCACACATGAATTATCCAGTATTCAGACACAGTAATGTGTTTTGATCGCCTTTTTAGTCACATTTATAGACTGTGAATCCCCTGGGATATTATGTTATTGCAATTCAGATTTATTTCTTCATCTCTCCCAATAATCATTAAGGACGTCTAAACAAAAATGAATGCAACCAATTATGCGGTATATGAATGCTATTTCTCTCGTTAAAGTAACAGTGCTTCAACCGAAAAGAATTTCTTTCCTCTTGACAACAATATTCAAACCAATCACAAACATAGTAAATTTTTGGGAAAATGTTTGTATAAATGAAGTAAATTTGAACGTCTGAGCAGATATGGAATATTGTATTACTGTTGTGCTGCTGTTTTGTGTTGTTTTGAATTATGAAGGTTACTATAATTCGTTGTTGTCTTGATTTTTAAAAAAAAATATAAATCGGTAGTCTGAATGCATACCTGACCTTGAGAATACAAGGTCTTGTACTACAGGAATAAATGTTTTTTTTTTTTTATTCTCTCTACAGGTGAAAGAATAGCATATGATAAAATACAATGTGTCCATCACTCTCATTGTTAAAAAAACAAACTTTGTAGAGTCTATGTTATTGTGTAGGAGATAATGCAAACTATAAACAGGCATGTGTAATGGTTTTTCTCCAGAATAAATTGCATACATTACATACAGTCTGTTTCATGCACACTGACTGCCGATACACTTCAACACGTCAGAAAAGTACAGAACAAATCTGAAAGTGTTCAAAGATATTCAGGTTGAATTAGAAGGACATATTTCTGAAAGTGTTCAAAGATACTCAGGTTGAATTTGAAGGACATATTTCTGAAAATGTTCAAAGATATTCAGGTTGAATTAGAAGGACATATTTGGACCTTTACATTTTACGATTTAAATATATAAAATGAATTCTCTGCTATAATCAATTTATACGCATCTGATACAACTTCTTGTCCACAACCAATAATAGGAATTACCAAGGCTAATAATGGTAACCATGTTCTTTCTGTGGATGAATTGATGCAATGGCTACGGCCAGTACTACAGTCCTATGAGCAACATGACAGGTTAACCTCCTGTGGCAGCCAATCACACCTTGTCCCTATACAATTAAATCTACTGAGTAAAACCTGTGTGCTAATTCTTCAAAAGTCATTGTTTGTAAAACGATTGGTTTATATGACACAAATTTTAACAAAACTTTTAAAAATTCTTGAATGTTATACTGGAGTATGTCTGAAAATAACTTAAAAATCGAGTGAGGCCATAATTAACAAGACATTCAAACTTTGGAGGAAATTGAATTGTATGGCCCGTGAAGGGACAGTAAACGACTATACATGAGTTTATTTTACAGCAGCGAATCAATTCTCGATGCAACTATTATATTTTTTCATAACTCAATTTTATATCTAGCATAAGAAATGTATCAACCGTTTGGCAAACTAATCTGAGGTATTTTGCATTTTTCTTTTATTTTAAGCATATTCACAAAATCAATAATAGTGGATTATGGAAGCAAATGAGATAATAATGTTCCCTGCTGACCTGATTTATCGAAATCGTCGTACTTATCATACGGATACAACACCCGAACTATGCCACTTTCCTATATCGCATTTATTCCTGTCAATGTGATGAATACAAATAAAGGAGAGAATTTTCTTTTATTACAACTCACCAAATCATTAGATTTACCCGAAGCAAATTGTATACCTGAGAGCATATTGGGGAACATCTATATATCTCTTCTACAATCCTTTTTTTCTGTGTAATGTGGGAAACTAGACTGGCTGCAGGTGTTGAAAGTTGTGTAATGTGGGAAACTAGACTGGTTGCATGTGTTGAAACAGTTTTGTTGATGATTAAAATTATATCAGCAGACCAAGTGAGCTCCTTTAAAATTAAAATGAATTATATAAATATTATTGCATTTATCCAAACAAACTTTAACTGACATTCGACGCGAACTAAAACACGCCAGGAGATAAATAGCATGTCTGTGTTTACAATTGATTATCAAACTGTTATCAATGAATACAGTATACTTTATTTTGCCAGTAGATAGGAATGAGGTTAAATTTGGTTTATATATTCTGTGATAATATCATATGAGAATCCACCTGGTATCCTAGGAAACTAGAGGAAGACACTTATCTTCATATTCTCAAGCTGAACTTGAATAATTTAATAAAATGGGCACTGCATACGAACAGATTGAAACGTTGCGAAATATTTAGTTGTTAACACTATTAAATCTGATTTATGTACAGTCTCACTTCCAAATATATCACACACACAAAATATAGAAAACAATGAAGACTCGTAAAATTGTAAATATAAAGATCGTACTGTATATACTTTGGGGCATTATTGGTATAAAAGTCAGCTACTAATAGTATTAGTAACTTGTGCTACCTGCCACACATTTCGAAATTGATTTATATCTAGCTTCAAAGAATATGCAAATACGTGTACTATCAAATTAGAACTTGCAGGCTAGAACTGATTTTTGTCGTCTGTAAAATTAGTTACCTAAGCCTAAAATTTCTTGTTATATTCTATACAAATTGTAAAATATTTACAACAACTTTTTTTCCAATATGACTCTAGGCTTACTATTTAATCACAGTCGATTTGGGGTTTCATAACTTACCGTTAAAATTCAAATATTAAGAGATATTTTTCTTTTTCAGTTGTGTTTCTGATGTGTGGAATTTTATCCTGCCCATTTGGACTCAACTCAAGCTATTTCCGTTTCTACTGTGGGCAGTCGGCGTCAGTATTTTACTCTGGTTCTTGTCATATAGGATGGGCCTACATGCTGGTCATAGTAGGAACGTCCCTCTCAGTTTTCTGTCCCATTCTATCTCGGTTTGTGGACAAAAGGGACCCTAAATATCCAATAACTGAGTCAAGCGTTTGAGAGGATTTATTCAGTTGAAGTTTCTGTGTGGTTTGGTTGAAATCGAAATTTTCATAACTGACTGCAACATATCCAACTTTAAATATTTTTATGACTTTTTGTTGAATTATATTAATAATGACCGTTATTAAAAGATCTTTGGAGCTGAATAAAGAAGAGGAGAAAATCCACAGTCTCCAAGGAGGCGAGGATCCTTCTTTCTTCAACACTTTTGCGGATGAAGCAGTAAAATATACGTCTGACAGCATGTGATATCAAGGCAAGACTAGTATCAAAAGCACAGCAACACCTATGATCTGTATTGTCGAAAGTATTTTAACGATAAAATCCGAACACAGTATGTCTTTTTCTCTTGGTAGGATCAGTAACAGAGCATGCTTATCTTAAGCCCTGAGATTTTAAGTGATTGAAACACAGTAAAGGCGTTTTATCAAAGTCTGATAACGAGAGTTTTCATTTAAATAATACTACTATATCAATCTTTTCATCTGGAACAAAACTTTACTCCAAGCTTGGCTAAATAATTAGAAATATTCCAAAGCAATGAGCATATATTTATCTATCTATCTATCAGATATTTTGCACGTGTTGAAACGTTTCATGGACATAATTCGAAGCATCAGATGGCTTTCTAACTGACAAATTCAGAGAATTTACTTGTTATTCTTCAATTGCTATGATTCTTAAAGATAACATGGATTCAATTAACGAAACATCGACCTCAAAAAGCAACTACGCAATATGCACTGATGTGTATTATAGCTGTATATTTACCCAGTAAAGAATCATATTAGTTTTTTTTTTTTGCTTTGTTTTGTTTTGTCTTTTCAATTAGCTCTCAAGGAATTACAAAATCCAAAATCCAAAGAAAATATTTTTCTTTGGCAATAGATTCACAGCGATGTCTTGTGAAGGCATTCTTACAACGGAAATCTGAAAGAATTTACATGTTTAACAATGAGCAGTTGTCGGCCTTTAAAAGTAAAACATATGGCGAGTCTCCTTGAGACGTGCATTGAAAGATCCCCTTTGGATGATGCCAGAAGAAGACCGGTTATAATAATAATAATAATAATAATAATACCAACTTTATCAGTTGTGGTAGTAGTTGTATTTTTATTGTAAAGCAAATATTTGTTGCTATATTTGTTGCGTGTTTCCATATCAATGTATTATACTATCCCTTTTTCAGGTATATCCAGCAGCAGAGAAAAAGTCTCATATATATTCAACTTCCCATCTCCAAGAGCCGAGTATATGGAGTCCGACAAAAAAGATCAAATCAACATTGGCGTCATGAATTCAATTTCATGCATTTTACTAAATTCTTATCATGAAAATGTCCATCATTAGTATGCTGAAGTGTATTGATATGTACGTGTATTAAACCAGTTATTAATTTATATTTACTTATATTCCACGCACACTATCACACTATGAACAATTCCACTAAAGATAACAAACATGCAACATTTTTCATCAAAGGCGTAAATACTTAAGGGGAGCTGATTCACCTCAAGTAATTACAATAGCAACAACAACAACAACAACAAACATACGTCAGCCAGTAGGATGGTTAAGTATATGTATATACTTAATAAGCAAGAAAAGTATTTGAATTAAATTAACTATAGTATCATTTCAAAATGTTTAAATATCGCTTTCTACGGAGGACTGTCTGAAATCCTGTTTCACTGTGCATTCCCTTGCAAATATAAGCATGTCCCTCGTGCATTCTAACTGTAACAAGAATATATTTACACATTGTGACTGAGGTAAGATTTATGTGGAAGCAAATGTTACCCCAATAAAACGAAACCAGTCTCTTACATCGATATTAGCAGTCCCGAAAATAACAACTAAAATTAACTAAACCCCAGTGTTATGTATGATGTTTATATAATATTATAGATATTTTAGGAATTTATAAATGTTTCTGGACTTTAATATTTGCTTAAATCTTAATGTTGTTTGTCAGGAAAAATATGTTTACTTAGTGTCCTTGAATTAGGTTGTTTACTTCAGATTTGAGCTAAAGGATAGTTTTGATAAACAAATTATTTACTGAATTTGAGGTCAAGGTTGATTTTGTTTACAGAAAAAACTGGAAAATCCTTAGAGTTATGTGTAAAAAGTCATGTCCATACAACTAAAATTCCATTAAGATGACACATATTCTAGAACATTCTGTCATGTGACCAATCTTTATATATATCATGTTTAGTGGACAGTTTTTCAGTTTCGACATTACTATCAGTCTTGTAAAGAACTATTACAGTTGTGGAACGTCATTCCAAATCCTAAGAGAGGAATTATTTTAAATATTCATTGGATTGTAACAGTGCTCATAAACTTTTGGATTTTGGATTTTTAATTGATGATTTTGGAATTTATTTGAACTTATTCAGAGATATTTTGGAGTACTTCATTTTGACATCAGCACATTAAAGACTACCAGTACATAAGGACATTAAAGACCATTGGCATATCAAAACATTCAAGGATACCCGTGCATTCGGAACATTCTATATTAGGACTTGTGATTAGAACACTAATTATTATTGGATTATTTGGATATTAATACACATTACTGTAAGTCTCTTTTTGATTTTTGATCTTAATTATCTAGAAATAAATTGCTTGTTGATTTTTACTTGATTTGTTGGTTTCACTTTCTTTCTGTTACATTTTTCTAGACCATAGAGTCGTAACACCAGTCAATATTGACATAACTAGGACCTTACCATATTATCGGAATAAGATCGACATGTCCAACCTGTCTCGCGTTAAGGCCGATTGTTACTGTAATTTTTGTAATGTCATAAAGCTCTCAGAATTGCGGCTTTTGGGGGGGGGGGGGGGTCGTTGTTGTTGTTGTTGTTGTTTTATTTTTATTGATCTTCTTCATTTTTATTCCAAACTAAATTTAGAAGCTTAGAACGACACAAAATGAAATCAGATAGAGATTTATTTAGTAGTGAAAAAATACAACCTTTATAGTAGATCTTATAGTCGGCAGTATGGTAATACTGTCACATTAATTTACACGCTTATTATAAGATGCAAATCTTATTTATATTGATTTATATGTAAATAAATAGGTTGGGAATTGCCTACATTGATGTTAGACGGCTTAAGTGCTACAGTAACACAATTATAATAAATCTGAAATTAAAATTACAGTCTTGGAACACTGGGGACAGAAGAACAAAAATATTTACTTTTGAATTTTGAGCTAAAATAATTGCTAACCAAAGGTCGCCGATCCACTTCGTTCCAAACCGATCCATGGCGAATGTAACTAGCCATAATAATATCTACCTCTCCGCTATCTGATTGAATGCGCTGAAAGAAACTGATCGAGTCAGATGGCACGTTACATTTACCAAGGAATATAGCTAGGAATAATCACAGCGGCATCCACAGATAACGACACATGTCGCAAGTAACACTTTCTCCATTTGACATTTTAACACACAAGTTTATCTTTCGAGTCAAAGAATGTGGACATCATAGAAGTCACCATATTCAATACCTAACAGATCACGTAATGAACTCTCTCAAATGTCAATTGATTCTGCTTGCTACGAGAAGTAACTCTTCCGCGAGAAGGAACTTGCTCAAAACACAGTTACGGCTAGCTACATTTGTCAAAGGTCGATGTGGAACGAAATGGATCGAGGACATTTGGCTAGCGAAGATGATTGTTTCTATGAATCAGTCTCAGTTTCAAAACATTATGATACACAGTCAGGCACAGTTTATATTAGCAATATAACACAATCAGGCACATTTTATATTGACAATATCACACAATCAGGCACAGCTTATATTGACAATATACCTATTTGTTAAACCATTCTTGCCTTTCATTGATACTGGGACTTTTGCTAGAAATGATTCGACATTCAATTACTCTATTAGTTTAACAAATTCAGAATCTGCAGCGATGCACTATTTCTCTCATGGTCCACATTTTCTGTGTGTTAAAATGTAAATCTTGTTAGCAGTGAAACTCTGGTAAACGTACCGTATATACTCGCGTATATTTCCTATCAACTGCAAACTGGATAGACCCAGATCTGGCAGATTTTTGGTCTATACAGTTTGTAAGGACTAATTAGTAGAACAAACAACATAGACACTGATCTTCCGGCGCATTATGCGACGGCAGATCGGGGTCCATGTTGTTTGCATTTGGACCTAAATTATACGCGAGTATATACGGTAGTTCTCGTATAAATAACTGAGGAACAAATTACAACTATATTCGTCCATTACTTAAATCGTCCTTGTTCGAATAGATATTATGTTCTTCGATGTAGTTTAATTAATTCTGTCATTTTTGTAAACGGATATTGCTGAAAGTGACCTAATAATGCGGATCATTGTGCCTTTTGGCAGTTAAATATGCATTTTAAATCCCCTCAAATACTAAAACCACAAAATAAATGACTTATCATATAACTATTTCACAGTCTAGTAAACAGTTTATACTGACTGAGAATGCAGACAGTACACTCAGAGTTTATATTTTAAGTATTGGTGTATTTTAAAAGAAAGAAAGAAAGAGAACAGATGATTTGTAAACAGCTATCAGTCCATATACTTATTATGACAGAGGATTCAATTGATGGTTTCATTCGTTTAGACTATATCGTATTTATGCGATGCGAGTCCAACAAAAAGAGACAGCAGAATTAGACCTATAAAATTAATTTTGAACAAAGAGAAGATGGGATTTTATTAATTTCTAAGGGGGAAGGTTTAATTAGATAAAGGCGTACGCAAATAATTTAACACTTTCTACTCATAGCACGATATATATGGTTGAGTTCCCAGATGTAGGGTGTATTACCTTGAAACCGCAACCTTGAGCACAAAACGGACACTGTAATGTAACATTGCTGTCAACGTGGACGCCCCTGTCATTGTAATTGGAAAAAGTAACACATTGCATGTCTCTCAATCTGCTAACGCATGTGAGAGCAAAACGACTCAAATGTATCTTCGTAACTTTTTGTGCAGTTTTGTCTTTCAAGTTGACATGAGTTATGCAATAATAAAATTGGAGTGATTGATTATATTCGTAAGATTACCAACAGCCTGGAAACTGATACTGATCTGATATGGCTAAGCACGTGTCTTGAATTAATATTGCGATCAACAGGAAATTCCATCAGCCTGTTATCAAAGGGTGTGATCAAGACCGCCATCGTGAGGAAAACGCACGTTTTTAATCATTTGGCTTCATACTTTTGAGTACTTGGACGTGTGAAGAAATAACGTTTTATTTTTCCTGTATATAATTAGAGATAACATCCATTACTTTTCCTTAACACCATTCTCTGCACTTCATATTCCTAGTAATGTGAAGAATAACAACGACTCGTATTAAGTGTTTTCATGTGTACGTTATGATTACAAAATATTAAATATAGCACACACTCTATGTTTATATTGACCCGTTCATACAAAATATTAAATATAGCACACACTCTATGTTTGTATCGATCCATTCATACAAAATATTAAATGTAGCACACACTCTATGTTTATATTGATCCATTCATACAAAAATACTAATACTGTATTATTTTAATATGATATATTTGTGTTATCACATGTATACTGGGTTATTGTAATTATATGTATACTTTCCGTCATGTTCTCTATTATCTGATTTTATAATGGAAATTACACTCCTTATAAGAACAATCTAATATGTTCAGCTTAAAGAGGAAATAATGATCCTATTACACGTATTAACAAACTGTTAATGATTGCACTGCAAAATCGATTATTTCTGGCATACGGAGGAAAAGATGTTTGCCTTTTCTGATTCACTATCAGTTTGATCATATTGCCGTCATCACATTATGGGGTGACAACTCATATTGCCGTCATGACATCATGGGGAGATAACTCATTGATGAGTTAAGTTATAGTTTTGACACTGCCAAACCAAAAAGAAATGGTACAAGATGTGGTTTGTTTTTGCTTATAGTTTCATATTATTTAAATGAATAAATAAATAAATTTCAGCAAGTGTATTTGTTTATATGTTGATTAAAAATGGATAGACTTAGGTATTGACTGCAATAATCAGGGGCGTCCGCACGAATCTTTCTGCGGGAGGGGGAGGGAGCAAGTCCAATTTTTATTCGGGGGAGGGGGGCAAAGCCAAAATCAAAGGGACGACCTTTCATATATATATATATATATATATATATATATATATATATATATATATATATATATATATAATATATATATATATATGTATATATATATACATATATATATATATATATATATATATATATATATATATATATATATATATATATATATATATATATATATATATATACACAGCACAATGGATTTTGTAAAAAATCCGGGGGCGGGGGTCAACTGACCTCCCTTGACCCCTACCCCTACGGACGCCCATGGCAAGACTATAAAATGCACCTCTCTCTCTCTCTCTCTCTCTCTCTCTCTCTCTCTCTCTCTCTCTCATCCATACACACATGCATACATACAGTCTAAATAGTATTTTATACCAGTATGATAGTTATGTATTGACACATATGGACGGTTATTGTACTTTTATCAAACACATATATGAACTGCACGTTTCCCCGAAGTGCTTCTGGGACCTGGGAAAATCAAGTACGACATTTAACTTTTTTGCATCTAGTAGAGACTTAGAAATATTGTTAAGGTCGATAAAAAAAAAAATTCGATTCAAGCTGTCAATACAAAGAAATTTTCCAAAACTCATGTATTTATTTGAACGAACACAAATAAAAGATCAAGATTTTCTTATTTTAAAATCAAGCAGATAATACAGACACATGTGGCAAACATAATTTGAACTTTCTAATCTGATATACTAAATAAAAAGAATAGATTTATTTCAATTAGGTAATCTGCCAGAATAATTTGGCATATTCTCTGCTTATTTGGAGAAACTGAATCGTTCATTTAATTTAGTTTTAGTTTGAATGCTACCTCTAAAATTAAATCATGGCCTTAAATGGTTGTTTAATTATACAATAGTGCCATTTTACAGTGTTATGTCCATTTGCGGCTGCTCTCCACTTCTTGTGAGATAATGCGTGGTTTAACAGTGACATGACATTGCCCCAACTAATAGCGTAAAGAGAACGAACTTGAGAGTTAATGAATACACTAATAAATGAATGCGTGAATTAATGATGAATAAGTTAATAAATGAGTGAGTCACAGAAACAAATGTTTCTATGATTGAATGAAGTAAACTTGTAAATGAGTAGAGAAGATTACAAAGATGTGTGCAGCTGAAAGGATTTTATGTTTAACCCACAACTTCAAATGAGATGGCAGTGACACTTTATCACTTAAAAATGTGGGTTTTTTTCTTTAAATTACGTACGTCAATGAAACGGAAGTCTGTGATTTTTTTTTCTTCTTCTTAGTCTAAGTGAGTGATATAGAAATATTACAAAAATCTACGACTGTTTATTGTCACAAATATTTCCTGAACACTATGCTTACTACGTTACAATGTTGATTTTCAAGCATCTACAAGAAACATTCACAATATGCTTCTACATTACAATGTTGATTTTCAAGCATCTACAAGAAACATTCACACTATGCTTACTACATTACAACGTTGATTTTCAAGCGTCTACAAGAAATATCCACACTATGCTAACTACTTTACAATGTTGATTTTCAAGCGTTTACAAGTAACATTCACACCATGCTTACTACATTACAATGTTGACTTTCAAGCGTCTACAAGAAAGATTCACACTATGCTTACTACATTACAATGTTGACTTTCAAGCGTCTACAAGAAACATTCACACTATGCTTACTACTTTACAATGTTGACTTTCAAGCGTCTACAAGAAACACTCACACTATGCTTACTACATTACCATGTTGACTTTCAAGTGTCTACAAGAAACATTCACCTGTACATTAACCATATAATCCTCTATGGTAATATTCGTCATGAAAGAAATGTCAGGTTTTTTGTTCGTACAAATACAATAACATAGCATAATATAATTTTAAGAATTAAATGAATGTGTCAATCCAACTTTTATCCTACGAGATCGCATCATATTTTAAAAATTCTTTAATTTTTGGCAGTATTTTTATATTATTGATGAGTATCTTCACAAAAAATGGGACATTTTTCACGACATTTTTCACGAAATTTTTCATGACATTTTTGCGACGAACGTTTGTGTCCTTTTGCTGAGATAACTTAGTTTAGATATGGTTGGCCAAGATTTACATTTTTTGTTATAATGCTCTTAGCATGATACACAAAATGACTTGGGGGGGGGGGACGTTTGAGAAGCTCCATTTTCACCATGCAAATAAAAAAAAAATTAAAATAATTTTAAATAATATTTGCCAGTTTTTTTCTCCACATTTTCTTTATTCGTAGAGTTAAGATTTGTATGATTACAGTCAAACCTACCCTAACAATCACCATTATATTGTACCCACTACAGTCAAACCAACCCTAACAGTCACCATTATAATGCACCCACCTGATCTCAACGGCCATTCCCAATTCCCATCTTGAAATTTCCTCTTTAAAGGTCAAGTATAAAACTGTCACCGGCTTTCCGCGGTACACGACCATGTGTTTCCTAACTAAACAGTACTGTCTTACTGCTTCCAGCGATCACTCAAGTGTATAAACCTTTACGGTTGATAATGAAGCGTTTGTTTTAATAAGAAAGGCATTGTTTAGGTAAAGAAATGTCATATGAATTGATACGTAAATATATCTTATCTTACTTATAATCACCACACTCAAGTCAGTCTGTCAGTGTAACTTTATATTGGCTAACTCTCTATTTCCAGTGTTATTTTAAGAATTTGAATAAAACTACAAAATTACTTAGAATTTCGTTGTTGGGGTATATACTCGAGGTAGATTGTCATTTTATAGAACCCCGTCCCCCATTTTTTTATTTTCTATTTTTATTTGTATATTTTTTTATTTTTTGGGGGGTGGGGTGGGGGTATGCGCTGATTACAGTAGTAAATGCATTTTCATCCGAAAATGATTCATAGAGATCAATTTTACCCCGAATTCGCTTTACTTTATCAAATTTTACTTATTTAACAAATTCTATAAGTGTTTATTGCATAATAATAGCTTGGGGATCAAGATCGTGCTACGCTCTCTCTCTCTACGATACTGTTTATAATACAATAAATGAAATTTGACTTTTAAATATTGCTAATTTCTTTCGGATATGTGCAATGTAATTATTATAATGGATAATGTAAATAATGGACCAACACTACAGTTACTATTTCATATAAGATATTCGGTTGGTTCAGAATTATCAAGGAATGCTATGCCAAATTTTGTAAGAAAACAATGGTTAAAAAATGTTATGGAATGCTATGTCAAATTTTGTAAGAACACATAACGAAGAACAAAAATCAGTGTATGTTTGATAGTAATACATGATGGGAAAAGTGTTTCAACCTTAAAGACATCACAAGTAGTTGAGTACAGGTGACATGTCAATCATTGGGTTGACACTTTCTATATTTGGCTTATGTCTGTTACTCTGCGAGAACCGACTTCAGGTGCAACATACAAGCACAGAGAATGTGAAGAGGGTATATGGACGAATCAACAGAAAGGAGATAACGACTATTATTCATTTGCATTGTACGTTTGTGAAACGGAAGTTTTTATTGTAAAATGGTATCAGTTTATAAGATATAGTTTTTTTATTTGGATACTGAAAATTTAACGCAATTTGGATGAAAAGTAATGAAGTTATTACATATTAAATTTGTACAAATTATAAACTATCCAGGTGTCTAGCCATTACGGCAGCTGATGTTCTCTTAGTCGGACAAGTTGAGCTCAAATGATGTCATTACGCAACTGATCACACGTTGCCTGGGGAAGGATTGGCTTGCTGCCCATTGGAATTTCGAATACACATCAATTAAATGACAATTCACATCAATTAAATGACAACTGGTGGTAGACAGATGGAGTCTGGGAATTCGTCAAGTCGATAGTTTAAGTTGCATAAGAATGTGTTCTGTCCTATCATCGTTACACTACATACAAAACTTTACGCGTGAGAACCTAGGGAAAAAGACTAGAAGGTGTGTATTTATACATTAATAAGCAACTTTAAGCCATATTTTCTGAGCTCAAAAAAAGAAAATCTCAAGTCATAATTTTAAAATAGTGTTTATGAGTTGTATTCTTGGGAAGGAACAATTTTATTAGAGACATTTTGTCTCTTTCAGCTCTGCTGTAAAATGCATCCTATATCTATGAAAATCATATCTGCCATTAATGCAGTGTCAGCGTTTTTGCTGGCAAAAAAAATATGACTTATATTTTGGGAACTATCAATCCATGCTGGAAAATAAATTAGATCAGGGTACATTTGGACCTTTTTGTCTACGTTCCACTTTATATTCCGGGTGAGAAGAGATAGGCCATTGCGCTCAAACGAAAATTGGAACGCTTCTTGTCAGATTTCTTACTCAGATTCTTGGTAATGGAGGACATGATAGGTTATGTATCATCTACATAAATTAGTTGTATTGTTTGTGTGCAAAAGATCAGCTTCAACAATGTTGCTATTGAATTGAATAAAAAGTTTCAACTCCAGTGATTAGCCTGTAATAAAGAAGAAGGATCGGTGTTCTAATGAAAGCAATCATATATATATATATATATATATATATATATATATATATATATATATATATATATATATATATTTGCCAGGTAAATCAGAAATGTCGCAAAAATGTCTCCAACCAAGATTTCTGAGATGAATGATTTTGTTTCTCAAAGAACAAACGGCCATGCTGATATCGTGGTCATCTTGATAGGGAGATGCCGTCCACACAGTTAATAGGACGCTAGGAAAGAACACCATCAACGCAATTCCTTAACATATTTTTGTACACGCATCACAATCTGAAATCAATTGGCTTAGACTGCCCAGATGAAAACACCGCTTTCCGCTATGAAAGAGAAGTAGCTACCAAGCTCTCTCGAGGGCTGCCAAGCAAGCAGTGTTCCTCTATTGAAAATTATTTTCATCATGCAATACAATTTATTGCACATTCCGTTCTGTAAATGACTCTTAAAATTTGCAATTACTAATAAATATGGTTTTCAAAAAACTTTACAATAGGGGCAAACTGATCAAGAAAATTAAAGACACACAAATCGATACAGAATAACGTTAAATAATATTTTAAAGAGATCTTATCTGTCGCCAACATAACAATACCTTCTTTAGAAATAATAATTGTAATCTCATTCAGATGTAGATTTTATTATTCATTTAGAATTATTTTGTTTACGTTTGAGATTGCACTGATCAGAGACTGTATATAGCTTTGTAGTAATTATGAATGAGACCTACATCTTCTCTCATTAAAAACATAATTTTTTCTTCAAAGATAGCGACAATACCAAGCAACACAAATAAGTCATGTTTAATCATTGTATATTGTTCTAAGGACATATAAATCGTTTCAGATATAAATGTTAACCGCATGTGATATAATGGCAATTACATAAAACATGCTGCAGACATCATTTATAAACGATAGTAAATTTATCAGAAGTTGTATGAATAATCTAAGTGATGCACCTAGAAAATGTCAGCAAATAGCATTTGAACTAATTAAGTATCACAATTTATTCCAACATGTATCAAATGCTTGTATCGATTGATATAGATATCAGAAGGCACAGAGGAACTCCATTTGAGTTAATGTTCGTTACTTTGATTCCTCCCTTCTTTTATCACTATAATGAGCATGTTCATACATTAGCGTACAACATCATACATGACGGCCAAATATGGAAACCCGCAAGCACACCACAAATACCTATAATTAATCATAAATATATGCTTACTAAATTTACAGAATAATGGCCGCTCTTTGTCCAAAGTCGTTAGCAATCTAAATAAAGATACGAATGTTATGCATCATTTTAATTTGAATAATAATAATAATAATAATAATAATAATAATAAAATAATTTTAAATGACAAATACGACCTTTGAAATAGTGCATATGCCCTTGTGAAATCGTGTCATAATATTTTCTCCTCTACGGACTGAAAAGTAGTGGAGTGATAATAACCATGAGCTTTAAGTCGAAGTTTAAGGAGCAATTAGTGGTTTAAAAATTGAACCTTACTATCCTTGTGACATGTTGAACATATGCTAATTAATGCTAGAAATCGCAGGACCCCTGGGCTATTGCCCCCCCCCCCCCCCCCTTCTTGGCGGGCCTGTCTACAGATGAATGAAGGTGTGTAAATGATGAGATATGAAAGGTACATGGATAATGGTATATTGTGTTTCCACTCTGCAACAAACTACGTCGTGTATACCATTTCCACTCTGCAACAAACTACGTCGTGTATACCATTTCCACTCTGCAACAAACTACGTCGTGTATACCATTTCCACTCTGCAACAAACTACGTTGTGTATACCATTTCCAAACAGGTTTGACCTATGACCCAGAGATGTGGCATTAATTTTATACCTCTGCATGCATAAAACCACCAGGCTGTGGGCAAAGGTATTTAAGGAATTTATGTTAATAGCTTTAAAGAATGGTAAAATACTCATGGAAATCATTTGAAAGAAAAAGACATACAATCAGATGCAGGTCGTTATCTAGGAGCAATACCTATGCTCTGATAAATTTAACAGAAATGAGTTATGCATAAGGATCCTATATGTGCCAGTATCTACGGTTAGTCATGAGATATGCATAAGGATCATATATATACCAGTATCTATGGTTAGTCATGAGTTATGTATAAGGATCCTATATGTACCAGTATCTACGGTTAGTCATGAGTTATGCATAAGGATCATATATGTACCAGTATATATGGTTAGTCGTGAGATATGCATAAGGATCCTATAGGTACCAGTATCTACGGTTAGTCATGAGTTATGCATAAGGATCATATATGTACCAGTATATATGGTTAGTCGTGAGATATGCATAAGGATCCTATATGTACCAGTATCTACGGTTAGTCATGAGTTATGAAAAAGGATCATATATGTACCAGTATATATGGTTAGTCATGAGTTTGCAAGAAAAGATGAACAATACAATAGCTTATCACATAGTTTGTAAACTTTACATACAGTTTTTGCGGTTTAATATATTTGATATGTCAACACGTTAACATATCACTTTATGTGAATCTGATTGGTCCAAACAAAAGTCCATGAAATTCTTGCGAAGTATTCTCATTACTGATTTGGCTGCGAGCGTGGGAATTTTCATTGCCCCGCCTTCTAGAACCTTTTTTTTTTTTACTATTACTATCAACAATATGGCGGCCACCTTTCCAATCGGTTGCCCATTGGACATTGAAAGAAAAAACGTTTACATACGTCGGAATATGACCAATTTACCACACAGGGGCTCGTTGCAAATGCAATTTAGGGTAATGGGTCATTGGATAGAGGGCTGATGGTCCAACCTGTTACTTGCACCCCATCCCCTGGACAAGCTTGGTTTAAATGTCATCCAATAGGAGTGAACAAACTCATTTCTCTTTTGAAACGAATGTCGACAAATGCTGGTCTCCAAACTGACAGAAAGTTATCTAACCAAATATTTTCTTCCAAATCAAATAATGCAAATATCCGCTCACAAAAACAATAAATCTGGAATTAGTATACTCAGCAATATCTTTGGACTATAGTAAGTACAATTTCTAGGCCCAGTAATCATCCCTTCAGATGAATATCCAACAACTGACATGCTACTTGTATCTGCCGTATCCAATACTGCATCTATGGTGAATGTCCTTTGTGGAATCGACACACATTTAGGTGGATACGTTGTAAACAGTCTCCACGAAATCCATGTATATGGTGCGCCAACTACTGACCTTACCCGAGCGAACTATGTGACATCACACAGGAATTTCCATCAGAGATCAAGTTTTTAAAAATTATGTTGTCAGTGTCAGATGTTATATTGATTTGGAAGGACAGTTGCTCTTTGCATTATAATTTGTAAAAAAAAAAAAAAAAAAAAACGGATCTACTTTTTAATGTTACTGTTTTTCGAATTGTGCATTATTAATTCAACTCCCGTCTGGGCCTATTTTTCCACGCACAATAATTGTAAGGTGCAGCGTCTGAGCCAGAATAAATGAAATAATGTCTTCTTCTTTCTCTCTAAACTTTTTCCACTAGAATAAAAGCTATGTGATAAACAGAATCTCAAATGAGTAATGACTTAATATTCAATTTATGGAACTCGTTGAATAATTTCCAGCTTTTGCTCGACAAGGCTCGCAAAAACGGGAAATTATGCAACTTGTTTCATAAATTCAATATTAAGTCATTCCCCATGTTTGATCCTCTTTATACTAAATAAATTCGATCAGAGCTTGTTCTGGAGTACGATCTATTACAGATATGTAAAACATAAAGCGACATTAGGGATTACTTGGAACTTGCCCCGCTTTCCTCTGGATTTCCTAAAAGTCGCTGGCCTCAAGCAAAACATATTAAGTCTCTGTTTCATTAAAATTGAAGCACTATTTTAACACTTAAGATCTCTGTCAAGTGAACAATTCCTAAAGTTCTGCATTTATTTTATGAACAGATTTTGAAAAACATTAGATACTTTTTCTGCGCTTTTGCTTGGATTACGATGAGATCTAAGAAGTACGTTTAAATTGTGAGAAAGGAATAATTAAAATGTTATGAATTACGGCTTGCGAAGACCTCTACTAGGATCGTGTCAAGCCCTCTGTTCCTTAGTTTGATTACCGTCTGTACTCACGTATAACTCATTCCCAAATGCAAACTCCATAGACCCAGACCTGCCGGCGCATAATGCGCCGGCAGATCTGGGTCTATGCAGTTAGTAAGGACTAATAAGTAGAACAAACAACATAGATCCTGATCTGCCGGCGCATTATGCGACGGCAGATCCGGGTCTATGTTGTTTGCATTTGAACTCGACTTATACGCGAGTACGGACGGTATGTCAAGCATATTAAGAGATCGGTGATGTTTTAAATTTGCGACGTGTTCATTGTAGTTTCAACTAGTGCTTCAGAAATTATATTATCTATAAATTCGATATGTATGGGTATAGTTTTGTTGAATAAATTATTTTTGCCTCATGTGATATATGCTGTCACAGAATGATCTCAGTTAATTTAATGTTTGTCTTATATGTTCATGTATAATTCTGTTTGACCGTAAAGCCTTACTCAGTGTATTTGCCGACTTTTTGTTTTCATTGATCAGAGATGAATACAGTTCACGTATGCTTTCACACTTACTCTGTTTATCTCAGTTGTGGTTTTAGCTCTCACGGACATAAAAAGGTTGTTGTTTCAAGCATTGACACAAGGCATTTCATTTGCATCGTCGGGCACGTCTCGCTTATTGGCGACATCCTATCCCCAACCGAAGAGATACGTTTGTAATTCTTTATTTCTATTATACATGTTTAAAAGTTGGAGGTGTGCATTTTGTTGGTTAATTCGTGATTTTCTAGATTGTCGTGATGTTAGACAAATTTGTAGCGTTGCATCATGTTGTCTGCTTATATATATATATATATATATATATATATATATATATATATATATATATATATATATTAAATGATGAGAATGATTTTGATATCATGTAATCCCATATAATGAAATTTATCGTTGATAGATTTCAATGAGAATTTTTAGAAATTTTGTTTTCTGTTTTTCTTTTCTTTGTAAATAAATTTGTTTGTTTGACATTAGACCCTAGTCACTTTACTAATCTAATCACGATCCGACCATTCATTTGACATGTACGATTATAAATTTAATTATAATAGAAAATGTCATTCGTCCTTTTATGTCCTTAAATTTAGTAATCTTCTTTTAGACATTGCACTCAAATGTCAAGAACATTTGTCAATTGTGAAAATACAAGCACGTGAATACAAATATGTACAAAGTGATTCATCTCATTTCCTAAACACTCTGTTGATAATTCGCATTTTCTAAACACTCCTATAAAAATCGTATACTTATCATTTAAAGTGATAGACAGCATCATATAGTAATATGTATTTCTAACATATCTAAAATTGTTGTATTACCTATAAAAGCTGACTAGTATTTTCCCTGGACTTTACACCAATATTTATATTATTTTTTTTAAATATTTGGACTGAGTCAAGTTTGTGCACAGTTTACACATATAAATGCTCTCTTTCTATTTGGACAGACTCGAGTTTGTGCACAGTTTACACATATAAATGCTCTCTTTCTATTTGGACAGACTCGAGTTTGTGCACAGTTTACACTTATAAATGCTCTCTTTCTATTTGGACAGACTCGAGTTTGTGCACAGTTTACACATATAAATGCTCTCTTTCTATTTGGACAGACTCGAGTTTGTGCACAGTTTACACTTATAAATGCTCTCTTTCTATTTGGACAGACTCGAGTTTGTGCACAGTTTACACATATAAATGCTCTCTTTCTATTTGGACAGACTCGAGTTTGTGCACAGTTTACACATATAAATGCTCTCTTTCTATTTGGACAGACTCGAGTTTGTGCACAGTTTACACTTATAAATGCTCTCTTTCTATTTGGACAGACTCGAGTTTGTGCACAGTTTACACATATAAATGCTCTCTTTCTATTTGGACAGACTCGAGTTTGTGCACAGTTTACACTTATAAATGCTCTCTTTCTATTTTGACAGACTCGAGTTTGTGCACAGTTTACACATATAAATGCTCTCTTTCTAGCAAATGATACAACAACAAATAGTAGGAATATGTAGCTTTCAAAAATAACAAAAGCAATGAACATATAAACTACATGACTGACAATACAATGTGACATTTTAATTTGAGAACTATTTAATAATACCATAAATATGATGAATATCAAGAGATCTATTTAATATATGACGTGCAAACAACTGTCTCATCGGTTGTCATCGAGTTACACGTAGCCTGTTTCTAATATTAACCTTGATGAGTATTAACAGTTGCTATGTTATGAACGTTATTGCCGTTGTCAGATCGTTGTCAAAATGTTGTCAGATCGTATAAATATTGTGAATTTGATACAAGATTATCAAATTGAGACAGTTTCATAGAGACACTGAAGGCTATTGTTTAATGTCGTGCCGACCCGCATGGCAAAAAAAAATGTTTTCTCCTGGAATATTACTTACCCATGACTGACATTAATTCAGTTAACCTCTTCAATATTGTATCACAGAAACACGATATTTGCAGAAGTGGTGTGTGGACGTCACGCAACTCTCGCTAATGAGGTTCATTTACCTCGAGTTTTGATGTTACAGGATTAAAAGCCAACATTATACTGTGATGTGTTTGAAAAAGGAAAATGGAGTTCATGCTGTTATTTAGCATGATTTTAAATGTCACTGCAGCATGTAATCATAGTGTCTCAGTGGTTAGCGTGACGGACTCGAGACAGAAATCCTACCAAAGTCATCTTTTACAGTGTTTTGTATTATTAAATTTGCTGCTGCAATTAAAATCTTGTTGTCTACCATCGGTCACTGCTCGATTACTCTGCTGATTTTGAGATACAACTTGATTAAGCATGTAATAAAATTAGATCATTCAGTGCGTATCATATCAGTTCTGTTTGCTTATACTTAACTTTCATTATGTCATTTATTATTCTATTAGTTTATTCCTTGTACTACGGAAGTTCATCGTAATGAAAGTCTGTATACCCTTTTTGATTCCAATTAGAATCCTATTTTGTTTTTTAGGTTTTTTTTTTTTTTTGGGGGGGGGGGGTTCTCACTTTTACTAAAAAATCCTCTATCTGGAGCAAGTTGAATTCCACACAAGTTGGTCTTATGCGTGTACATAATTGCACACGAACTTTAGAAATTTCTCCACGCACAAGTGGGATGATGGCACTTTCTGGCACAGAAAAAAGTAAATGGTGTATACACACACTACTATTTACAAACTTTCACCAAGAATTGACCTGCATTGAGGACAAGTCACTCATGCTATGAAATGGTCGCGCAGCAAAGGCAGTACGTGTTGTGTCAAAGGAAAATAGAGTCTAGTCAGAATTTGTTAAGTTTGCAAAAATACCGTCTTCTTCTTCATCACCAATATTTACTGTTTCCACATACATTGATTCGTTGATATATATCATAAGACGCATATTTCACAATATGAGTTATCAGTTTCAACCTGGTTTTTTATCACACGTTTTAACTCTCCCTTTTTTCTTTGAAATAACCCATCTGACAAAAACAGAAACGCAGATGCAACATGTGCTCACCTACCCTGTTGACCATAATACGAAGTCATGTGTCTGCTAAATTGAGGTCAGAATTGCTGTTGAGAGAAGTGGATATAATCTATGTAGCAACGGCAATAATAACGCAAAGAGTTTTTCAAAAAAATGATGGATAATTCCAAAACGTCTTGGCTAGTTATTACGCAATTAGCATTACTATGAAAATTTGTAAGGTTTCTTAAACGAATGGAATTTTGTAAAACTTGAAGCATGCAGCCAGGTAATCGTAAATGGACGGGGTTCGTATGAATTAAATGGACTTGACTTTATATGAATTAAATGGGCTATATCAATCTTGTTAGGATATCTTACTGGAGGTTCTCATACGACTATACGACCTATAATTTGTGACTGTAACCTTGGTTTCCTCTTTCGAAATATACACAAACGGTTATTTTTTGTTCCTGTTGCTTCAAAGTATAATGCATGCTTTTTCTTTAAACGTTCACTCATGAGGAGTTATATTTACCTTATATCCTCCGATCATCCTTTATCCATCGTTCTCACATAGTATTGCATTTCTTGTTTTCACATACCTTTCTATGCATGTGACCTATATCAGCCCTCTCTTCGATAACACTATTAATTCATTTTCCTGCTCGAATGCAATCCACATTGCAACAATGTATATTGCTGCATAAGGCGAGATATTTTATGCCACTTTATGTGCATGTGCTATTCTGAAAAAATTAAAATATTTTTACAGCTAGAAACTGTTTCGATATCTGGCACTTTTCCAAACTGAGATTTTGACTTACTTATTCATTTGTCTTCGTTAATAATCAAGTATTCTTTCCATGAACAAAAGCAAACAATGATGAATGGAAACTGTTATGTATGATATTTATATAATATTATAAATATTTTAGGAAATTATGAATGTTTCTTGACTTTAATATTTGCTTAAACCTTAATGTTAGGTATAATGTTGACATGTTTAGCTATTGTCCTTGAATTAGGTTGTTTACTTAGTATTTAAGTTCAAGGATGGGTTTGGTAAAGAAGTTGTTGATTCAATTTGAGGTCAATTTGATTTTGTTTACAGATAAAACTAGAATTTCTGTTAAAATGTTGCATACACCATAATTTTCTAGAACATTCTGTCATGTGACCTATCTTTACATATACCATGTTTAGTGGACAGTTTTCAGTTTCGATTTTACCATCAGTCTATAAAGAGTCATTACAGTTGTGAAAAATCATTCCAAATTCAGAGAGGAATTATTTAAAATATTCACTGAATTATGAAAGTGCTCATAGACTTTTGGATTTTGGATTTTGAATTGATGATTTTTGGATTTATGTGAACTTATTCAAAGATATTCTGGAGTACTTCATTTTGGCACATCATCATATTAAAGACTACTGGCACATCAGGACATTAAAGACTATTGGCACATCAACACATTCAAGGATGAAGTCATTCATTCGGAACATTCTCTATTTAGGACTTGTTATTAGGACAATTGGGATTATTGGATTATTTGGATTTTAATTCACGTTAGTAATTGTCTTTTGAGTTTTCGCTTTAATTGTCTAGAAATAAATTGCTTGTTGATATTTACTTTATTTGTTGGTTTCATTTTCTTTCTGTTACATTTTTTTAGACCATAGAGTCATAACAGAAATGACAAGAAAATAGGTGCACATATAATCAGCTTTCTTTCTCTGTGTAAGTGATTGCGGTAATATAGATTACTGTTATAGTCAGACCATCTATCCAAACTTCGCGATATAAAGGCTTTCAAATAAATTCTGAAAAGAATTTTCATAATATATTTAAGGACTCGATGGGGATTTATTCTCTTGTATAGTTTGCTGTTTTGGTGGGTTTTTTTTACACTTCTTCCAGGATGAGAATAGTTCAAGGATTTTATTGTAAATTTCGTTTCATTTCTCGTCGACTACAGATGTAATATGAAAATGATTGAAATGTTTTGCCATCATCTACATCTTTAGGATTTCGGATCGCAATGTTTAGTAAAA
Source organism: Margaritifera margaritifera (assembly GCA_029931535.1). Classification (NCBI taxonomy): domain Eukaryota; kingdom Metazoa; phylum Mollusca; class Bivalvia; order Unionida; family Margaritiferidae; genus Margaritifera; species Margaritifera margaritifera. The sequence continues at coordinate 1,676,588 of JAQPZY010001386.1, read as the reverse complement.
GAAAAACAGTTCCGCAAAGACATCAAACGTTGTGGAAGAGAAGCAAGTATATTATGTGGAAAATGGTAGGCCGAAGGAAAGGGAAGAAAGAATCATTTGCCATATTGTTATTTCTCAGTGTCACTGTAAAACTAGCCAGATGCAGCGGCTAGAGAGAGGAATTTATTTGTAAAATGTGGCTCATCAACAACAGTCCCATATAAACATTTTGATACTATCAGAGTTCATGCAGGAATATTATCTTACAAAGAAACTCTCTGCAGCAATCACCTATAGTTTCGACCTGAGAGAACTCGTAACTCCAGACACGTTGTGATATTTCAGGGATAAAGATACCAGTGAGTTAAACTGATGTTCAAATACAGTAGCAGATGTGTTACCAGTTTGACTGATGATAATGTATTTCACAAGAATAAAACATCTGCCAGTCAGTTGGAGTCTATTATATAATAATAATAACTTATTTTACTTCAACGGAAGGTATTTCATGTTATTGAACGCAGGTGTTTGGCGACTGAACAATATTTATAGTTAGTACACGAACGTTCACGGCTAGCATATTCTATTCATGAAGATCAAGGTATTTTGACATTATTTTTACAACTTCTAAATCTGTCAAGCAATTTGTTCAAAATTACCCGACACAACTTAATCAATAATTATATATTTAAATTCCTATATTTTTGTCAAAGGAATTAACCAACAGTCTCTATGGGCCAGCATGATATTTTCACGTGGATTTTATACATTTATCGAAATTTGTGCTAAATGCCCCGATAATTTGTACCACATCTATTCAAGACGGTCTTTTGGCTATTACAGGGCGTTTTGAACTTAAATAAATTTACTTTAGACTGCTGCAATGAATATGCTTTTTTTTTTTTTTCTTTTTTTTTTCTTTTTTTTTTTAGGTGACTATGGATCTATTGCTTTTCTTTTTGCTCTACCCTGTTTGTGTATTTGAAAAGGCTGAGAATCAGCAATAGTTTGGATAATGTCCAATTTGCATTTTGCCGCTAATGGATATATATGGCTATTAACTTGATTAATAGATCATCAACCTGACGTAAAAGCTATACTAATAATGTATTGGTTGTTTTATCTCATGTTATCGATTAAATGACTCATTTATGTGTACCAAGGAAGTTCTAAATATTTACTGCATGATCGAAAATGCATCATTCTTAATTTAGGAAACCATAAAAAAAGAATAATTGTTTGGCGATTTTGGCGATGCTTTGAAATCATACACTATTATCTTTTGCTGAACGAAAACGTGCTATGCCTTTACAGGATGCTTTCTAATCAACCGTTTAGTCTGCATTAATAATTAATTTAATCAAGATTTTCTTGCATATTGTATATTAGATTAGTATCTATTGAAAACAGTCCTTGTTTAAAGTATTTTCCGTCTGATATTGGTTTTAGCTTGTGTTTGATGATCACAAATTATCTTTCTCTAATCTCAAAAAAATATCTTTTTTATTTATTTATTCGTACGAAACTAATGGAAATAATCGCCAATCAGCTCTTATTACTAAAATGGACAATATATCTGTCATATGTGTCTTTTCACAAACGGTGTTAGCATGATATTGTTCTGTGCTTCACATGTCTATTTGACACAGCAAGCTGAAGACATATATTAAATCAAACACTAATATTTACATGTATAAATCAAGGTATAAAAAAGTTGCCGTAGTTTCAAAACCCGAAAAGTTGCATTTTGTATCAATCAGATACGCTATAATCAACTCAAACAAAAACATTTTTCGGAAGTCACAAAAAAGATTAATTGTTGCAAACAAATTAGCCAAATAGAAGGAATTATTTAAAATAAATAACACAGAAAAATAAAAATGTGTAAGTGGGCTTCATCAGGGAGAAGTTACAATTAACATGTCATTGACTGAGGGGTGTAATGCAAACTTCTACGGTTTCTAATAGCTTAATTTATTTTTAATACTAATATAAACATCAAGCATATACTTAAACTGATTAACCATTGATGTGTAGGAACCTTTTTTAAAGAATTCTCACGTTAAAGATTCAGGTGTTATGCAAATAACGAGCAATTGTACAATCGCAAGTAATCCTTATCAAGCCAAATGGTTAGAAATTATAGTAATATTACTCAGGGAAACAGTATGTGTGATTTATGAATCGATGCATAAGAATGGTAATTTACTCATACAAAAGTCTCAGATATAGAGGATATCTACGTTTTTTGAATTGATATAAGGAAATATTTTACGAGTAAAGTGCAAACATTATATTGTCACGAGTGGCTTCGCCACCCTTGACAATACAAAATGTTTCTACTTCACGAGTGAAATATTTCCTTATCTCTACTCAAAAAAACGTAGATTTTCTTTTCAACATATATTTTTAAGGCAAAAATCTTCGATTTGCATTTATTTCTCTCCATTGTGTGTCAATGCGATTAACGGTTGCATTACTACATCGATAAAAAGAAGTTCCGAAATTTTACAATAATTTTAGGACGGCGACTTTTTACAAATTTAGATTGTACATATAATGCTTCAGATTGTGTATTTTGTCAAATTCATGAATGTTTTCATGCAAAAAATGAAGAGATTTTTATTTTCGTTAAGACATTTCTTGCGCGGATTGATACAGTCAACATTGCTGGCGTGGGGTACTATAAAAACATGACAGAACGGTCAACAGATAACAGAGCGTAACGTCATTACACAACAGATTTTAATTATTGTGATATTGTGAGTTTACTTGTAAGGATTTTACTTTGTTTTGTTTTTTTTTAAATTTCTGCATTCAGACGTGGATATTTGTGTGTTGGCAAGCTTGCAGTCTATTTCGATTGTCACTTAATTTCGGTTTGCAATCGACACTAATCAATGCCTGATTTCGCCATCGTTTTCAGACATGATTATGATTGTGATGACAGTTACAACTGCTACTTATACAATTTTATTACTATATGTAATCGATAGTTTTCTTAAAAATGTCCACTGTTTGTCGTTGAGTGTAACAGGTATACGATACTGATTGGGTGACAGAATATAGAATAGCAACAGGTCATGTAAGTTGAGACACTGATAATTTGCATGATTCATGTGGAAAACTAACTATTAAAAAAAAGTTAATACTCAAAGCCTTCGTTTTGTTGTTTGGGGTTCATTTTTGGGCATTCTTGATGGCACCTTCTCATTAATTACATAAATGTATACTTGAGGGTCAACAGTTTTGACACATTTTAAGATCTATTCATCCTGAACTATTGAGCTTTTTAAATCAATTTGTCAGGAATAAAATTGGCCCTAAATGTCTGAGTTGCTCAGTCAAAAAAGGGAAAAATGACTAAATTTTTTGTGTTTCTTTTCTTTATTAGAAATCTACTTCTATAAGCCTTTCTTGTTAGCAATCGGCTCATAAAGATAAAACACATTGCTTCTCGTGAAAATATTGTTGTAGACTATGGAAGAAATACAAGACCAAAATATTTCTGAGTAATATTTGGACTTGTTTCTATACGTAGTTTTATATTTTAATTTATATGTCCTTAACTTTCTTTTTGCAGTCATGTAAGTACGAATCTACTTAGCATAAGAGAACAAAACCAAAAAAAAGAAAAAAAGAAAAACTTCCAATGGTTTATGTGGCTAAATAAAATGTAAGCCACTAATTACATACAGTTTGATTGCTTTCATTTTTCTTCGCCACTCGTTTACATATCACGATGAAATATATCAGGTATTTACGAAAGAAGAAAAATAATTAGTTACATTATATAGAAATAAAACCTCGTTCCTAACTGGAAACTTAGAAAAATAAACTCATTCTTCAGCGCGCACACACACACACACACACACACACACACACACACACACAGACAACTCCCCAAGTCCTTCCTAAATTAACCTTAATTTCAATTTCAATCTTATCTATACTCTGATCAAAAATGTATTGGCGAAGAAGGGTAGGTTTGGGATAACTTAATATGTTGCAATCAAATTATATTTTCGACATTTTTACCATATCCGATCACAAAACAAGTCCGACTGAGCCATGCGGCAGGCCTGGTTTTTTTTTTTTTTTTCATTGTTATACAAGGAACGTAACTTAGTAGAGATGAGAACGTTGGCGAGTCAAATATGTTCGGCATAAAATAATTTCCGTGCCTGAAAGGTGATGCAGTTTCCATTTATTGCTCAGACTCACAAAATGCTCGTTTTTCTTGCTGCAAGTATACCTTCTGTAGGCACACACAATCAAGCGTCGCATGGCATGATGGGAAATCTTTCATTTTCACATGTGAAAATATTAGAATATATTTTTCAATGTGAAAATATAGGAATAAAAATATATGACAAATATTTCTCCAGTAATGTTCTATATTTAAGGCTTAAGTATATAGCACAATAGGCATCGTTTCTTTTTATTTACTTTAGAATCAACGTGGAGGTACAAAATATAGTGTCTGCAATAAGCTCAGTTATTGGTAGCTTTGCTGGCATATGCACGTTTCAAGCTAGTATTGCATTTCATCGTGTACAAAATTTTACAATTTATCCTTAATTATTTATTTTGACTCTATTGTTGGTATAAAGAGTTACACTCCATGGCAATAACACGTATCCCTCTATAAGTGTCCCAAAGAGTAATGTACAGTAGTAGCTCTATACGGCCGTGCTACAAGGAGAACCTAATATGTTATTGTCGATACATCTCTTCGGTCTGACAAGGAGAAGCATTATGCACAGAAGCTGAAAATTGATATGGACCTTATAATGAACAATGCGATTTTAAGTTCTCAATAAATGACCATAGACGACAATCACGGGTGAATCCGTAATTGAATCTAAAAGTAACCGATAGAAAAAGCAAATCTGAAAAACAAAATACATCTGGACTCATATATCAAACGTTTCAAACTTCAGCCGGAGCGCAATCTCCTTATATATGGACGACGATATAAATGCACACAAAGAAGTCAATGAAATTCATTAAGTTTCAAATCAATTTAGAAATATTGTTTAATATTGTAATGAACGTTGTCCATTTTTAACAAAGCAATGATCAAATATTTTATTGTTTTAGATCTGACCATATTATGTACTGAGAAGTCTTACAAAGGTGTATTGGTTATTCGATGAGTTAAAAACACTGGAGTTCGTCGATACATTATTTAATGTATGTAATATAAAAAAACAAGGAACTGGTAAATGAAATATATTCAAATAATGAAAAGAAAATTCAAACTACCTTATATACTCGCGAATAAACCTCGTCCAAATGAAAACAACAGAGACCCTGATCTTCCGTCTCATAATGCGCCGGCAGATCAGGGTCTATGTTGTTTCTTCTATTGATTAGTCCTTACAAACTGCATAGACCCCGATTTGCCGGCGCATTATGCGATGGCAGATCTCGGTCTATGCAGTTTGCAGATGGTAGTGATTTATACGCGAGTATATACGGTAACCTTTTATGAATTATTACCCTACATTAGATTGCATTGTCGTATTTTATAAATGATGGCTTGTTACAGTGGCTATACATTTTTATTTGCGTGTCTAATATTTATTTACCGTACCTAGCGTCTGCTTGAATGCATTTTAATTTTCAATTTACTGCCTTGAACTTAGGAGTAATGTGTTTTGTGATATTGATCAAATAGAAAAATTCGAATATAATGATGTTTCTCTGACATCTGTACCTATAAAATCCCACCTTTATAACATCTGTACTTATACAATCCCACCTTAATAACATCTTTACCTAAACAATCCCACCTTAAAAACATCTTTACCTATACAATCCCACCTTTATAACATATGTACCTATACAATCCCACCTTTATAACATCTGTACCTATACAATCCCACCTTTATAACATCTGTACCTATACAATCCCACCTTAATAACATCTGTACCTATACAATCCCACCTTTATAACATCTGTACCTATACAATCCCACCTTTATAACATCTGTACCTACACAATCCCACCTTTATAACATCTGTACAGATATAATCGCACCTTGATAACATCTGTACTTATACAATCCCACCTTAATAACATCTGTACCTATACAATCCCACCTTTATAACATCTGTACCTATACAATCCCACCTTTATAATATCTGTACCTATACAATCCCACCTTTATAACATCTGTACCTATACAATCCCACCTCTCTGACATCTGTACTTACAATCCTACTTCTCTGACATCAGTACCTATACAATCCCACTTTCATAACAAATATAAATTAGATAAAGTACCAGTGAAATATCCATGTAGCCGCTACTTTCATAGTGTTAATTGTCCATTAGGACTGCGCTCTGATTCATTAAAAAGAAACAAAAAACCTATGTGCATTTGAACAACATTATTGATATGTATTTATATGGTGCCAAAAATATTATGCTAAGTTTTCTTGTAAATTAAATCGGAAAAAAAAACATTGAGCATTTCTTTTATCAGTTCCATAGTATCCACATTGAGTCATTTCTTGTCAGTTCCATAGTATCAATGAATTGCCGCAGAAAAGCGTATTTCGGATATCTAAATTGTAGGTTTATTAACTTATCTTTCATTCCAATATCACATAATATTGCGTCTCCCAAATACTAAGATTTGTTTTGTAATGCTATTAAAAACTACTGCTATTTTCCATATTACAGACCTTGTCAACTAGTGCAAATATAATGTGGAATTGCTGAAATAGTTGGACAATGAATTCAAAAGCTATTACTATTCAGTTTAATTGCATGCCGACCCATGTGGAAGCAATAAGGAGAAACAATATTGAATGTTTTAAACTATCTTCTGTATCGGACCATGTCGTCAGTTTATTCCATCAAACTTTGTCATAGCTCTCAAAGCATGACAATATTGGTCTATGTAATTGGTAAATCGCGAGCACCAAACGAAAACGAGGTTCACTTATTTTGACCTTGAGAACAAGACGATTGCAAAACCAACATACAATTGTATTACTGCATCGAAATGGGTAAACAAGATCCATGCTGCAGTTTCGAAAGCAACCAACTGACGTCATATTATTGAACGTCATGCATATGACACGCTGTTGCTGCTTTTCAAAGTCAGGCAGTGTTTATTATTGGTCTAGTCGTGGAGGGTCACAGATAAAGCGCTAAAAAGGACTGACATAAAAGAATAGTAAACTTTCACACAACTACTCCAATGGTTTTATTTGCATTATTATATTTACTGAATACTGAGAAAAATAAAAAAAGATTGTATTCTTCTTCTCAGGATTGATATTTATTCATCATATCTAACGTATGAATATATGCATTCTACAGTGTATCCGTTGCCCTGCATTCAAAAGTCATGCTATTTGTAATATTTAACAACAGAAACATAAACAATAACAATGATGCCGTACTATTCCTCATATAGATAGTGTTTCATGCAAGTATAATATTCTAAATTACTGACTGGTATGCAAAAATGACATGTAAAAAAACTAATCCCAAACTACTTACTGTTTTTATAACGTTGATTGTCCAAAAAGATTGCTCTCTAAAGTTTTTTGAAAACTGTTCGCATTTTGGATACCTAAGTCCCCGTTTTGATTGTCATAAAAATCGCCCTTTATTAAAACGTTAAGTCTTCATGGAGACAAAAAGAGTAAATCGTCCATGTACTGCCGCTTAGAATTTCTGCCGAAAAGCTTATGTGGAAGCTTATTTGCACGCGCTTAAATACTTTTCATTCCATTCTCAAATCTAGCTTCATATCCAGGTACTCAGTTTTGATTTGGACATTATTGGAAACTTGTTCTTGTTTCTGTACCAAGGACGGTGTCAACTAGTGCAAATATAGTGGATTTGATGTAAAACTGATTGAATTAATTCACTTTTAAGGAAACATGAAATGTTTTTGCTATTCAGCTGAATTTCGTGCCGACCCATATGGAAAGGAAACAATCAAGAACTTTCTAGCAGTATTGAATACTTTTAATTAGCTTGTAATTCAGAAAATCAATCCAATAACATAGCGCCTATTTATTCGATAAATCCTTTCAACGTTTCTCAAAGCACGACACAACTGGGCTGTGATGTAGGTGGATCGCGCACAGCAGGCGCGAATGAGGTTCAGTTGTTTTGAATTCAGTACAACACGATTGAAAAACCAACAAACAAGTTGATTTATGTATCGGAATGGGTAAGCACGATAAATGCTGCGGTTTCGAAAGCCGCTAAACTGAAGTCAGATTGTTTTGACCGTCATGCATATGAACCCCCTGCTCCTGCTTTTCAAACTAACACGGAGCGTTGTAGTACTATAGTGAAGCGTTGTAGTACTATAGTGAAGCGTTGTAGTACTATAGTGAAGCGTTGTAGTACTATAGTGAATAAAGGTTCATAAGACAACATAATAAGCGCCAATATAAAGCAATGGTTAGAAAGGTTTCTTAAGTTAAGACTTTCATTATCCCCACCAACGCCTATGCTTTTGCTTACATTATTAAGTGAAAATGCCAACATAATTGTGAATGTTTTTGTCAGAAAATGAGCAAGACAACTGTTCACCCTTTTCAGGTTGTATTAACGTTGTGTCCCCGTATACCTTTGACATAAATTAGGTATTTGTAACCTGATGGAAAGCTTATCGAAACTGTAACTGATATTAACAGTTAGGAATGATGGAAAACCTTTAATAATTTGACAATCATGTCTGATTTATGTTTTGGTATGATACATGAAGATATTCTAATTATTGTATATTCTACAGCATGGCAAGGCTTATCTAATATCACAATGCACAAATATTAAAATTCTTCAAAGTCAATGAATGACAATGAGTTATTCAATAATTAAGCTTTTGTTCATATATGCACAGATATATGAACAAAGCCGGAAATATTAGCTCTCAGGATGCAACTGTGCGAATCGCGATACATACGTTTTTCCTAAGACTGTATTGGGAGAATATAAACTGATAAAGTAAAACCATAGGATCAGCAATGCATTTACATCAATATCTAAAAACAGGCTTTCGTTTCCAGTGCTGGAGCAAGTTCAAACTATAGCTAACGGGAAAATAGATTATTTAATTCTAATGCAAATATCCGTATAGATTTCTCCATCAGTACTTCCTCCTCAAGAGGATCTAACTTAATGGAGATATTGTGGCCGATATGGAGCAGCTTAATTGTTATCCACTTAAATCAGTTATTTAATGGAATTCCGCAGAGATATTCAAATCACGGTTTCAGAATATCAAATGACATGGCAGGGAAGCAACAAACATCATATATAATTTTCCCATTTATATAAACAATCCGTCTGGGGACGGTGTAATTAAGTAAATGCCCCATGAATATTCAAACTGAAAATACGGAAAAGTATAATAACTAGACACGTGTCCTTAGGATACGTATAATCCCACCCCTTCAATAAACGCTGTAAGTAAAAATAATGTAGCTTGAATTGTTACAGCCATAGGCATATATGCAGAGACATGCATATACACATTCACAGGTGATAAAAAGTAAAGAATGTTTCCACTGGACACAGATGCACACATCCCAGGTCACGTTGCATGTATGGAATTGTGCATATTTATGTATAAAAATGTGTGGTGGAACAAACCATGTCACCTTTACAGAGCAACTTAGAATGGTACTTCCCGTTGTACCGTGAGGTGACACGAGTTATAAACAGGATGGTGCGGTGGAAAGTAAAGCCTTAAGGGTAGTGAGAGTCAAATTAAGAAAAAAAGCATTCTACATTTTCTGAAAATTCATTTACCAAACTCAGAATGCATTATGCGGTTCACCATTAAATCAATAGGAACTGTACAAAGTTTTTAAGTAAAGGATTAAAAATCAGAATTGCAGTTACTAATACAATCTAGGGACCCTATGATGTGATGGTCACTTGAAACTATGACAAAGTTAGAAACATGGCTATTAATTTAAAAAAAAAACAAAATAGATTTTTGTACATTCATATTGCATCATGCTCATTTCCATTCCCTTCCCAATGACTGAGCAATGAATTGGAAATTTTTGAAGTTAATACCACAAACTAAGGACTCTAGAGAGAGTCAGTTAAAAAAAAGACAAGGTTCGGAACATTGCACTCTTTGTACAAATAAAAATTAATTTACCACCTCCATAATTCCCGTGTACATTTGCAGTAGGTCTGCAACCATTGCGCATAATGTCAAATCAAAATATTTTAAACTGTGTGAGGAAGTGATCACACGTAAAGGATGTATGAGAGGATGGACAAGTGGAATTCAGTATGCCTACCTTCCATTTTTGACGGGGAATAAAATGTTTTTTTTAAAAAAAGATAGGAATAACAAGATTGCTTTTGTACATTGCGTTATAAATTAGGAACACAGACAACCCTACATTGTTACTGTAGCCTGCAAACTACCTTAATCAACAATTTCAAGTTCAAAATTTGTGAGCACCGCTTCTTTCATGAATGAGGAGAATTAGTTCACCATTAATTTCATTGCCTCCATCACCATTTTTGTGTATTATATATCTTTTAATTACTGTTGCGAAGTTACATTATAAACGTCGTACAAACTCCGAGTTACTAATTTTCCTTGATTCAGAGCAATGCCCCAAAAAGAAGTGTGTGCCAGACATAGGGTTGGATCCTATTCCGTCATAAATTTTATGTTTAGAAACAGGTTTTATTTTGAGTAGTTAAAAATTCATGTATGAGTATTATGTTAATTCAAAGCAAATAGATTACAAGGCTTACATCCTTAGAACTAATGATTTTTTTCAAATATATCCTAAGTTATTATCGTTTTATATTGTGTCAGCGGTTTACAATCAGAGTATGTGTATGTGTATACTCGGAAGACTTAAAAATAGAAAAAGGTGATGAAAGACAGTTCTAAGAGTCAAAGTTAGTACATTAACTTGCCAGACTCAACACAATATATCATTGTCATCGTATGAAAACAGTGTTGAAACTAATGCTATAATGATCATTTATTCTCAGGACAAAGAAATAGTTTCCGTACTGACTAGAAACAATGTCTTTGGAAACTCTTGCTGTGAGTCATAGCGTCAAGGGAATTCATCAGGAAAAATCCATCAGGTACAATTTCCAAAGCATGATTATCATAGGCGATCCAAAGGAACTTAATATCCAGAAGCAGATTTTTCGATTTAATGCCTCAACTGTAATCAATTTCAATTTACAAATGCCACCATTGTGAATGAACAAAATTAGGATAACTGACTGTGAATCACATTCAATATTTCAAAAAGGACGTTGGATAATATGAGAAACCATCTGTTTAAACGCTCGTCTCTATACTTCGCTCTTCCCTCAAATTTCCATCCTTTTATTCTGTGTGTAATCAGAATCACTAATTTAATTTGAATAAGCGTGTTTTTATTTTCTCATCAATCACAGTAATTGTCAAAACTTAAAAACGTACAGGCTCTATCAAATCAGAGATAATATATTTCTGTGGTTGCCTTCTAAAATAAAAGTACAGTGAAAACTGATCTAATGGACATTTCTAAAAAATAGACTCCTCTTCATAAACAGCACTTTCTGAAAGGAGATAAACTACAGAATGTTCATGGTGGATACTTCCATACTTCTATAGAAATATATTTGTTTTGTACTTTCATTATTCATTGTAGACATTTTCACTGTATTTGGCCTCAAACAATTGTTCTTTACGTAATAATGTAATATATTGAATTGTCCCTGTGAAGAAGTCTTTTCCTTTTTTTATCTAAAAATTTCGAATGGTTGGTTCGTTTTGGTGGTAGATAACCGTATGAGGCATATTTAGCTCTTTATCTTATTCCGGAATAAATTCTGGGACATTTCTACAATATGGATTAGAATGTTTAAAATTTGAGGTTTTATTTTATTATATCTATTATTTGTATCAACCTAGTTTCATTTATTTGTATTCATTTGGTCACCATTAAAGTGACATAACCCAATATAATGAAAACTAAAAGGTGTTTGCCATCTTTTTCATTCACCTCACCCTTAGCGTAAAGCTTCGCCTTGTCCGACACTATTTATCTTCATTTATTTGTTCATTAGTAAAAGGCTATATCTGTAGTTATAAATACTCAGTTACGTTCCCTTTTCCAATTCACTCTTAAAAGAAAGTCTTCTTGTACTATTTGATATTTGTTTCCACAGCAATTATGTTGCTGAGAAAAAAGAGAACCATATGCGTCTAACTTGTTGGCAGGAGGTCAAATTTTATGGAATGTTAGTACCTTTTGTGATCAAATTGCACGTAAGCGCTGCTGGCTTTTCGTTTTTAAATTAAGTCTATAATTGCATGAATATATGTCCCAATCTATCACAGCAGAGTTGATCTATTTTAATTTAAAAGAATTTCTTTGTGACGCAATAATTGGAAAAATAAGGCATGATTTATATAAATACCGTTCAAGATATGATGAAAAGAAACATGCAATTCTAAATGATCGTGACTGGTGTGTTACCATCGAATCCAGATCACTTTACAAATGACGGTTGTGTCATATGCTGATGGCATTGGCCGACTACTGTAGTGAATCCTTGGGCAATGCATTTTGCTCCAAATGCGCCAAACCAAACCAATCCACTGTGAAGAAATTAAAAATCTTCGGTGAAGACTGATCAAAATTATATACATGAAGCCCTGTATACGACAAGTACTTACTCAGAGGCAACAATATATGAAGTTTCCCAAGAGAAATAAAAATCAAAATAGATTTACCAAACATTGAGATTTGGTCAACGTATAATATACTTTTAGCTGAAATAGAAGGCTGGCTATTGTGTGCAGTTTTAATAACAAACTTAATGTTGATGAATATTTATAGGTGGCATTTATATGCTGACAAGAAAGGGAATGAAATAAAATTTTTGTTATGTTCATTTACAAACAACGTGTGTATTATTATTATTATTATTATTATTATTTGCATGTCAGTTAAATAGTTTATAGACAGCAGAGTGCCTGCTGAAAGAAACCAGCTTCAAATAAAACGGAATGAAAATGAAATATATCTTACGGTAATGAGATATATCAATCATTCGATGTAGAATGCCGAATAAAATGATAACCCTTGAGTAAATTGATTGATATATAATCAATTAAAATAACGTATTGTATCGACAAAATTTGTACCATTACTTAGGTCTTGGATATTTTGATAAACGTTACCGATGATAAAGAAAAGCATTTACTTATAATATTCCGCCACTAGCCATGCTTAAGTTACTTAGGCTAATTTGGACAAAATTGCTTAGAGCCGTCCACCAATACATGACCTGTTATTCAATGTTTGGAGAGCGTACGGGAAAGATATACAACGGGAATTAGTCTTGGTCTGCATATAATTTATTGTATGGTGAACTATCAATTACAAACCGTGCCAAGCCCCTAAACACTCATTGATGAGATGCAAATGAGAGGGAAAGTTACAAGGAATTCTATCTCAAAGTATAATATTGGTCAATTTGTCAGAGAACTGAACATAGGGATTAACGATCTTTAGTAACAAGTTTCATCTCTACTCTCAAGAAAGAAAAGAACACTGACTGATTTTCGAAACTTTGAATGAGTATGTTTTATATCATGTTAAGCTGTGTTCTACATGATTTTATACCATGTTGAGCAGTGTTCTACATGATTCTAAAATTAAAATCTTATAGTTTTTCCTAAATTGATTATGGAGAATAAATAATATACCACTATAAAACAGACTTGCTGGAAAGTGTGCATTAATAGAAACCTTCATATGAATCCATGTAGGATAGAGAAATTCCACCAGAGGGTCCGAAATTTGCGTTAGACACAATGATTTGCCGAGTCTCTGACGCAAAGTTTTGATCCCGAGGGTTGAATTGTCCTATCTTACACTGAAGCATAATGAAGGATTCTTTTTCTCATATTTCTGAACGATAAATGAGGGTGGAAGTAAAACTGGCGTATTGTGAATACTGATGTAACTTTCAAGCAGAAAAACATTCATTTACAATTCCTGACCTTAAGATAGAGCGTAAAAAGTTAGGTTTACACTGAAATATTCAGTGTAAACTTTAAATAACGTTTTAACACATTTTGGCTTTCATAGAACAGTGGTTGAAACAGTTATGGTAATGGCATTACACAGCGTCTGAATCGTGTACTGTAGATAGCTTACGCAACGATACAAATGTGAACAGGTAAAAAATTAAAATCCACTCTTATCCATAAGATTGATCGAGACAGACAAAAATAATGAAATAGTTATCGATTCAACTTTGATCTAGAATTGATTTACCCCTCAGAAATAATAATGAGATTAAGAATTTCACAAAATTAACATTTACAACAACGGCTTTTTCGACTTGAATTTGCAATCAAGAAGCCGTACATGTATGTAGGTCGATCATTTCGAAACAGCCTGTTTGCAGGACACTTTAAGGTCAACCACTACTCGCTTTAGTATATAAATGTGTTGCAATTAATGTTTATCTTGATTATTGTGAAAGAATGTTCAAGTGATGATGGAAATCGGGAAGTGTTTGCTACTTTGTGTGCACCATGCTCGCAATTGACGGTCAAAATAGTCTACGAGTCACGATAAAGTTCATCTGTGAGGTATGATAGAGCTATCCTGCACCGGTGGTCCACACTATAAAACGCGATCATATACATACAGAAATGTGAGAAAGTCCTTTTCATACTGAGGATATGTGATTGTGATGACTAATCTTTTTAAATATTATGGTATAGTTGAAATTTCCAGCTGCACATAATACAGCCTCTCGTCTGGTACACGAGCGCCATCTAGCCTTTCTTCCCTCTTAACGAGACAGGAACAGTCGCCACAGGGAGGAAACCTTTCCTTGCCAAGTAATGCTGGAACGGTACAACCAACACAAAACATTCCTGGAATTTATATTTCACTTATTCCAATAAAGGAAATATACGCTAATTAATGTTTTATCAGACCAGTACCAGAAAATATAAATTTGCAAAATGACCTAACCGTTCAATGTGTGTATTGCCTTCATAAATTATCTCATGTTTAATGCAGAAAAATAGTAGCGTAAACCTATCTATGATTTATATAATTCATTCTTTCTGTCGCATCTTTGCCTTATATGCTTCAGTGGCTTTTTTTATATGTAAAAACCAAATTTTCTCCTTTACATTTAGTGAAGGTTTGTGCTTGACATCACGTTTGTTAATGTCCTGTTCCAGAATATTTTAAGTAATGAGTCTTCTTTTGAAGGAAGTGTGGATGATGATGACAATGATGGGTGGCGGGACAAAATGGTAGCGGACAAAATAGTACGGAAAAATTGGTATGGACAAAATGGTACGTGGACATAATGGTATTGGACAAATTGGTATGGATAAAATGGTGCGGACAAAATGGTCCGGACGAAATGGTATGGGACAAAATGGTACTAGGATTAAATGGTATGGACATAATGGTATGGACATATTGGTGCTGACAAAATGGTATGGGACATCTGTAATCTGTGGTATATATAAACAGTAAACAGTACTGCTCAAAGCTCATGTAAAACTATCCTCAGGGCAGGTTTATACACCTGTTTTAGAGGCAATTAAAAGGTAAGGTGGTCAGAGATAAACAGCCACCTTTCAGAGATTTACTTAATTGGCACACAATAGCTAGGGTGATGTGTCGAGTCAAATCCTTTTGAATAACCCAATTTAAGGTTAAGTACATACATCAAAGAGATGTGTGTTGAAGAACCAACTGATTGCATTGAATGAGAATGTTGAAGCCAACTTTATTAAATTTGTGATCAGCGGCACCGTTTCTTTGAGAATGTTGACGCGACCTTTTTTAAAGTTTGTGATCAGCGGCAACGTTTCTTTGAAGTCGGATTTTTACTCCATATATAAAATGGACAAGTGTACAAGTGTGATTCATTTTATCGATCAAAGTATCAAAGTGAACTGCGCGCTAACGACTGGGGTGCCTTAATTTTTGTACTTTGAATATAAAACAAAAAACAGTTACATATCATTTTAAGAGGACTTTATTATCTTGATTATTTAATTTTTAAACTTGTTAAATTTTTTCATCATGTTAGAATATGTTACTTCTCAAAAAGGGACTCGCAAGCTTTTATCTCAAGGTTATTTATTTACCAAGAACACCGATGGCAGTAATGGCAAGGAGCTCTAGCGTTGTGAAAGAAGAACGTGCAAGGCACGAATTCATACACAAGCGAATGTAATCGTTCTTGAAGTTGGAGTTCATAATCACATGGTAACGCATGGGCAAGTCGAGGTTGAAACAGCTCGTGCCAACATGAAAAGTAGAGCCGAAACAACCGAAGAAGCAACATTTTTGTCCGTACCATTTTGTCCGCTACCATTTTGTCCTAGAACCCTGTGATGTTTTTGTTTCTGCTGCTTTCGTTGATGTTGCTTTTGCTGCTGTTTAAGATGATAATGGTGACGACTACGACGACAAGGACGACGATGATTCGGGACCGCGAGGCCAATACCCCATGGGGATACCCTGTTTACAGTAAAGTAAGAAACTATCGTGACATTTTGCTTTCAGTGATGCCGTCTCTATGGCCGGTTCGCGTGCAAATGAACTACAAATTATCATCTGAGTTACGTGGTTATTACAGTAAAACAAGCTTATAACGACCCTCTTAGGACACTCAGAATTACTTTGTTAAATCCATAATTGGTTATTTCCATATAATAATGCATATATACCGCTTTGGTGGCTTTACAAATTCACTTCATATAAACCTTGAATTCGTTGTACCTGTGTTCGTATTAACCTAGCTTACGTTATACATTTGATGAAAGTTATTTGTTTTAGACAGTTTTAAGCAGAAATGATCAGGCTGAGTTTAAAGAAACTGAGTTTTCCATCATTTAGGTTCACGAACACCAAACTCGTGACCTTCCATCACAAAATATTTGTCTAAATCAAAATTGTGCTGGACTTTTCCATTTGTTCTCCGAACAAAATTCCAAGAACGATAACCTATTAATTTAAAAATGTTAGTTAATCATCAGTTGGATATTTCAGAAGCGTGCAACAGATAACATAATTTGACACCTGCATAGGATAATAATTTCCTGATAAAATGTAACTAAAGTAAAATGATAATTACATCCTAAATGAATCAAACGATTTCATACAATCTAGTCTGAAATAAATGTAAAAGTAAAATTGCATTCATCAGTCTTTTAGTAGTATCTGTCTGCGTGTCTCAGTAGGTCAATAAACTAAATATTTTCTCACATCGCTCTTTAGCAAATTTGTGTTCTTATGCTTTTTTTTAGAACACTAGTCACAACGGAATGTAAATTTTTATAAAGAACTTGAGATATACTAAACAATTTGTGACATTGTTACTGCTCATTAGTAAGTATTGATATGTACCTACCAATCAAGGCAAATATTTGGATTATTTTGAAACCCGTCATTATATCTGGCTGGAATTATAGTTTTGCACATTAATACAGTTTGCACAGTAAGGAAAAATGACTGCTTATTTGTGTTGCGGGAGTCTTCTTTGCATAAGTCATTTTCGATCTTTAACTATAACAACAACATGCATATGGACTAATTTTACCTATGCATATGGACTAATTTTACCTATGCATATGGACTAATTTTACCTATCATAAAGAAATCTCTGACGGACTTGCTCAAAAATTACTTTACACAAATTCCTTTAAGTGCACGCAAATATTAATATAGTAATATGTATGTATTTAGTTTATTATTTCTGTTGACGTGAAATGATGTTTTCCAATCGTTTCAAAGAGGGCCAGTCGCTTGATTTGTATTAAACGAGAATGATGTTCAGATTTTATATGCGAAAAGTTATACAAATTTACAAAACAAAAAAATAAATCAAAAACAAAATAAATCCACCTATTCAAACTGAGATCATGCAAAAAAAAATCATGAAAATACCAATAGCCTGGATGTCAGACTGGCGTGGATTTTTTCGGTTAAGCCTACCCCTTACCTATTTCACGACCTCAGTTAGGACGTCGAACTTTTTAAGAAATTGGAAACAAATTATAATGTATAAAAACTATCTTCACATCGATATTTTTATTAGGCCTTTCTCCTTTTTTAAAGTCGGCTTTAGTTCGTTTTGGGAAATTGGTTTTGTATGCATAGTCATACACAGGACATACTGAATATTTCATGGCATTCCATTTCACAGTAGATTTTCATGTTTGTTGTCGCCAATACAGATAGATAGGGCTTCACAATCATTAAGACTGTAAATTCACTTTGGCCGAACTTCAGTTAAAAAGTATATTTATCTTGCTTCAATAAATTCAAGATGAAATGAATACCACAATTTTTTTCTCTTCTGTTCGATCCAGGTTATCTAGCGGAAAGCTTATTTATCAATATGATTAAACCAAACTTAGGCACGGGCCGTTACCTAACGCTGCAAATAGTTTGAGAGCATATGTTGAATTGATTTAGAATAATAACTACTAACGTTAGTACATGATTTGGATTCATTCTTGTAATTCATTTGTTTTATCGAGCTGTCTTTCCGCTTCCTCACAGCATACATTATCAAGAATCTGTGATATATAAATGTATTACTCAAATGAACCTGTTTAATTTATATTTATCTGGGTAAAAAAATAGCATTCGGTGATTAGGGTAGTAGTAGTGAATCATGGATATTGTGATTAGAGTAGTAGTAGTGAATCATGGATATTGTGATTTGAATAGTAGTAGTGAATCATGGATATTGTGATTAGAATAGTAGTAGTGAATCATGGATATTGTGATTAGAGTAGTAGTAGTGAATCATGGATATTGTGATTAGAATAGTAGTAGTGAATCATGGATATTGTGATTAGAATAGTAGTTGTGAATCATGGATATTGTGATTAGAGTAGTAGTAGTGAATAATGGATATTGTGATTAGAATAGTAGTAGTGAATAATGGATATTGTGATTAGAATAGTAGTAGTGAATCATGGATATTGTTAAACAAATATGAACATGAATTGATACAAATTTGAACAACTCGTTCACCTGTCTACGTTGTAATAGATTTCTCAGTCCACATGAACATCGGTGTTCTGCGTGACAAACAAAGTTCTTCTTAGCGTTAGTGATGTATGCCGTTACAAGTAAGTCTAGCTCTATTATGATTATCTCTGCCATATAACTTCAGTTTAAGTCTTTTGCTGTTTCTTTACGAGAACATGTAATTGTATCTTCTATCATATCTCTTGATGTGGCATTGGATATTAGCTAATTTGACCAATAAGACAACCAAATGCATATTACTAGCAGTATACTTAATGCAGTTATACCAGTTGTTAAATTTAATTACGCTCCAATTTATGACAGTTTCTCGTGATTGTCTGATATTACTGGTCTCTCTGTGATAAGTTAGATCACCTAATCCAGACTGGATTAAGCTTAATCCAGATTATCGATTTTTTAGAAACGTTTTGAGAATTACTCCACGTCATTGACACACCCTTAAATCTCCTATACAGAGATTATGTGAAGGTCATTAAACGCTTTTGGAAAGTAGAAAATATATTAAGGACAATTGACCTATGCCCCCTTTATGAAGGAGTATTATTAGTTGTTACGTTTTGATGGTCTTGAATATGTATCAACGTCTCTTAATATAAATGATTGTGTAATTTGCAGAAATACATACAAAGATTTTATATAGATCTCCTATATCGTTGATATGTGAAAGTCATCAAACGCTTTTTGGAAAGTAGAAAACTTATTATGGACAATTTACCTATGCCCCCTTTATGAAAGAGTATCATATATATATATATATATATATATATATATATATATATATATATATATATATATATATATATATATATATATATATATATATATATGGAAGGAAGCCATTACGCAAAAGTAAAGATTCATAACAAATATACAAGCCTAGGATCAAATAATTCGCAGTAGGTAAGAATGGCATATTCATATTTCAAACAAGGAAAGTAAAATTGTATGGTAGTAGATGCAATGATGACATACACCGTATGTACTCGCCTTTAAGTCGATTCCAAGTGAAAACTGCACAGACCCAGATCTGCCGGCGTATATTGCGCCGGCAGATCTAGGTATATGCAGTTTTTTAGGAGTAATCAGTAGAACAAACATCATAGACCCTGATCTGCCGGCGTATTATGCGACGATAGATCAGGGTCTATGTTCTTTGCAGCTGGATGCGACTTACAAGCGAGTATACACTGTAATTTTGAAAACCAGTAGTAAGTACCCTGTATATAAAATTAGTTCTATGTATGTTTGATTTAGTACAAAACTTAATTAAGACGTTGGGAAATAAATTCACATCTCATGATTCAATTTCCGGTTCAGAGATTTATTTTCCTAAGCTTTAGATTTCAAAACGGAAACATTCAGTAGAAAGATATTGCCATGGACTAGATTTTATTCGAGGGAAAATCTCGTATATTTTGCTACAAGGCACAAATTTAAGACTCAACTTACAAGTATCCACATATGATAAAGACAGGACCACCCAATACACAATCAGCCACGTATCCACGAACTGTAGGACCTACAAAAGTTATTTTCTAAAATGACAAAAATTTATACCAGTTTTTAAACCACGCAAATTTATATCAACAAAATTATTTAAACCAACAGTACACATCATGTGACAAACCTTTTATTGTAAAATAACAACAACAACACAACAATGTTTCTTTTCTTTTATATAACTGCGAATTCATTTACTTTCGTGGGTATCAATTATAATTGTTTCTCGAAAAATTACATATTGGTCGCTACATATATTCGTACATTGGGGTAGAATTCCTTTTGTTTCCAGTGGGATCATTATCGTCCAGTCTTTAAATTCGTAGTTTGATGAAACCATGAAATCCAGAAAAATGTGTACCCCAAGAAAAAAATAGTGAATTCACAGTTAATTAACATATTCAAAGCATATATATATATATTTTGACAAGCATAATTTTTCTTATCTTTAATAGCCTTGAATCATTGTATATTACATCACATATTGTTGTCATAGTAACATTAAAGATGCTCTAACAACGCTTTAAGTAACTTTTGAAGGTACCTGGTATCTCGCTTATGTAAGAACTCGCCGGTAATTCCGATGTTTTCTGATCTTTCCTTTAATCCAACACTAAAACATTTTGCTTTGTAAGTATATTACTCTGCAGAACCGCCAATAAAGCCAAAACAAATTATTTCTCCACCGGTCAACGATGAGCCGCAATTCTTGAAATATCTTGGTAAACAAACGGTTGCATATGCTCATTGTGGAATGACGCTAAGAGAAATAGATCAATTTAAGTTTGTTTAACTCCTGGGGTTCCCATTACACCGCCTAATGTGCTTCCTCTTCTTTCTTGCTATTGCTCGCCTTTGGATTCCCCAAAATTATGGTTTACCATGCACAAAACAAAAACAAAAGCTAGTAGTGAGTCTTAAAATGTCCCTTTCTTGATCGAAACGAAAGGATGTCGAGAAATTCTTATCATGAGAATAAGATAGACTGAGGTTAACAATTGATCGGCACACAGTATCATTTGGCTTAAAGATTATGTACACGTTTCTTTCTTTTGAAAGACATCCATCAGAAATGGTAAGGGTTAATACTACCTATCTTTTTAAATAGCGTACCTAAAGAAATGGTTTACATAATATATATATATATATATATATATATATATATATATATATATATATATATATATATACCATATATATATATATATATATATATATATATATACTCGCGTATAACCTGTTACCAGCTGCAAACTGCATAGACCCAGATCTGCCGTCGCATAATGTGGCGGCAGATCTGAGTCTATGCTGTTTGTAAGGACTAATCAATAGAACAAACAACATAGACCCTGATCTGCCGGGCGCATTATGCGACGGGAGATCTGGGTGTATGCAGTTTGAAGTTGGTAATGGGTTATACGCGAATATATATATATATATATATATATATATATATATATATATATATATATATATATATATATATATATATATGTGTGTGTATATGAACCTAAAACGACTCTAGCCAAATTTAATAATCCCAACACATGGAGAAAGAAAAATAGGGACAGCTGAGGTATAGACGAATAATACTTTTATATTGTTTTTGGCACATTAGTTTTCAAAATCACATCGTTTTCTTCTTACTTATGGATACACCTTAAGACATTAGTACATACGTTGGTTTTAAAATTCCGTTGCGGGCATGTTTTTGTTACGGTAACATTAATTTAGGGCCCACTGCACGCGGTCGGCATACCGCACGAATCAATTATTGTTATCCTGGAATAGATATAAACAGGTAAAAATTGAATGTATGAAATCGCTGTTGTGCTAGGGTATTGATCATTGGAACAAAAAGTTAATACAGAGCATGCATTCAATATTGGGGGAACCAACAAAACCATTAGTATTTCCTCGTTTAGGTCGAATCAAATTTCAGCTGAAAATTAAAGCAACAGCTGGCATTGCTCTCTTAAGGTATCACTACACTAATTGAACCAATCAGCTGTTATTTCATGCTATTGTAGTCCCTAAGAAAATCATGAATACGTTTTCTTTGATTTTTCCTGGAAATTGTAAAACCAGTGAAGAATGTTACTTACATTCAGTAGAAAGCAGCATTAAAGCTTAAACAGAAAATAAAATGTTTGCCTAGTTGAGCCTCATGGCTTTTGCAAACAATGACAAAGCAAACATGTGTGATTTGGCCTATTCCGGAAATGCTACTTACACTAACAATTCAGGTGATTTCATTCAAAAGGCGAATATTTGCAGAAAAAATATAACATAACCTATGCTGAGTTTTGGACAGGTTGTGTTCAAGATTGTACTTAGCATAAGTAAAATAGTCTTGGCACATTTGACGTATGTATATAGTACTGTTTAACGGCACCTCACTTCAAAAGTGACAATGTAGTGCCAACTAAAGGTAAAGTTCGAAAAACCCTTCTAAATAAATGTAAACATTAAGCACAACAAGATAAAATATAAAATGTAACAATGTTAAAATTATGTCAAATGCATATAAAATAACATTTAACTCATGTAAAATCCTTACAACATGATTAAAATTTTTGTATGAACCACATTCCGTCAAAAAGTCCAAGAGTTTCTTCAAGCAATTCCTGTCAAAATAATTCCGTCTCACTGTGTGGAAATCGACACACTCGACAAGAATGTGCTCCACTGTCAGTGGAAACTGGTATGGTATGCATTATGACCAATACCTGGATCTAATGATTAATTGTCTTTAAAATATCTCTAGTTATTAAATCTTTTGAAAGCTGTGGGATAACTCATGGGAAAATACAATTAAAAGGACATATAAATCAATTTGTGTGAGCTATTTCTGCAATTTCCTTTATTGTTTCTTTCACAAAAGTGACTTCTGCACTTCATATAAATCTTAAGGAATAGAAAATATTGACTTAAAGTTGTGTTTAACAGAGTTTAACCATCCAGTGGATGTACACAGTTGTATCCGAGCAGAGTGAACTCCAAACACTTTGTTGATCGAGATAGCGCTTTTCGTACATATTCATTGGAATATTATCATTTAATCTCACACCATGGATTTATTCAAGTGATACTCTGTGTAATTGCATCTTCTTTAAAGAAAGTACAAGTAAAGAGATAGTTTTGTCCATTTCTTTGCAATCAGTATTTCTGTGACATCTATCTGAGTTTTTGCAATATTTCGAGATATCAAACTATGTCTAAGTCATACGTCTGTACATATGATATTGTGCATCAACATACTTTAGTTATTTTGCTACATTGATATTTAGAATGAAATGAATACCGACGGTCACGTGGACTTTCCTGGAAATTGTTAAATAAAGGATATTTTCCATGTTACTGAGTCAGAGGTCCAAACGAGTTTTTTTTCCCCCGGCAGACTGATTGGTTTTGGTTTTGTGGGCTTAACGCCATTTTTCAGCACATGATACATGGCGACCAGTATATTTAGTGGAGGAAGAACCTGGTAAGAAACCGGGAAGAACCACCGACCCACGTTGGTCGAGCCGAGACTCGAACTCACGCGGACAGAGGTGAGATATGTGAACGCCTTTGACCACTCGGCAGACTCTAGAGTAATGTGATCGGTAATAAAACGAAATAAATACTGTGACTTGTTAACACAGCATATTAAGCTCGAACTGTCTATAATGTCGGATATTAATTTACACAAAAAGTTGCCACTGTTCAGAGCCCTGTTGTAAACGGTGGTTATCATTTTCCGTCAGTTCATGCCACCGTTTCAGATGATCGATCGGCGAAGCCTAATAAGTGACCCCGCCCCAAACGCCGCTAATTGAACAAACATGGTAGTAATGGAAAAGCTGATATCCTTTATCCATAACTGCTGTCAGTGAGTCTCTGTTGCTTGCATTGCTTTCAATCTAGCCCTTATCTCTTAACGAGGAGAGGCATCCGGACCACACGCCTTTATATAACAGAGTTCCAACAAGTTACCCATGCTCTTTTACACTTAATACGTCACATGGATAAGTCACGGTTAATTAATACTTCCACCTTGCCAATCGATCTTGATCTGCACCTCGATAGCTCTTTACATATGACTGACAGACTTGCCACCGGTCACCAGCTATTGCCTGGCGCGAGTGTTTGCACAGTATTAAATAATACAGGAAAATATGTAAGAGTACAAACTGGCAAGGTCCAACAAAATAGACTAAGGTGTAGAGAATATATAGTAACTTTGACCTAGAATAATCCCCAGAGTAATAATTGAATTTAGCTCAGACTTCGAAGGTAGCTTTTTATGAGACAACAAATCTGTCCAATTATACATGTTTTGTCCGATTTGTAATGATTTTCTGATGCAAATGAAAGTGCACATGGTTTAGGACAAATAGTGCAACTATTAAAATGAACAAAATAGCCACAAGTATAGTATTTGCAAGCATTTCGGTGAATTATAAATATTACAAAAATGCAACCTAGGTAGTTAGTATGGAAATAAGAAATACGAATAAATAGGCGTTTTATGTGTCATTGTCCTACTCGTTGATGGAGTTGGTAGTATATCGTTTGACAAGCAGACCTTGTTTCAATAAGCTAACCAAAATTGTGTTAAAAATTCCGAAACAGCTGGCGGATTATTTGAATTTCCGGGTCAAAGTTAACCAATTTTAAAATCAAAGATCAAATTGTATGGTATAGCGTTCGTTTATAGAGGTATCCGTTATATTGTCCTCTCGAAAATACGAATCTTTACTAAAATGAAGACTAATTTTATACGATTTTAACACGTTTGTGCAGTAAAACACAGGCTGAATTGACTGAAGTCTAAAAGCAAACTAGTTTTCGTGGCATAACAAAACATGATATAATTATATTTGACTACTCTTGGATGATAGAGCGATCATTACAGACATGTTCAAAGCCTTGCCTTGCTATGATTTTAAGTGGTGAAGTGTGCCAAGCCACACTGAATTGAACATTTACAAAATACATCCGTCTTTCATTTTGTCTTGGTGATTAATCAACCTTATTGAGATATTGTGCAATTGAATGAATCGAATCTCTACAAGCAGCACACCAACGTCTCAGCCCGTTTTTTCTCCGAGTGAAAACTGAGAATGACAGCCTGGCAGTTCTTGATAATTTTTTAAAAATTAAACCGTGAAACAATCAATCATTTTTATTTTTAAAGCTGTCTCGTTTTACATATAGTGGAAGGGGTCTGTAATCAATTCTGTTAATGTTGGTGTAAACACAATAACTGGAGAACTGCTCCACGGAATTCAACGAGAATGTCAGTTTATTAAGGATGACACAAGGGAGAAATAATTAAATTATGGCGCTTGTGAAAAGATTGCCGTAATGAATACTGCATATTATTACTTCAGTAACACGGCCCGCTCCGGCTTTCGTCGTTATAAAATAAAAACCCAAACTAGAAACAGTCTCCGGTTAGGACAAGACTACGCGATCAGCAGGACATCTAAATCAATAGCTTACCCATGTGGTGTTTACGTTGAAAGATGTAAGTATTGTCTACGAGTGATGCCCCAAAGCGGCTGGGGTTTGCATTTGCAATTGCAACTTTTATTTCTTAAACTTCTTCCTGTATTGTAAAACTGCGGGTCTCAATACTAAATGCATCTGTCCGTTTATTTTAGGTGATCTCTATCTTTCTTGATACAGAAATGAATGTAACAGGTTATACGAGGGGTATTTGAAAAGTTCTGAATAGTTTGTTATAACTGTTTTGTTTCTTTGAACCTGTCAATAAATTTAATGCCGATAAATAGACAAAATAATGTTCTATAAAATGGTCTGCAGCTGAATGTGCAGTACGTTGTACACCTGCAGATGTATGCGTGTGACGTAACATAGGTAAATGATAGTGACGTAAAAATGTCGGAGAAGGAGAACAAATCTGATATTGAGCAAAGAGCATACTGTAAAATACCTAATCCTAATGCTCTCCAACTAATATCACGGCCGACTTGGAAAAAGTTTACAGATGTAATTCTCTGTCATATATATTCTACTATTCTGAGGTGGTTTCATCGTTTTAAAGATGCTCGTGAACCGATGGAAAATGACATACGTTCTGGAAGACCGTTGTCTGCGATTGGTGAGCTGGAAGCGGCTGCTGCGAAGAGGGCAATTGAATAAGATGCTCGATACATTGTGGAAGATACTTCTAGTATCACAGGCATTAATTTGTCAGCTGTTTTTAATATCCTGATGAACCATTTCAAGCTCAGAAAGGTTTCAACAAGATGGGGCCTGCATTTGTTTACGAATTACCAAACAAAACATTTTCGGGTTGAAATCGCCAAACAGCTACTCGCCAAATGTGAAGAGAGTGACCAGAGACCTTTCAATGAGATTGTCACAGCTGATGAAATATGGATTTACTTTTTTCAACCCGACTCAAGAGAAAATAATGACGTTTTGATCGAAGAAAACGAGCAGAGATCACAAATCGCTCGACATAGTCGGACTGTCAAGAGAATTTTATACACCTTAGTTTTCTATGCAAAGGACCCTGTGGTCCAAGTACCTGTGACTGACTCTGCTAGTGTCACAGGACATTTGTATGCCTCCAAAGTGTTGCCAAACGTTGTAAAAGACTACCGAACCACCTGTCCGCACACTGGTACCCGAGGCATCCATCTACTCCATGACAACACACCGACGCATAAATCCGTCCTCCTGACAGATTTCCTAAAGGAGCACAGGATTGAAACTTTGCCACATCCTCCATGCAGCCCTGATTTAGCTCCAAGTGATTTTTTAGCTGAATCCAGTTATCAAAGATTCGCTAAGGATCAGACGATTTTGTAAGCCACCATGCGATTGAAAGAGCAGTTTTCCAGTGTATGAACAACATTCCAACATACCAAAAAGTGAATACAAAGTGGAATTTAATAATTGGATAATTTGACTGAGAAAGTGTGCAGAGGTGTATGAGGAGGACTTTGTCGGGATGTACTGTCTTACAGTTCACTAATAAAGAACTTTGCTGCACATCGCACTAATATTCATAACTTTTTAATTACCCGTCGTATATTGCAAAAACAAAATCAGACATGCAAACTCATTTATTTTGTTCAGGCATTATTCGTTTGCATGTATCTTATTTTTAGGCAGAATGGAGAGAGAGAGAGAGAGGGGGGGGGGGAGTGGGTAAGTACATGGTCCCAAAACAATGATTTCGTACCAAGATGTGGTGTGTATTCCATATAAAAAAACAATATTCATATTCAAGATAAACTATCGACTAGAGCAGTTTAAAATTATCGTTTGACATCGACTAGAGAGGATATAGCATATATAAATAATATTTTGTCATCAGTAATAAAAAGAGCAAACTCTAAATAGAATTCACAAAAAAAAGAAAACATGTAGACTATGATGCAATAAAATTCCCATTTCTAACACTTGCTGCTCTACCCTTACCATCACAGTGAGTTTAACAGCTTATAAAAGTACGGTCAATTTTGGTTTACCCAATTGGAACACACTCGTGACTTTCGTCAATGATCGATTTTCTTTAATAAAGCCTTGAAGTATTCTGAGTGTTGTTTTATCCCTGTATAATAATTATTTACGGTGATATTTCATTTCAATTGTATTCCATTTTCATTTCATTTGCGATAGTCACTCATTCTATTTTTTTTTTCACGACTTCTCCTTAAACCAATATTGACTTGATGAATTGACTCTTAAATACTAATCTACTATTTCAAGTGATGTACTTTAATGTTGTTTATCGTAATCTTTAGCCTTTGTTTAAAGTTTTCACGGCTCTTATTCATCCTGTTATTGTAAGTAGTTTCAGATATAGGTCATGTAATAATGTCCTTTAAACATCGCAAGTTGTTGAAACAAATTTTATCTGTGCCTAGTTACAAGACACTTGCTGCTCTAGACTCTATCAAAAGTCAAAAGTCAGTTATATCGTTTTAAAATAATATAAAAAAAGTTCTGACATGCCACTAATAACGTTTCAAAATGTAACTTAGATGTTAGTGAAGCAAGTTCCTATTTTCTTATATAAGCCACATAAATAAACTCCCTCACATTATTAGCGACTTTTTCCTGCATTGTGTCAACAACTGTAATTCAGTTTTAATTCTTAAGGTAGGTAATATCCAAAAAAATATTTCTTGTCAACAGTTAGTGAAACTGATCAATGCGCTTAATCTAAATGTATAATAATAATAATAATAATAATAATAATAATAATAATAATAATAATAATAATATTATTATTATTATTAAAGTACATTGAGAGGATTGATTGATTGGAACATACGAACAGTACACCAGTGTACCGTCTATATACTGTATAGTGCCGAGGCACTCGGAGTAATGTCTTGCACGGAGACATACTACGGTGGCGAAGCCGCCCTAACCCGGGCAAGCTAACCACCAAACCAACGCTGCTCCACATTGAGAGGATAAATAGACAGTGCTTTACATCTCAATTGAAAGACTCAAACATGTTCTATGATTACACTCAATTGAAAGACTCAAACATGTTCTATGATAACAATCAATTGAAAGACTCAGACATGTTCGATGATTACACTCAATTGAAAGACTCAGACATGTTCCATGATTACACTCAATTGAAAGACTCAGACATGTTCTATGATTACACTCAATTGAAAGACTCAAACATGTCCCATGATTACACTCAATTCAATGACTCAAACATGTTCAATGAGTACACTCAATTGAAAGACTCAAACATGTTCCATGATTACACTCAATTCAATGACTCAAACATGTTCGATGATTACACTCAATAGAAAGACTCAAACATGTTCTATGATTACACTCAATTCAATGGCTCAAACATGTACGATGATTACACTCAATTGAAAGACTCAAACACATTCTTTGATTACACTCAATTGAAAGACTCAGACATGTTCTATGATTACATCTCAATTGAAAGACTCAAACATGTTCTTTGAGTACACTCAATTGAAAGACTCAAACATGTTCTATGATTACACTAAATTTAAAGACTCAAACATGTTCAATGAGTACACTCAATCGAAGGACTCAAACATGTTCCATGATTACATCTCAATTGAAAGACTCAAACATGTTCAATAATTACACTCAATTGAAAGACTCAAACATGTTCTATGATTACACTCAATTGAAAGACTCAAACATGTTCTATGATTACACTCAATTAAAAGACTCAAACATGTTCTATGATTACAATCAATTGAAAAACTCAAACATGTTCTATTAGTATACTCCATTGAAAGACTCAAACATGTTCTATGATTATACTCCATTGAAAGACTCAAATATGTTTTATGATTACTCTCAATTAAAAGACTCAAACATGTTCTATGATTACACTCAATAATTTACATTTTGAATGAAAGACTCAAACATGTTCTATGATTACACTCAATTGAAAGACTCGGACGTGTTCTATGATTACACTCAATTGAAAGACTCAAACATGTTCTATGATTACACTCAATTGAAAGACACAAACATGTGCTATGAGTATACTCCATTGAAAGCCTCAAACATGTTCTATGATTACAATCAATTGAAAGATTCAAACATGTTCTATGAGCATACTCCATTGAAAGACTCAAATATGTTTTATGATTACTCTCACTTAAAAGACTCAAATATGTTCTATGATTACACTCAATAATTTACATTTTGAATGAAAGACTCAAACGTGTTCTATAATTACACTCAATAATTTGCATTTCGATTGAAAGACTCAAACATGTTCTGTGATTACACTCAATTGAAAGACTCAAACATGTTCGATGATTACATTTCGATTGAAAGACCCAAACATGTTATATGATTACACTCAATTCAAAGACTCAAATATGTCCTATGATTACACTCAAGAATTTGCATTTCGATTGAAAGACTCAAACATGTTTTATCATTACACTCAATAATTTACATTTCGATTGAAAGCCTCAAACATGTTCTATGATTACACTCAATAATTTGCATTTCGATTGAAATACTCAAACATATTCTATGATTACACTAAACTGAAAGACTCAAACATTTTCTATGATTACACTCAATTGAAAGACTCAAACATGTTCTATGATTACACTCAATTGAAAGACTCAGACATGTTCTATGATTACACTCAATTGAAAGACTCAAACATGTTCTATGATTAAACTCAATAATTTGCATTTCGATTGAAAGATTCAAACATATTCTATGATTACACTCAATTGAAAGACTCAAGCATGTTCTATGATTACACTCAATAATTTACATTTCAAATGAAAGACTCAAACATGTTATATAATTACACTCGATGATTTGCATTTCGATTGAAAGACTCAAAAATGTTCTATGATTACACTAAATTGAAAGACTCAAACATGTTCTATGATTACACTCAATTGAAAGACTCAAACATGTTCTATGATTACACTAAATTGAAAGACTCAAACATGTTCTATGATTCCATCTTAATTGAAAGACTCAAACATGTTCTATGAGTACACTCAATTGAAAAACTCAGACATGTTCTATGTTTAAATCTCAATTGAAAGACTCAAACATGTTCTATGATTACACTCAAGAATTTGCATTTCGATTGAAAGATTCAAACGTGTTCTATGATTACACTCGATAATTTGCATTTCGATTGAAGGACTCAAACATGTTTTATGATTACACTCAATAATTTACATTTAAATTGAAAGACTCAAACATGTTCTATGATTACACTCAATAATTTGCATTTCGATTGAAAGACTCAAACATATTCTATGATTACACTCAACTGAAAGACTCAAGCATTTTCTATGATTACACTCAATTGAAAGACTCAAACATGTTCTATGATTACACTCAATTGAAAGACTCAGACATGTTCTATGATTACACTCAATTGAAAGATTCAACCATCTTCTATGATTACACTCAATAATTTGCATTTCGATTCAAAGACTCAAACATATTCTATGACTACACTCAATTGAAAGACTCAAAAATGTTATATAAGCACACTCAATTGTAAGACTCAAACATGTTCTATGATTACACTCAATTGAAAGACTCGGACATGTTCTATGATTACACTCAGTTGAAAGACTCAAACATGTTCTATGAGTACACTCAATAATTTACATTTCGACTGAAAGACTCAAACATGTTATATAATTACACTCAAAAATTTGCATTTCGATTGAAAGACTCAAACATGTTCTATGATTAAACTCAATTAAAAGTCTCAAACGTGTTCTATGATTACACTCAATTGAAAGACTCAGACATGTTCTATGATTACATCTCAATAGAAAGACTCAAACATGTTCAATGATTAGACTCAATTGAAAGACTCGGACGTGTTCTATGATTACACTCAATTGAAAGACTCAAACATGTTCTATGATTACACTCAATTGAAAGACACAAACATGTGCTATGAGTATACTCCACTGAAAGCCTCAAACATGTTCTATGATTACAATCAATTGAAAGATTCAAACATGTTCTATGAGCATACTCCATTGAAAGACTCAAATATGTTTTATGATTACTCTCACTTAAAAGACTCAAATATGTTCTATGATTACACTCAATAATTTACATTTCGACTGAAAGACTCAAACATGTTATATAATTACACTCAAAAATTTGCATTTCGATTGAAAGACTCAAACATGTTCTATGATTAAACTCAATTAAAAGTCTCAAACGTGTTCTATGATTACACTCAATTGAAAGACTCAGACATGTTCTATGATTACATCTCAATAGAAAGACTCAAACATGTTCAATGATTAGACTCAATTGAAAGACTCGGACATGTTCTATTATTACACTCAATAGAAAGACTCAGACATGTTCTATGATATTATCTCAATTGAAAGACTCAAACATGTTCTATGAGTACACTCAATTGAAAGACTCGGACATGTTCCATGATTAAACTCAATTGAAAGACCCAAGCATGTTCTATGACTACACTCAATAACTTGCATTTCGATTGAAAGACTCAAACATGTTCTATGAGTACACTCAATTGAAAGACTCAAACATGTTCTATGATTACACTCAATAATTTGCATTTGATTAAAAGACTCAAACATGTCCTATTATTACACTCAATTGAAAGACTCAAATATGTTCTATGAGTACACTCAATTGAAAGACTGGGACATGTTCTATGATTACACTCAATTGAAAGACTCAAACATGTTCTATGACTACACTCAATAACTTGCATTTCGATTGAAAGACTCAAACATGTTCTATGGGTACACTCAATTGAAAGACTCAAACATGTTGTATGATTACACTCAATAATTTACATTTCGAATGAAAGACTCAAACATGTTATATAACTACACTCAATAATTTCAATTTCGATTGAAAGACTCAAACATGTTCTATAATTACACTCAATTGAAAGACTCAAACATGTTCTATGATTACACTCAATTGAAAGAGTCAAAGATGTTATATGATTACACTCAATTGAAAGGCTCGGACATGTTCTATGATTACACTCAATAGAAAGACTCAGACTTGTTCTATGATTCCATCTCAATTAAAAGACTCAAACATGTTCTATGAGTGCACTGAATTGAAATACCTAGACATGTTCTATGATTACATCTCAATTGGAAGACTCAAACATGTTCGATGATTACTTTCCATTGAAAGACTCAGACATGTTCTATGATTACAATTCGATTGAAAGACTCAGACATGTTCTATGAGTACATCTCAATTGAATGACTCAAACATGTTCGATGATTACACTCAATTGAAAGACGCAAACATGTTCTATCATTACCCTCAATAGAAGGACTCAAACATGTTCTATGATTACACTCAATTGAAAGACTCAAACATGTTCTATGAGTATACTCCATTGAAAGACTCAAACATCTTCCATGATTATACTCCATTGAACAACTCAAATAATTTTTATGATTACTCTCAATTAAAAGACTCAAACATGAACTACGATTACACTCAATAATTTACATTTTGAATGAAAGACTCAAACATGTTCTATAATTACACTCAATAATTTGCTTTTCAATTTGAAAGACTCAAGCATGTTCTGTGATTACACTCAATTGAAAGACTCAAACATGTTCGATGATTACATTTCGATTGAAAGACTCAAACATGTTCTATGATTACACTCAATTGAAAGACTCAAACATGTTCTATGAATGCACTCAAGAATTTGCATTTCGATTGAAAGATTCAAACGTGTTCTATGATTACACTCGATAATCTGCATTTCGATTGAAAGACTCAAACATGTTTTATGATTACACTCAATAATTTACATTTCGATTGAAAGACTCAAACATGTTCTATGATTACACTCAATAATTTGCATTTTGATTGAAAGACGCAAACATATTCTATGATTACACTCAACTGCAAGACTCAAACATTTTCTATGATTACACTCAACTGAAAGACTCAAACATGTTCTATGATTACACTCAATTGAAAGACTCAAACATGTTCTATGAGTATACTCCATTGAAAGACTCAAATATGATCTATGAGTATACTCCATTGAAAGACTCAAACATCTTCCATGATTATACTCAATTGAAAGACTCAAATATGTTTTATGATTACTCTCAATTAAAAGACTCAAACATGAACTATGATTACACTCAATAATTTACATTTTGAATGAAAGACTCAAACATGTTCTATAATTACACTCAATAATTTGCTTTTCAATTGAAAGACTCAAACATGTTCTGTGATTACACTCAATTGAAAGACTCAAACATGTTCGATGATTACATTTCGATTGAAAGACTCAAACATGTTCTATGATTACACTCAACTGAAAGACTCAAACATGTTCTATGATTACACTCAATTGAAAGACTCAAACATGTTCTATGATTACACTCAATTGAAAGACTCAGACATGTTCTATGATTACACTCAATTGAAAGACTCAAACATGTTCGATGATTGCACTCCATTGAAAGACTCAGACATGTTCTATGAGTACATCTCAATTGAAAGACTCAGATATGTTTTATGATTACACTCAATAACTTGCATTGCGATTGAAAGACTCAAACATTATCTTTGAGTACACTCAATTGAAAGACTCAAACATGTTCTATGATTACACCCAATAATTTGCATTTCGAATGAAAGACTCAAACATGTCCTATTATTAAACTCAATTGAAAGACTCAAACATGTTCTATGAGTACACTCAATTGAAAGACTGGGACATGTTCTATGATTACACTAAATTGAAAGACTCAAACATGTTGTATGATTACACTCAATAATTTACATTTCGAATGAAAGACTCAAACATGTTATACAATTACACTCAATAATTTGAAATTTGATTGAAAGACTCAAACATATTCTATGATTACACTCAATTGAAAGACTCAAACATGTTCTATGATTACACTCAAGTGAAAGACTCAGACATGTTCTATGATTACATCTCAATATAAAGACTCAAACATGTTCGATGATTGCACTCCATTGAAAGACTCAGACATGTTCTAGGAGTACATCCCAATTGAAAGACTCAGATATGTTTTATGATTACACTCCATTGAAAGACTCTGACATGTTCTATGATTACACTCCATTGAAAGACTCAAACATGTTCAATGATTACACTCTATTGAAAGACTCAAACATGTTATATGATGACATTTCGATTGAAAGACTCAGACATGTCCTATGATTACATCTCAATTGAAAGACTCAGACATGTTCGATGATTACACTCCATTGAAAGACTCAAACATGTTCTATGGTTACCCTCAATAGAAAGACTCAAACATGTTCTATGATTACACTCAATTGAAAGACTCAAACATGTTCAATGATTACACTCTATTGAAAGACTCAAACATGTTATATGATTACACTCAATTGAAAGACTCAAACATGTTCTAAGATTACACTCAATTGAAGGACTCAAACATGTTCGATGATTACACTCAATTGAAAGACTCAAACATGTTCTATTATTACAGTCAATTGAAAGAATCAAACATGTGCTATGAGTATTCTCGATTGAAAGAATCAAACATGTTCTATTATTACACTCAATTGAAAGACTCAAAAATGTTCTATGTGTACACTCAATTGGAAGACTCAAACATGTTCTATGATTACACTCAATTGAAAGACTCAAACATGTTCTATGAGTATATTCCATTGAAAGACTCAAACATGTTCTATGATTATACTCCATTGAAAGACTCAAATATGTTTTATGATTACACTCAATTAAAAGACTCAAACATGTTCTATGATTACACTCAATAATTTACATTTTAATTGAAAGACTCAAACATGTTCTATAATTACACTCAATAATTTGCATTTCGATTGAAAGACTCAAACATGTTCTGTGATTACACTCAATTGAAATACTCAAACATGTTCGATGATTAAATTTCGATTGAAAGTCTCAAACATGTTCTATGATCACACTCAATTGAAAGACTCAAACATGTTCTATGATTACACTCAAGAATTTGCATTTCTATTGAAAGACTCAAACATGTTCTATGATTACACTCGATAATTTGCATTTCGATTGAAAGACTCAAACATATGTTATGATCACACTCAATAATTTACATTTCGATTGAAAGATTCAAACATGGTCTATGATTACACTCAATAATTTGCATTTCGATTGAAAGACTCAAACATGTTCTATGATTACACACAACTGAGAGACTCAAACATGTTCTATGATTACACTCAGTTGAAAGACTCAAACATGTACAATGATTACACTCAACCGAAGGACTCAAACATGTTCTATGATTACACTCAATTGAAAGACTCAAACATGTTCTATGATTACACTCAACTGAAAGGCTCAAACATGTTCTATGATTACACTCAATAATTTGCATTTCGATTGAAAGACTCAAACATATTCTAAGATTACACTCAATTGAAAGACTCAAACATGTTCTATGAGCACAGTCAATTGAAATACTCAAACATGTTCTATGATTACACTCAATTGAAAGACTCGGACATGTTCTATGATTACACTCAATTGAAAGACTCAAACATATTCTATGATTACACTCAATAATCTACATTTCGAATGAATGACTCAAACATGTTATATAATTACACTCAATAATTTGCATTTCGATTGAAAGACTCAAACATGTTCTATGATTACACTCAATTGAAAGACTCAAACATGTTCTATATTTACACTCAATTGAAAGACACAGACATGTTATATGATTACACTCAATTGAAAGACTCAGACATGTTCTATGATTCCATCTCAATTGAAAGACTCAAACATGTTCTATGAGTACACTCAATTGAAATACTCGGACATGTTCTAGAATTGCACTCAATTGAAAGACTCAAACATGTTCTATGAGTACACTCAATAATTTGCATTTCGATTGAAAGACTCAAACATGTTCTATATGCACATTCAATTGAAAGACTCAAACATGTTCTATAATTCCACTCAATAATTTGCATTTCGATTGAAAGACTCAAACATGTTCTATGATCACACTCAACTGAAAGACTCAAACATGTTCTATGAGTACACTCAATTGAAAGACTCAGACATGTTCTATGATTACACTCAATTGAAAGACTCGGACATGTTCTATGATTACACTCATTTGAAAGACTCAAACATGTTCTGTGATTAGACTCAATAATTTGCATTTCGAATGAAAGACTCAAACATGTTATATAATTACACTCAATAATTGGCATTTTGATTGAAAGACTCAAACATGTTCTATGATTACACTCAATTGAAATACTCAAACATGTTCTATGATTACACTCAATTGAAAGACTCAGACATCTTCTATGATTACATCTCAATAGAAAGACTCAAACATGTTCTATGATTACACTCAATTGGAGGACTCAAACATGTTCTATGATTACACTCAATTGAAAGACTCGGACATGTTCTATGATTACACTCAATTGAAAGACTCAGACATGTTCTATGATTCCATCTCAATTGAAAGACTCAAACATGTTCTATGAGTACACTCAATTGAAAAACTCAGACATGTTCTATGATTAA
Organism: Margaritifera margaritifera; assembly: GCA_029931535.1. Taxonomy (NCBI): domain Eukaryota; kingdom Metazoa; phylum Mollusca; class Bivalvia; order Unionida; family Margaritiferidae; genus Margaritifera; species Margaritifera margaritifera. The sequence goes on along the minus strand of JAQPZY010001386.1, from coordinate 1,638,934 downwards.
ATCTCAATTGAAAGACTCAAACATGTTCTCTGATTACACTCAATTGAAAGGCTCAGACATGTTCTATGATGACATTTCGATTGAAAGACTCAGACATATTCTATGAGTACATCTCAATTGAAAGGCTCAAACATGTTCGATGATTACACTCCATTGAAAGAGTCAAACATGTTCTATGATTACACTCAATTGAAAGACTCAGACATGTTAAATGATTACATCTCAATTGAAAGACTCAAACATGTTCTATGAGTATATTCCATTGAAAGACTCAAACATGTTCTATGATTATACTCCATTGAAAGACTCAAATATGTTTTATGATTACACTCAATTAAAAGACTCAAACATGTTCTATGATTACACTCAATAATTTACATTTTAATTGAAACACTCAAACATGTTCTATAATTACACTCAATAATTTGCATTTCGATTGAAAGACTCAAACATGTTCTGTGATTACACTCAATTGAAATACTCAAACATGTTCGATGATTAAATTTCGATTGAAAGTCTCAAACATGTTCTATGATCACACTCAATTGAGAGACTCAAACATGTTCTATGATTACACTCAAGAATTTGCATTTCTATTGAAAGACTCAAACATGTTCTATGATTACACTCGATAATTTGCATTTCGATTGAAAGACTCAAACATATGTTATGATCACACTCAATAATTTACATTTCCATTGAAAGATTCAAACATGGTCTATGATTACACTCAATAATTTGCATTTCGATTGAAAGACTCAAACATGTTCTATGATTACACACAACTGAGAGACTCAAACATGTTCTATGATTACACTCAGTTGAAAGACTCAAACATGTACAATGATTACGCTCAACCGAAGGACTCAAACATGTTCTATGATTACACTCAATTGAAAGACTCAAACATGTTCTATGATTACACTCAACTGAAAGGCTCAAACATGTTCTATGATTACACTCAATAATTTGCATTTCGATTGAAAGACTCAAACATATTCTAAGATTACACTCAATTGAAAGACTCAAACATGTTCTATGAGCACAGTCAATTGAAATACTCAAACATGTTCTATGATTACACTCAATTGAAAGACTCGGACATGTTCTATGATTACACTCAATTGAAAGACTCAAACATATTCTATGATTACACTCAATAATCTACATTTCGAATGAATGACTCAAACATGTTATATAATTACACTCAATAATTTGCATTTCGATTGAAAGACTCAAACATGTTCTATGATTACACTCAATTGAAAGACTCAAACATGTTCTATATTTACACTCAATTGAAAGACACAGACATGTTCTATGATTACATCTCAATAGAAAGACTCAAACATGTTCTATGATTACACTCAATTGAAAGACTCAAACATGTTCTATGATTACACTCAATTGAAAGACTCGGACATGTTATATGATTACACTCAATTGAAAGACTCAGACATGTTCTATGATTCCATCTCAATTGAAAGACTCAAACATGTTCTATGAGTACACTCAATTGAAATACTCGGACATGTTCTAGAATTGCACCCAATTGAAAGACTCAAACATGTTCTATGAGTACACTCAATAATTTGCATTTCGATTGAAAGACTCAAACATGTTCTATATGCACATTCAATTGAAAGACTCAAACATGTTCTATAATTCCACTCAATAATTTGCATTTCGATTGAAAGACTCAAACATGTTCTATGATCACACTCAACTGAAAGACTCAAACATGTTCTATGAGTACACTCAATTGAAAGACTCAGACATGTTCTATGATTACACTCAATCGAAAGACTCGGACATGTTCTATGATTACACTCATTTGAAAGGCTCAAACATGTTCTAGGATTAGACTCAATAATTTGCATTTCGAATGAAAGACTCAAACATGTTCTATGATTACACTCAATTGAAATACTCAAACATGTTCTATGATTACACTCAATTGAAAGACTCAGACATCTTCTATGATTACATCTCAATAGAAAGACTCAAACATGTTCTATGATTACACTCAATTGGAGGACTCAAACATGTTCTATGATTACATTCAATTGAAAGACTCGGACATGTTCTATGAATACACTCAATTGAAAGACTCAGACATGTTCTATGATTCCATCTCAATTGAAAGACTCAAACATGTTCTATGAGTACACTCAATTGAAAAACTCAGACATGTTCTATGATTAAATCTCAATTGAAAGACTCAAACATGTTCTCTGATTACACTCAATTGAAAGGCTCAGACATGTTCTATGATGACATTTCGATTGAAAGACTCAGACATATTCTATGAGTACATCTCAATTGAAAGACTCAAACATGTTCGATGATTACACTCCATTGAAAGAGTCAAACATGTTCTATGATTACACTCAATTGAAAGACTCAGACATGTTCTATGAGTACATCTCAATTGAAAGACTCAGACATGTTCTATGATTATACTATATTGAAAGACTCAGACATGTTCTATGATTACACTCCATTGAAAGACTCAGACATGTTCTATGAGTACATCTCAATTGAAAGACTCAGACATGTTCGATGATTACACTCCATTGAAAGACTGAGACATGTTCTATGATTACATTTCGATTGAAAGACACAAACATGTTATATGATTACACTCAATTGAAAGACTCAGACATGTTCTATGAGTGGATCTCAATTGAAAGACTCAGACATGTTCTATGATTACACTTCATTGAATGACTCCGACATGTTCGATGATTACACTACATTGAAAGAATCAGACATGTTCTATGATTAAACTCGATTGAAAGACTCAGACATGTTTTATGATTACATTTCGATTGAAAGCCTCAGACATGTTCTATGATTACATCTCAATTGAAAGACTCAAACATGTTCGATGATTACACTCCATTGATAGACTCAAACATCTTCTATGATTACACTCAGTTGAAAGACTCAGACATGTTCTGTGAGTACATCTCAATTGAAAGACTCAGACATGTTCTATGAGTACATTTCAATTAAAAGACTCAAAGATGTTCTATGATTACTCTCCATTGAAAGACTCAGACATGTTCTATGATTACATTTCGATTGAAAGACCAAAACATGTTCTATGATTTCACTCAATTGGAAGACTCAGACATGTTCTATGAGTACATCTCAATTGAAAGATTCAAACATGTTCTATGATTCACAAAATTGAAAGACTCAAACATGTTCCATGATTACATCTAAACTGAAAGACTCAAACATGTTCTATGAGTACACTCCATTGAAAGACTCAAACATGTTATATGATTACTCTCGATTAAAAGACTCAAACATGTTCGATGATTTCATTCAATAACTTACACTTCGAATGAAAGACTCAAACATGTTCTATAATTACACTCAATAATTTACATTTCGATTGAAAGACTCAAGCGTGATCAATGATTACACTCAATTGAAAGACTCAAACATATTCTATGATTACACTCAATTGAAAGACTCAAACACGTTCTTTGAGCACACTCAATTGAAAGACTCAAGCATGTTCTATGATTACTCTCAATTGAAAGATTTAAACATGTTCTATGATTACACTCAATTGAAAGACTCAGACATGTTCTAAGATTACACTCAATTGAATGACTCAAACATGTTCTATGATTACACTCAATTGAAAGACTCAAACATGTTCTATGATTACACTCAATTGAAAGACTCAAACATGTTCTATGATTACACTCAATTGAAAGACTCAAACATGTTCTATGATTACACTCAATTGAATGACTCAAACATGTTCTATGATTAGACTCAATTGTAAGACTCAAACATGTTCTATGATTGCACCCAATAATTTGCATTCCGATTGAATGACTCAAACATGTTCTATGATTACACTCATTTGAAAGACTCAAACATTTTCGATGATTACACTCAATTGAAAGACTCAAACATGTTCTATGATTACACTCAATTGAAAGACTCAAACATGTCTATGATTACATTTCAGTTGAAAGACTCAAATATGTTCTCTGATTACACTCAATTGAAAGACTCAGACATGTTCTGTGATTACACTCAATAATTTGCATTCCGATTGAAAGTCTCAAACATGTTCTACGATTACACTCAATTGAAAGACTCAAACATGTTCTATGATTACACTCAATTGAAAGACTCAAACATGTTCTATGATTGCACTCAATTGAAAGACTCATACATGTTCTATAATTACACTCAATAATTTGCATTCCGATTGAAAGACTCAAACATGTTCTATGATTACACTCAATTGAAAGACTCAAACATGTTCTATGATTACACTCAATTGAAAGACTCAGACATGTTCTATGATTACACTCAATAATTTGCATTTCATATTTTGGTAAAAAAATGACGACGCAGTTTGGTGGATTGAAGTATGTACCTGGAAATATTTTAAAGTGTGTTTCGATGTGACCAAAATTCTTGCTTTCAGATGCAACCAGATAGTTATAATGCTTGACTTTCTTAATTGTTTTGAAACTCGTCCATCGCTTTGGAACATCTCCCGACATACTTTAGACGTTTGGACGTTTCAATTTTCTTGTGTGTATATATATATATATATATATATATATATATATATATATATATATATATATATATATATATATATATATATATATATATATATATATAATGTGTATTAATTAAACAAACTTCAAATTGTGTTATTGTGGTGTTTGTTTACTCATTTCCTAGGAATCTTATTAGTGCTACAGCGAACTTTTGCGCGTAGAACGGGTATTTGCAGAGCAGACTCTCTCGGCCTTATTCACAATTCACTAGGGACCTTTCCTGGAAAGATTCATAAGGTGTCTGTAATTGCAATTCCAAGGAATCTAATAATCTAAAGAATGATTTTGAAGCTGGATTCATCAACTTGTCAATGGCATTCATTTCATCAACGCTCCACTGTATTTAGTCACAATTACAGGAATTATGAGTGAGACACATTTTGCATTCTAGTGAGTAAACAAGAACAAAGAAACCTCCATTGTTTTTATACAATTTGAAGGCGTGTCTATTATAATAATGTTTTTCTGTTATGATACTGTAAAGTTGACACTATCAAAATACAGTACCACATGTGTTTTGTTTCGAGTAAGCAGAAATAATTCGTTTCATATGGCATAGAGATACGCAAGGCAGTCAGTTTTATATTTACCCCTGTATTCCAAATATATTTGTTTACCTATGTAGTGTGAATGGAATTCAAACAAACTGTGATTTATGTTAAGTTCGATTTGGTGCACCTAAGAATATTGACGGGCTGATGTCAGTGAACACATATAAATAGTGCCAGTATGGGTTTTGGATACGAACATTAAGATTGAACATCCATATCAAACGCCAGATCAAAGATATAAGACTAAATAAATATAAAAACATCTATCTTCATTCCTCGATGCTCGCTCAGAATAATACGTTGTCTGACGTGTTCTCGCAGAATCACGAATGATGCTGAAAAGGATTATTTTTTATATCAACAGATATTAGCAGAGTGACACAATGAAGATTTTATAGCTGTTTGCAGCTCATTAGAAAAGACAACGCCCTCTTCTTTGTATAAAATAATAAATTATATGTATTGCCATGAAATAGCTATCAAACGCTTATTGAGTAAGCCTTCGAGGACTATTTTTTAAAGTTTAATTCCACGAATTATGGTAGAATATGTTATGATGGTATATATGTTGAAAAGCCTTGCAAATCTGACAGTATTCTTAATGTGTTACGGTACAGACTCTAAATTATCTCCTCTCGAATTATGTAAAATCGTGATGGTGAGTACAACGTCTCTTTCCATGTACGTAAAGATTTTTTCAACCATTTTACAGAAGGTCCATGAAGAAGTTTTGAGAGCTGTTTCTGGTTCCGCATTCTTTAAAATCATATGTACTTATATTATTTACGACAACTGCGGAGAACAAGGTTTGAATATAAACTATCAGACTTCTTTTGTTTCATTTCTCTTGTAAACAAATTGACGTTGTGTTTCTTGGATTGTTCTTGGTTTCAAAACAACCCGGTTTAAGATAAGCTTCAAATTAAGTTAAAGCCAAATTATTGTTTTCAAACAGATTTCGCTCATCGGGGGGCAATTAATTTTCAAAAAGCAGGAAACAATATTCTTGGTTTGATTCTCATAGATGCAAGTACTGAAATTTGATTGAGATTTTTTTTTAATCTACTGTATTTATTGTGAACAAAAGAGAACACCTTAGAGCTCAAACGTGTTGAAACTAAGTCATCACAGCGAATGCATGTATTACACCGATTTCGTTTATTAATACAGTCTTTTATGCACCTTTAAGCATACATCGGTTTTACAAAATGTTAAACCACCTGCATCAAACATCATCAATAATTTAACACTGCGTGAGGTGGACAGAAACGTGAACGTATCTGTTTTTGTGTTCATTAAATCCCCAGATAAGCGCCCCAAGCGTCAATATTTACGATTGTTCAGCGGGGAATAAGTAATAAGTAATATCACTTGGTTTATACGCCGCTTATCGTTTGGTGATGAATAGAAGATTTATAATTCATGCGGATATGCAGGCCCCCGACAGAAATTCCTGGCCCCCGGGCAGATCAGTCATGGGCCCCAAAACTAGTTTAATTTTTTGCATATAAAAACCTGTGTACAGTTTTGCATATAAAACCTGTAGTAATCTATCATAACTTAGACTCTTGCAAGGAACAAATTTTAATATTTACTGCAAAGATTAATTTATTTTTTATAACTGAGTTGACAGCGGGCCCATAGATATCGCCGGACCCCTGGGCAATTCCCCCCCCCCCCCCTTTTTCTTGGCGGGCCTGCGGATACGTTGGTGTTCATTGCAGAGTGTTGGCTCGATACTAATGGTATACCAAGGTACATTTCATTGCGTGTTACCTTTATTTAATGTGATCTTTTTATTACAAATTTAAGCTAATTACAAAAATGAGTGCGCGATAAGAGATGATAAGATTATAATGTATATAGACTAATTTTCCTAGAAAATATCAACGTAGCATCTTAGAAAGACGAGATGGCATGATTTTCATTTCAAATATACTGTGTGGCCTATCAATGATTAAATTTCGTGTTGCAAGAGTTTTCTATCATTTTCAGAAACATGCAGTTTTGATCAAAGAGAAACTTTTGATTGGAGACGGCTTTTAATTTTGCTTTTTAAAAATTACTGAAAAAAGACCTTTGACAATAGCCAAAATGTGGGCTTGGAATTTTCTAAATCATGTCAAATTTTATCCTTATTGATTGAAACTATCGTTTTATATAATTTTTCTAGGGACGGGGTAGGAGTCTATTTTTGTTTTTGAGAAGATCATTGTTAATAATTAAAATGATGCAAAAGAAAGAATAGAAAAATATAACATTAAAGTCAAGAAAAAATTATTATATATTAAATTAGAATATACCAGGGAATTGCATGTCTCATCATTTATGCCATAAACGTACAGCTTCATGGTTAACCACTCTGATGAGAAGAAAAGACAACTGGCTCCATATCTCATTGAATCCGATGTATATTTTTGAAAGACAGAATCGCAGTACCCAGAGATTACTCTATTATGTGCCGTCATTAAGTGCGACATTCATATATCGTTGAACAAATATCGCTTTCGATGTTCGTATAAAATTGTCTGATTGCAGTCAGATTTGTAGTATTAATACCCAGCTTCAGCTGGTTTTTTAAAGAGCAAGAAACAAACTGAGACTGGTCCAGTTTAAAGCCTCCCCTTAATACACCTCTACTACATCACCACAGACTATGATATCTGGCAAATATCTAAGTCGATCAGACTGCTCAATCTGCGGTTAAACTCGGGGCTTTGAATCAAAATATTCCAGCACGGAAACTGATAAAATCAAAATGTGTCTATCGAACATGAAATGATGAGCCGGGATTCATCATAACTGAATTCCCCCCACATTGTGATTTCTGGTAAGGCCTCTCCTAGACTGCATATCATACGGATTCTTCTGGGACGTTGAAATGTCATTGCTTATCGTATATACCATATGCCATGATGGAATAATGCCTTTGAGTGCCATCGGTCGAAAATCAGTGGGCAAGCGTTTCTATGGAATCTAATAATGGAATGTATTAGTATTCTTTAATTGAGTTCATATAAAAAAATATGTCTTACAGGACGAAAGTCGATACATTCTACTAGAATGTGTTCCACATGTCAGTGGACACTGGCAGGGCATGCACTCTGGTACATGTGAGAAAATGTTATATATTGTCATAAAATGTATTCATTAAAAATTTAGCATACTTGGGGGTTTTTTTTGTCGTTTTTTTTTTTGGGGGGGGTGGGGTGGGGTTGGGGTGTTTTAATAGCATCCTCCTGAAATGCACAAATATGTCCAGCGCATAGGGTTCTTATACGTTGTTAATAGAGTCACTGAACCAAAGTTTTCAATGGAAAACACCATTGATCGCCGAAATAAACCTATAATTCGTTTTCTCATGAAAATGTAAGGCTTGTTTGGCGAGCAATGTGTGTGCTTGTGTTATTTTAGAGGCATATAATTTGCATTATCCCATACACCCGAAAGAGTCTGTTCTGAAAGTCGCTACAAATGATAATGTACTTGGGGTATTTGTCATTCTCAATTTAGTAATAAAATCAATTATAAACACACGTTTTCATAAAAGTCCCTTTGCTTGTAGATTTTGTTTGATGATAATGGTGGTTATGATGTTGTTGGTGCTGTATTGATTTTTATAAGTGACAGATCCTTGAAAAGAGCATAGAATTAAGTTTTAATTCAGATTGTATGGCGACATTTAATACATTTTGCTATTGATAACAAACGGCTCTCACATCGGACTTAATTACTGAATCAATTAATTAAACTGATTCAGATATGCACTGAGCCAGCCAATATTGCCACTGGTTCATGGTTTGCGTAGTCACACCTGAGCAAAAGTTTCGTATAACAGAGACGTCTCCGGCAATGAGTAAATTCAGCGTACGGTTCATTGTAACACTAGTTAAAGAGATTGGTCATATGCAAACGATAATAGCCCAGTTTATCAGAAACCTTCTGAAACCTTTGAGTTTTCAATTCTGTAATGTAAACAGGCTAATAAGAAGATTGGAGAAAATCGCACGTGGAAGTTAGAAGAACGCCAGAATAAGGAAGCAGCGTCTGTGGAGTCATTAATCAACGACACTTCAACCCATTTCCATAGGGTGTTTAGTTCCTAACTTTAGGGAACTGGGGATTTTGGTGAAAGATAAACGTTAACATGTCGTTCACTGCATACATACATCTTCGTGCATTTAAAATGAGATCACATGACATCTCATCGGGATACTGACGAAGTTAATGTCTACCTGCCACACTCCTGACCCGCTCTGCTTCAAACAGCGCAGCTTCGTTGTCCGACAAGATTTGCTAATGTGACCAATATACACATTGCTAATGACATTAAAGATCCAATATTGTCTCATATCAAACACGCGTAACAAAATTGATATTTCACAAAGATACACACTAGGACAATATCTTCACATTAATAGGTATGCATGTACGAATTTGTATTTGGTGTAACATCTTTAACATCTGCTTGTCTATATATCCAAGCTTATATATATATATATATATATATATATATATATATATATATATATATACACATACATATCATATATCATCCAGTTCAATGATTTCTTTAAAGGTATCACTTTCCTTCTTTTGTTGGTTTATCTTAGGTATTTCCGTATCTTTCTTTCGATTAGTGTGTTGTCATTTATACTACTGTTAAATTTTCAGTCTGAAATTATTACCACACTCGTGTCTATGTACCCGAAAATGAATCAGAAAATATGGATATCTTCGTAATTCAACGGAATTTTTACACACAGTCTTGCATACATAGTAGATCTGTTTCCGACACTGCTAAGGACTTAGAGCACGGGGAGTCAGGGACTGATAAGATCCGATAGCGGTATCAAGATCCGTCAGCACGTGCATTGCGTGTCAGAGAAGAGTACTGCTTAATTACTGATCGGTATCAATATAAATTGAATGGAGACAAGAAAATGTTGAAATTCCTGTCAAGGAGATCCCTTTAATGATATAGAATCTCAAGTTCTATTACAATCCATAGCATTAGGCAAATGTATTATGTAAGCTTCTGCTTCTAAATATAAGTTATACAATTAATCCCATCTATTTCTGAATCATTTTTTAAAAAAGATGTAGCCGTTTTTTGTTTACTTGGCTGTATCCGTATAAATGTAGGCGTATATATTTAAATACGTTACCATGTCAACATCCTTGCTTGTTATTTGTAGTACGTTATTTTCTAGGCATTTAAGTAATACCCAGATCATGCAAGACAGAGAGATAAATTAATGATAACTTCATATTAGGATGTGAACAGTCATGCAGGTACCTAAATCATGGGGGAATTCTCATCAAGCCCGGCATTGTTATTCAGTAGTATGACTGCTTTTCAACGGGTATGATTTCCATCAATAATACATCAGGAATGACGTGGCATCAGTAAACGAAAACAAAATACCACTTAATAACAGAGATTCCCTTCGTAAGAATAACCGCCGTATATAGCGCTTGATAAATTTTTGGTGTAATATTCTGATATTTATTTTATTCGAGTCAGAGAAAGTAGTAGAAAAATACAAACAGATGCCTGTCCTATAAGGATTTCATTGACGATATTTGTATTATCCAAACATCGAGGCTCTCAAATGACATGAAAACTTCAACTATTTCATGACGTGCTTCTTTGAGGAGATGATGTCTATTATTGTCAAACCTTCGAGGATATGATGTTTATTATTATAAAAACTTTGAGAATATGATGTATATTATTACCAACCTTCGAGGATATGATGTCTATATTATCAAACATGTGATGATATGATGTCTATTATTACCAACCTGTGAGGATATGATGTCTATTGTTATCAAGTCTTTAATGTTCTACGAAGCTCTTGGACATAACATAGTTGACAAAGAAAAATATTTTAATAAACTAATATTTCCTTGGAATCTTTGGGATTAGTACATTGTATACACACCAGGCGGCATAGAGCAAATACGCTTTGTTACAGTGTAGCATTGTAAATATGTATGGATACATTTTCTTCATGGTAATACAATACTGTGCCTTATTTCATCACCTCATTTCATTTAACAGACAAGAGAGAGAGAGAGAGAGATAGAGATGGATTGAAGGATATATGACTAGACTATTGTCACAAGCAACCATTTCCGGGAAACAATTTTAGCAGCGCGATAAACACTTTGTTTCTACAGCTAGCATTGTCAGAATACGTACGCTTCCTTTTATATGGTATTGGATTTAAATCATTATTGCCAAGCCATTGTGAATGTTCCCGGATGAATTGAATGCATTTGATAACATTCCAATTGTCAGACCGAATCTTGCAGGAAAATGTATCTTTGACAAATTAAATAACACAAAGCTACAAATGATCTCTCAGGTTTTGCACGCGCCTTTAAATTAATAATGTCCCTCCGGCAACGAATGTACCATATCATGCGAAGGTATTAAAAATTTGGTGGACCCTGTCTTTGTTTGTAAATCTGTGGACCTTTCCGAAATGTGTTCTAAACCCCGTCCATGTTCATTTGCAAATGAAACTCTTTTCTAATGAACCATAAGATATTATATTTTATAGAGCTAGTGCCTAAAGAAAAAGAAAGTCTTCTTCAAAAATTAGGCAATAATCTGAGATATTTTGGCTCAAAGCTACTATATATTTCCTATATTTTAGCCCACGTTGTGGGGACATTTCCCACGTGTTGTCCCACATTATATTACATCATACAACTACTCACGCCAGGCCTATGCTGATAGCTGTCCTACTGGCCATAGGTAATTAGATAAGTAGAAACTAAGCATGGTTGACTGACATGTCAGAAAAGTCTATTGCGCCCTGGTATAGAAATTTTTAAAAGGTCTGAATATATCTTAGACATATTTAAATTTCAAATCCACTCATAATTCAAACAATTTATTGCTAAGTTGTGTCTTTTTTAGTCTGATTTAAAAAAAATCTGAATATCGATTGAGAAATTTCCAAACAAAAAATATCTCAGAAACGAAGCATGGTAAAACATACTTTATGGATGAGATTGGATAAGACGTACATAAATAGCAAACACCAAAACTGGATAAACTTCAAGAACAAATGAAAACATGTAATATACTAGTAATTAAGTGAAATAAAAAAATAGAAAAAGTCGTGGGTGCGGGGATGGGATGAGAGTCATTTGCACAAACTTCAACTGTTTTCTGTAACATTACGGTAGGGACTTGTCAAAAAGTATCTCAAAGAAATATTCCATCCAAATTGAAACGTATGCTTTCATCCACTATTGGACATAACACTTGAGATAATGAGAAACTAAAACCATTTGAACTTAGCTAGCGTAAAATAAATTAATCTTGAGTGCATGTATTTGAGTTGAGCTAACAAAAACTTAGTACTTTTAATGTAGAAAAAGATACTTCCTTCTTTGTAGTTCCAAAGCATAAAAGTAGTTTGGGAAATGGGTTGAAAAAAAATGTTCAAAACATTTATGCTGCTGTTCTAACTCCTCCGTATTATTTCTTTTTCTGTTGGACGTACACCATGATGTAGCAGTCCATTTTAGTATTATAAATTTTGTATAACGATACAAAGCTAGCTAATAAACGCTTCAATTTTGCAATAAAATTAATGTTATTTTGGTGTTCACTTAACCTTAGAAAACGTCTATATACAATATTTTTAATTGCTGTGGTTATTCTTATACCAGCAATAAAAATATTTTGAAAAATCATAGATGTCGGTAGGTGGGGTGGATCCTGTTTAACTGCAGAACTCAGAACGTCATATACCTGTGGCATGATTCCAAGCACCAAAGAAAGATTTACAAATGCTAGTCTCACACTGTAATTGATGCGAACAATTAACTGTCATCTAATTTCTTAGGAACAAAATTGCAATTGTATGCCTCATCTGTAAAATGTGTTCCAATTTAGAATATCTGACAGAATTACAATGGCATATGCTGAGTCACATTCAGCATTCTGAAACAATGCTGAAACAATGCTTGGTACCGCGAAACAACATACTCTCTCTCTCTCTCTCTCTCTCTCTCTCTCTCTCTCTCTCTCTCTCTCTCTCTCATACTGCATGTTCCTCTGTCAAATTTATATTTCATGGCCTAGTATCCGCCATTTCGTCTCAAATGATACACAGCTTAACGATCAGTCTTTCAGCGACATTGGAACAGATGAGGGGGCCGTGAGAGACTCTCTCTCATCCCTCGTAGTGTCTCAGGTGAAAGATGAGACTTCGATGAGAGAGCGCCACTGCTGACGATCTGCATTCCTTCATCTCTTTCTCTGTAGTCCTCATCCAAGTATCTTCGGGCCGACCCCTCGTTCGTCTCCCATCAGGGGTCCATTTGCGGTGCATCCAGTGATATTCGGCATACATGCCCCAGCAATCGCCATCTTCTTTTCTTCACAATCTGGAGAAGAGATGTTAATTCTTTCCTTTGAAGAAGATCTTCATTTTTTATCCTAGTTAACCAGAACATGCCAAGAATCTTCCTCAGACACTTGTTTTGGAAGACTATTGCGCACATATTTAATACATTTTATATACAAAAATTTGAAGGAAAGAATTATATCTTATCTTTTCAAACATTATATATATATATATATATATGGGTGAAATGAAGATTTTATAAGCTGTTTTTGTCCCTTTCGTAACACGAATATGCCCATTTTTAACGTCTTATGCCTACTTGAACAGTAGCTTCTCATACGTCTATATTTGCTTGGAGTAATTTGTTTACTTATTTAGGTCGAATATTGTTAAGCACCCACACGCACACACGTGGTCTGTACCGTTCCTACTGATTTAGGTCCAAAATCATTAAGCACACACTTGTGGTCTGTGCCGTTAGGTCGAATATTGTGGTCTTTGCGTTTGCTACGTTGTTTAAAGATATTTAATAAAATATTTGAAAGTAGAGTCTTTTTTTCAAACATTGATCAATCTGTGTCTCAGTAAACTGTACTTCGGTAAATAATTCCAGCTATTGTACATTTTGGACGCTTTGTTTGTCATATTTGATACGTCAGTGCCAACGTCAACGTTATTACCCAATTTCTCCCTTGTTTTGTCCAAATGGGGAAGCAAATTATCCATCGAATGGGCTGCAAAATAAGTGCAATAGTTACAAATCAAATCTGTTAAATTAAGTTTATTTCGACTGCTATTGCAAAAACAAAGTCAGTTAAATAGTTCTCATCGTATTTGCCTGTATCTACTTACTAATACCACACTAGTGTGCAATATTGACTTAAAGTAGTTAAACTTTCTGGTTCAGATATTGTTTTGTTATGTTCCAATATTGCAAACATATTTTTTTTAAAAATTCTTCAATGTAAATTGAGTACCACCCAAATGTTTATTTTGAATTTCATCAAGACGAGACATCTTTCGCTCTCGTTTGGATTTTTTCACGATTTTTCCAAGCCATGTCCGATTTCCAACGCTACAACTGACAGACAGTTTTCAACAGGAAAAAAAAAATACGGATTAATGAGTAACAATTTCGTATTAAGCCTGCTTCAAATTCTTCAAAACGTATGCACAAAATACAATATTATGTGCACCATATGTACGTCGTAACTTGGGCAACATGGTCTGTAATGGCTGGTTTCAAATTTTTTGCAAATTATGAATTTACATGGTGATGGCCGCCACGATGCCATTTTTTTTCTCACTAGCTTTTCTGGGGAGTATGTAGTCGAGGATTGCACTGATACGCTGTTAAACCCTATCTCTGCATACATACCGATGGCCACCCTATACATTGTACGAAATCCTTCTGTCTCCCACGGAAACTGTCTCATATAAGAAATCGTCCCGACGCCAGTGTACAGATCATAAGTATTAACAAGAAGAAAGAAAACATATACATACAAAATTGAAAATTAGGAATTGAGTAGAGATACTTCAGTGAACATTGCTTGTTCATAATAGATTTACTCCAGTAACTGTGTTCCTCTGTAGTCTGCAGTGGAATCCTTTATCTCGTTCATCTCACATCCTTAAAGCCTTATAACAGCAGCATCCAACATCTTCAACGCAATCACTAAGCGTCAGGTGAAGGAAAACTCATTTGCCTTCTGTGTGTTCATTTATCATTGAGTTAGATAGGAACACTGTTATGGTTGATTTGGAGAAATGTAATTAAAGGAATGATTAGGATTTGATATATCTTCATCATTGCATCGTCTTAACTTTTGCGTTACATTTTCGATAAATATCTCTTTTCTTACTGCTTGCTCTAATCAGTTGAAATTATATTTACATGAAAGAGTCCCTACTTGCTAAGCACAAATTTCGCAATAATGATTGAAACATGGGAATGTTATTTAATATAACGTGAATGACTGAAACATCGGAATGCTGTTTATAAAAACGTCTGGTTCACTCTTAGCAGGAATTATGTCGTGCAGAGTTTTTTCAACATACACTCGTAGCTGTTAAAATGATAATAATTAATATTTCTCCTCTATTTCTTGAATAAAATATGTATATATATATATATATATATATATATATATATATATATATATATATATATATATTGTCAATTCGAGAAATGTGGTCTTACATCTTTTGTCAAATATAAGAAAGCTGATTAACTATATCCAATTCCGTACTCATTTTCGTACAAATCGACTGCAAATATGCATCCCAGCCTTTAGTTCATTTATTCCGGATAGAAACTCCAACGCAGAAAATTAAATCCATCTTTAAAATGGGTCATTTTATTTTGTTTTGTAATTTTCTTGATGATATAACTCAAAACATCATATTCCTAGAGATTGTATAATTACAGTAAAAATGAATGCAACGTTGGGATGCATTTTTCGAAACAGAGAAGAGGTAAAATAGTCCTTTGTCCTTTGAAATAATGCTGGCTTCCAAACATCTTAGTATGATTCATAACACTAAGGGAATTCTTCAGAGATAATTCATCAGCTGACGTTTCACACTCATTGACTGAGCCAATGCAATGGAATTTTGTTTTGATTTGCAGGATTATTCAATTTAATGCCTCGTTGATAAATGGGTTTTAATTCATAAATGCCGATGTTACTCTCAGACCAAATTACAATCACGTATATTGAGTCACATTTATTGTTCCGAATGAGTGCACAAGAACAAAGAACAACTCTCTCTCTCTCTCTCTCTCTCTCTCTCTCTCTCTCTCTCTCTCTGATCGACAAGACTGATTTGTATATCATTATCTGTACCTTTACAGATCTCCTACTGCTGGTCTGTCTCTTATCTCTCATCGAAAGACATGTCTGCTGGAATATTCAGTATATAAGATATTCACGTAGTATCTGTACATGACTTATCTGTATTGACAACACTGGATTGACAATGATGATAAATGTTACAAATCATCCAGCAGTTGCCAAAGCCTCACACCACCTAGCCTTCTAATGCATAGCACCTGATCAAATGGTTTTAATGCATAGCATCTGATCAAATGGTTTTAATGCATAGATATGATCAAATGGTTTTAATGCATAGCATCTGATCAAACGGTTTTAATGCATAGCATCTGATCAAATGGTTTTAATGCATAGCATCTGATCAAATGGTTTTAATGCATAGATCTGATCAAATGGTTTTAATGCATAGCATCTGATCAAATGGTTTTAATGTATATCATCTGATCAAATGGTTTTAATGCATAGCATCTGATCAAATGGTTTTAATGCATAGCATCTGATCAAATGGTTTTAATGCATAGCATCTGATCAAATGGTTTTAATGCATAGATCTGATCAAATGGTTTTAATGCATAGCATCTGATCAAATGGTTTTAATGCATAGCATCTGATCAAATGGTTTTAATGCATAGATCTGATCAAATGGTTTTAATGCATAGATCTGGTCCTCTAATAGTGTGCATCGCTTTCTCATTTATTTGCGGTGGCTTTGGCATTTGCTTTTTGTTTTGGTTATTTTTTTATTTTTTATTTTTTATTTTATTTATTGTACATTTTGAATTGAACTCAGTTGTTGGATTCTATCATTCAAGTTGAGATGTTTGGAGTAACATACATATCTGGCAATATTTCAAAGCAGACAGTTAAGATAAGAATAAAAGCTAAAGAAAGAAACAGCTTACATGGTTAACGAGATTTTATCTAAAGTTGTTTTCCAATGGCATCGTGAATGGTACTCGATGCTGCATCTATAACTCTACTTATGCAAGGAGTTATTTTTATAAGGGCTTTAATGCTTTGATAGCGTTATTTCCACAGTTAAGACAGATAATATGCATTTAATTCATCAGGAAAAGATCAAGGCGCTCGCTGTCAATTTGTCTCCATGCAGGGTTGCGCAGGTTCAATCCCCTGGGCTCTCTTCCGGTCATGCACCATTTCAGTAACTCCTCTTAGACATTCTGTCTGGATTTATGCAAAAACACTTTCTTTTTTCTTTTCCTAAACGGTCTTTTTTACTTTTTCACTGGCAAGGCTGTGATGATAAATTATGATGCAAACGACAGTTGCATGTGACTAAAAAAGGGCGCGAACCCCTGCAGGCTCGTGCCAACTTCTGACCACTGTTACCCGGTGCTGCTTGACCTTTCGAGGGTGAATTGAAATAATACTGCTTGCGAAAACAGAGCAAGGAAATTATTCAAGCCCGTATAAATGGAGGCCATTTTAGCAATTTCTTCAGTCCGTTTTTAAGAAATATATAGTTTGATCCGGCTACACATAGCATTCGCGATGCCGTGTGGAAACAACGTTAGCATTTATTCCTACCTCATTTTACAGCCGTGTGTCTCCTTTTTTCAGCTACCCTCACTAAAAGGCTCAATTCGCATAAGTGTAAATTTTAGTCGAACTGACGCCCGTTTCTGACATGCAATCAGTGAAATCCTTCCTGGGTAGATATTTTGATGTTCAATATGTAAAAGCAAAACTATGTACAGCAGTAGTTTTACAGCATTAGCCAGTCATGTTTGTGTTAATTAATGGCTAATTCTGACAATTATATGCGGAAGGCGATGTAGAAATTTTCAGTTACGTGTCTTTTTATGGTGAAATGTGCTTCCGGACTTACTGCCTGCATGCTATCCGTTTCTCGTAGTAAACGTCGTTTACTAGTTTCGGCAGACAGAAACTTTTGTCCTAACATTTTCAATGTTTATTCCGCTCAGGTCATGAATGTGTCAAATGAGGAGTACAAAGTAAATCAAAAGTATATAAACATGCGTGTAACATAGATATCATATTTTTACAAGGGACTAATGATTTATTTACAAAAATATTACGTTAAATAAGGTGTTCTAGACAATAGAGTTAGATGGTTGTTATAATATTATTCATTTGGTAATAAAAAGCTTTCAACATCATGCCAATTTTTTTTTTACTTCGCATATTACTCAGGACATTCTTGTTTTAGATTTGAGTTGTTATATAAAAGAAGTTATACGTATATCAAAACATATGATATTACGTACCACTGTTATATAAAACAAGATATACGCATATTGAGACATATGATATTACGTACCACTGTTATATAAAACAAGATATACGCATATTGAGACATATGATATTACGTTCCACTGTTATATAAAAGGAGATATAAGCATATTGAGACATATGATATTACATACATGGTGATCACAAATATTTCATTTAACATGCCATATTCAATACATATAATATGCGTCGACTTCGTTCGACATTAACCGGACCTTGCATCTGTTCATTATGTGGTAAAACGGTCTTGAAGACACTAATGTGTAAATAAAAATCATTCTGCCTCAAACGAATTGGTGCTCCTAATCTAACAGAGCTAAACTGAGCTCCTTCAGAATAACTGGCTTAGATCTGCAACTACTACTAGTATTACTACTACTACTACTAATAATAATAATAATACCATGCCGCCATAGATCTATCAGATTGGCCATGCGCTGTTTAAAAAAAATCGGTTAATGAAGACATCGGCTTGTGCTTTATAACTAAAGATGTCTCAAATTCATACTTGTGTATGATCGTGTTTAACAACGATTGGGAATATCTCTATCATTTATCATCACATGAATGCTGTCTTTCATCATATGAACTTCTACTTCGATCATAGTTACAAACAAACTGGCAAAAACTCCATGATTTTCATGATCACGAGCATTCTTTCACAATAATCAAAATACACATTAATTGCTAAACTTTTAAATAAAAAAAAAAAACGCGTTTTATTTGTGCTAAAATCCTAGTCCTTCCCAGCATATATGTCTGGTTAGAGCATTGGAAATGGCCCCTCATACAGTTCCAAATACCAAAAGGTTGAGTTATTTTGATGTTAAATTTTGAGGTAACAAATTTTGAGTGAGGTTCCTCTTTTTGTTTTTCCTATTTGCCAACTTTTCTTGTTCTAGGGGTTCCAGGTTCGTACTCACTTCTAATGTCAGGTACTGCCTGTCTGTCGGGTTTCCGTTCTTTTCTCCCCTAAGTGAGTTATTGAGAAAAATGACCTTTGCCCTAAAGGTCTTGTTTTAATTTCTCTACTCTTCTAGTCCCTAATATTTTCTTTCTGTGTGTGTGATTGTTGCTGTGTTTCGTATCTGTTGTCCTGGGACGGACCCTATATATATATATATATATATATATATATATATATATATATATATATATATATATATATATATATATATATATATATATATATATATATATCAAATTTTCAGTTTTCGGTGTTATTGTATAGCTACAAGTTTATTTTCTTGTAACTTGCGTGCATGTATGTTCGTCTTTCTCTCTCTCTCTCTCTCTCTCTCGCTATTAGTTCACATATTTTATTATATGTTAAGATCTGATTTTTGTAAAGTTATGTTTATATTATTTATTATTGTATTAGTACATACAGTTTTAGATATTTTTATATCGGGTT
The DNA here is from genome assembly GCA_029931535.1 of Margaritifera margaritifera. Classification (NCBI taxonomy): domain Eukaryota; kingdom Metazoa; phylum Mollusca; class Bivalvia; order Unionida; family Margaritiferidae; genus Margaritifera; species Margaritifera margaritifera. The sequence continues at coordinate 1,618,876 of JAQPZY010001386.1, read as the reverse complement.
ACATGTGCATGCATATATATATATATATATATATATATATATATATATATATATATATATATATATATATCATTATTTTGGTCTGTCTCATTTAATGTTAGGGATCAGAGTGGACTTTATTTTTGTACCTGTTCACATTTTTTGTATCATTGCGCTAGCTATCTTTAGTACACAATTCGAACGCTGTGTATTGCATTTACCTCGACGGTCATAACCACCGTTCTTTGAGAGCTGATATGTGTTTTTGCGTAATTTAAAGTTTACACTGAATTTGTACACTCGGTGTAAACCTAACCTTTTACACTCTATCTGTAGGCGAGGAAATTTTCAGTTGGGTATTTTGCTGCTTTAAAGTTGCACCATTATTTACAAAACACCATTTTGATTCGATCCTAATTTTTTTTTCAGCAATGTGAAAAAAATAATCCTTCGATGTGCATCAGTGTTGGACGGAAAAAATTTCACCCGCGGGATCAGAATTTTGCGTCAATAGGCAAAGCCTCATGCTAGACGAAAAGCCTCGTGTCAGACGAAAAAGCTTCGTGTTAGACGCAAAATTCTGACGCTCGGGTGGAATTTTCCTATCTGACACCGATGCATAAGAAGGGTTATATTAATCTGACACCGATGCATACAAAGGGTTATATTAATCTGACACCGATGCATACAAAGGGTTCTATTAATTTGACACCAATGCATACAAAGGGTTCTATTAATCTGACACCGATGCATACAAAGGATTCTATTAATCTGACACCGATGCATACGAAGGATTCTATTAATCTGACGCCGATGCATACGAAGGGTTCTAATAATCTAAAACCGATGAATACAAAGGGTTCTATTAATCTGACACCGATGCATACGAATGATTCTTTTAATCTGACACCGATGCATACGAAGGATTCTATTAATCTGACACCGATGCATACGAAGGATTCATTGAATCTGACACCGATGCATACGAAGGGTTCTATTAATCTGACACCAATGCATACGAAGGTTTCTATTAATCTGACACCGATGCATACGAAGGGTTCTATTAATTTAAAACCGATGCATACAAAGGGTTCTATTAATCTGACACCGATGCATACGAAGGATTCAATGAATCTGACACCGATGCATACGAAGGGTTCTATTAATCTGACACCGATGCATACGAAGGATTCTATTAATCTGACACTGATACATACAAAGGATTATATTAATCTGACACCGATGCATACAAAGGATTCTATTAATCTGACACCGATGCATACGAAGGATTCTATTAATCTGACGCCGATGCATACGAAGGGTTCTAATAATCTAAAACCGATGCATACAAAGGGTTCTATTAATCTGACACCGATGCATACGAATGATTCTTTTAATCTGACACCGATGCATACGAAGGATTCTATTAATCTGACACCGATGCATACGAAGGATTCATTGAATCTGACACCGATGCATACGAAGGGTTCTATTAATCTGACACCAATGCATACGAAGGATTCTATTAATCTGACACCGATGCATACGAAGGGTTCTATTAATTTAAAACCGATGCATACAAAGGGTTCTATTAATCTGACACCGATGCATACGAAGGATTCAATGAATCTGACACCGATGCATACGAAGGGTTCTATTAATCTGACACCGATGCATACGAAATATTCTATTAATCTGAACTTTTATAATTTCAAATACAAGTAGTATCCAACTTAGGTCTTGCAAACTAGTACAGAAAGGTGTTGATATACATGTAAGCGATGGTCGCGATGGTTTTGAATCCAACACTTAACCGCCAAATTTGATTAACATATTCAAGTGAGTTTACCTTTAATGCATTTCATCCTCTTGTACTTTCTAATATTAATTGGTGCTAGATAATTGCACAACATTTAAACTTATTATTTTTAATTATCGAAATCCAAATTTTCTTTAATTAACTCTTTCTAGTGAACAATAAAATTTATATTCGAGACTACGTGTACTACAGACGACGACGAAAATACAGCATCTACTTTTGGAATCCGTTTGCCTAGAATGTAAATTTTAGCGTGTTGGTCAGTACGTAATAGCCAAATCTGATTCTGTACAAATCAGTTTACTTTTTATACTCCATATCTTTACAAGATATAATTTACTTGTAATATATCAAGCCTCTATTAGAATATGCAGATGTCGTATGCGATGCATGTTGAAATGCAGACTCAGATAGAGTAGAGATATTACAGTTAGACATGCTAGGATAGTCACAGGTCTAACCAGAAATGCCCATATTTATGAGAAATGCGACTGGTCCCCTCTCTCAGAAAGAAGAAAGAAGAAAATTCCACAAAACTCTGTACTTTTCATAGAACTATTTATAATGATTCACCAAGTTATTTAAACGAACTGCTTCTTCCTTTGTTGGGAGAAACGTCAAGATACAATTTACGTAATCAACAAAACTTCTCTAGATTATAATGCCAGACTTGAAAAAAACCAAAAACAAAACAAAAAAAATCTTTCCTAAACTCATCTATTTTCATATAGAATACCCTACCTAAAAATGTCGAAAACGTTAAAATTTAAAAAGTATATTACCGCACAAAACAATAGCGTTCTTTCTTATTATCTTTCTGGTGATCGCAAATACTCTATTATTCATACTAGGATCAGAAACCAATGTAGCGACCTTAAAAAGATCAGTATGACAATCACCTGATAGATAATACCTTATGTAACTGCGGGGTAGAAGCAGAAAAGTGAATATCATAATATTTTCATTTGCACTTGATAGACAGTTCAAAAGCAAAAATATAATACTTAGTCGTTCCCAACTCTACAAACACTCTTTTATTTGGATCACACGAACTCGAAACTGAATAAAATTTGGATATCTTTAAGTTTTTTCCAAAGTACATTAAGGATACAAGTTGTTTTAACTAATGTTTCTTCTTTAGATTCTAAATATAATGTTTGTTTTTTTTTTATTTTTTTTAAAATTTATTTATTTATTCTCAGACAGTACAATGACCAACTGATAGTTGATGTAGGTGCATTACATACTAAATTCTATTCTTTCCTTAGTTTGGTAACACTATTGTTTACTTGCACTGGATATCTTTTTTCCTTTTTCGAATCGTTACCCCTTATTTATCAGCATATCTTATTTTTTTATTTTTTTTTATTTTTTATTTTTTTTTGGGGTGGGTGGGTGGGTTTGTTGATTTTGTTGTTGTTGTTTTTTCTGCCGCTTGTCATGATTGATTACATTTGTACCACTATATTTGTATGGGAAAGGACTTTCCATAATTTAAGAAATAAAATATATTGAAACCAATGCCCCATACCTTTACAAGGTGCAAAAGTGGGTTTGGTAGTGCTCGGCAATTGTGCAACATTTAAATTTTTTTTTTAAAAATTGCTTATTAATTAAAGCACACACGTTTTTAATTTTATAAACTGTACTTTGTCCTCATATGAATTGCTGTGGATTCGTGCAACTGTGGGGCACATGGGTGTGGTTCCTAGAAAATGGTAGAATCTTTGGTGAAAGCTAGCATATCCAAGAAGTGGGAGAAGCAGTTGTCTTGGATATCATTAAGCATTATTCAATTTGTAATTATTTGCTATAATTTTCATGGATAGGTAATTATAAATTGTCATATGAAAACTGAAATAATAAAAGAAATGAAAGGAAATTTAATTTAAGATATGATCTTTCTCAATCAATCCATCTTTATTTCCTCCTTTAGGAGATTAATAACAACATAGGGAACAGACACGAGAATAACAAGGACATGAAGTACAGTTACATATATAAATCACGAACTCATGCATACATAAATAGGAATACAATTATTTTTATTTTTATTATGTTTGATGTGTATGATCCTCTGTACCATACAGCGTCACCCGATCAGGAATAATTCCGGCCATTTGACGTAGGGAGAAAGGCGATATTGTCGTCCCCTTCCAGGTAAGTTGTCTTACCGGGCACATTCCAATGGGTCAAATAACACAATCAGATAGGAAAGCATTAAGCAAAAATTTAAGGTCGAGATTTTCCATTCTATGTTCTATATTCTATATTCGCTAATCATATAAAGTAGCCTCACAATCCAGATCGTAAGTCGGTTATATTCATTTTTTTATGAGAAGCGTTTCCGGGACATCAACATCAACTGGTGGAGACGGATGGAAAACGTTTAATACCGATGCACTTTACGAGGCCGGTGTTCATACATAAGGTACAATTAATGCCCATCAGGTGTCGATGACCTGCCGTGCTAGCTGTTAATTTGTTTATCTATCAAATAGATAAATGCAAACGCGATCAGTTAGTTCTGGTATCACCTGATTAATACATCCTGGAGATTTGGGGGCGTTTTAATTGAACATTTGTCGTCCGCAGGAACATGTAACTTCGCATCAAACTGTAATGATCATTCTATCACTTGACAAGTTGCCTGATAATTTGTTCTAACAGTGGTTATGGTAAATGTAACAATAGTTTTAAAAAGAGTTGTGTAGAGGTACTTTACTTTTCTTTAAATTCGATATTACTCTTACTCTTAAATCTCTATTTGTATGCCAATAAATGTAAGACCTTCTTAAATCTCTATATGTATGCCAATAAGTGTAAGGCCTTCTTCTGAAATATCTATTTGTATGCCAATAAATGTAAGACCTTCTTAAATCTCTATTTGTATGCCAATAAGTGTAAGGCCTTCTGCTTAAATCTCTATTTGTATGCCAATAAATGTAAGACCTTCTTAAATCTCTATTTGTATGCCAATAAGTGTAAGGCCTTCTTCTTAGATCTCTATTTGTATGCCAATAAATGTAAGGCCTTCTTCTTAAATCTCTATTTGTATGCCGATGAATGTAAGGCCTTCTTCTTTAATCTCTGTTTGTAGACCAATAAAGTGTAAGGCCTTCTTCTTAAATCTCTATTTGTATGCCAAAAAATGTAAGCCCTTCTTCTTAAATCTCTATTTGTATGCCAATAATTGTAAGGCCTTATTCTTAAATCTCTATTTGTATGCCAATAAATGTAAGGCCTTCTTCTTTAATCTCTGTTTGTATGCCAATAAGTGTAAGGCCTTCTTCTTAAATCTCTATTTGTATGCCAATAATTGTAAGCCCTTCTTCTTAAATCTCTATTTGTATGCCAATAATTGTAAGCCCTTCTTCTTAAATCTCTATTTGTATGCCAAGAATTGTAAGGCCTTCTTCTTAAATCTCTATTTGTATACCAATAAATGTAAGGCCTTCTTCTTTAATCTCTGTTTGTAGGCCAATAAAGTGTAAGGCCTTCTTCTTAAATCTATATTTGTATGCCAATAATTGTAAGTCCTTCTGCTTAAATCTCTATTTGTATGCCAATAATTGTAAGCCCTTCGTCTCAAATCTCTATTTGTATGCCAATAAGTGTAAGGCCTTCTTCTTAAATCTCTATTTGCATGCCAATCAGTGTAAGGCCTTCTTCTTAAATCTCTATTTGTATGCCGATAAATGTAAGGCCTTCTTCTTTAATCTCTGTTTGTAGGCCAATAAAGTGTAAGGCCTTCTTCTTAAATCTCTATTTGTATGCCAATAATTGTAAGCCCTTCTTCTTAAATCTCTATTTGTATGCCAATAATTGTAAGGCCTTCTTCTTTAATCTCTGTTTGTATGCCAATAAGTGTAAGGCCTTCTTCTTAAATCTCTATTTGTATGCCAAAAATTGTAAGCCCTTCTTCTTAAATCTCTATTTGTATGTCAATAATTGTAAGGCCTTCTTCTTAAATCTCTATTTGTATGCCAATAAATGTAAGCCTTCTTCTTAAATCTCTATTTTTATGCCAATAAATGTAAGGCCTTCTTCTTAAATCTCTATTTGTATGCCAAAAATTTTAAGGCCTTCTTCTTCAGAGGGACGTATCGCTGGAGGAAATAGGTTGCAACTGTCTTTTGTTCTAAATTTAATTTATTTAAAAAATGTGGTTTATGTGAACACGCGTTTTATTTAATTATCTCAAAATCGCACATTGTTTTGACCGCAGTAACTTGAAATTTGGGTTCTAATTCGTATTCTGAAATGAATATAATGCAACTCTGTTTCAATGATATCCATGTCCTTTTATTTCTCGGTTATATGTTGAATTCCCCCCCCCCCCCCCCCTCCCACGGAGAATTTGACAGTGAATAGATGGTTCTCACTGCAGCAATAGTCGTACTGCTATACAGAATGGAGTGTAGGTTCTGGCTTGTTTGGCTTCCTCACAGCAGGGTTCTGGATTAAAAGAACTCCACTGGCCCAAAGACTGTTTGTCATGTCAGTATATCCATATTTCAAAAGTTATAGGTCGTATAGATTATTAAAAGTAGATATCAAATTCTACTGTTCCAAACTATTGTATTAAAGAATTAGTGAAGCAATAAAGAGTAGCATTAATTAATGAAGTATCATATCAAATAAACTGCTTACAAAAAAAACATTCCAGCAGCTTTCATATTCGAGACACTTATTGATTATTTTGTTAAATCATTGTGACAATGTCGTTTTTTAAATGTTCTTGCAATTTCATGAAACATTGCATGTTAACATTACCATGTCCACATTTCTTAAGGATTTGTTGGGAGGTTTTTTTTTGTTTTTTGTTTTTTCACCCTAGACTTATTTACGGTGCCAAGGATCGGGAACTTGGGCTCACCGTTAACAATTTATGAGTCAATATAAGTGTGTGAAATATTGATAAGTAGTAGTTACCAGCTTAAAGCATAACTAGTATAAATGTGTCCAAATGTTGGTTTTTTTTAGAGAGAGAGAGAGAGAAAGAGAGCTACAAAGGGACAGGTTGTATCAACATATATATCGTCATGCGTTCATCCACAATAAAGGATGGAACAAGGTCGAAAGTAAAGACTCAAGGTGTACGAGAGAGAACTTACCCACTTGGCTAGCGGAATTTAACACTCACCTATATGTGCAAACCCACAGGATGTATCTTTAGAAAGGCAATGTATATCAATGAAATTATATATATATATATATATATCTATATATATATATATATATATATATATATATAGAGAGAGAGAGAGAGAGAGAGAGAGAGAGAGAGAGAGAGAGAGAGAGAGAGTTGCGATCTCTCAAGGATAAAATACATATATAACACTTGCATCTTGCTTGGAAGATATAGAGAGAAAACTGATAATTCTTTGAACGATGTAGCTAATGTCATTTCATTTGTGATATTTCTTTATTTTTATTTTCTCATTCTTCAGCAGCAACCACTGTCTTGCTTGACGTGTTTATGTTACCTACTTAATTATATTTTATTATTATTATTATTATTATTATTATATATATATATATATATATATATATATATATATATATATATATATATATATATATATATATATATATATATATATACACACGCACAAACATACCAGTTACAAATTACAAATCACACGGCAGATAACAGTCTTTCCTAGAACACTTGATCAAAAAAGATCGTATTAGTCAGGGAAATAGAAGATATGAAAGAAGAACTTACAAACAACAGTGTCTCTTTGATGTCATATTTCACGTGTCGCATATGCATGAGGTCAATATATCACGTATCTTTTAGGTCATATTTCACGCCCAAAAATGTAATGGCTCGAACCTATACTCGCTGAAGTGACTCTTTAACGTTTATACTCGCTTTTAATTGGTGTCCAACTGTAAACTGCACAGACCCAGATCTGCCGTCGTATAATGCGCCGGCCGATCTGGTTCTATGCAGTTTACTAAGATTAATCGGTAGAACAAACAACTTAGATCATATCTGCCCGTGCATTATATGACAGCAGATCAGGGTCTATGATGTTACAGTTGGATTCGACTTATAAGCGAGTATATAACGCACAAATATTTTATTAAATTGTGGCATGGCAAGTTCAATAAAAAAAAATGTGTTTTACGTAGGTCAGATATTTAAAGCTATGATTTAATGTTAATTACCCAGTTGTAAAGTATATGATAACAAAGATCTGGTATTGAGAGGATTAAGAACTTTGCTCGTTTGGAATGAAAAAGTAACCTACATTTGTCTTCACCTTAGACGAATGTATATGTTAATGTTGGTGCATTGATCATTTACCTAACTAGTGCACGAGATCTGTGTATTATCACTACAGTGTAAGGTAATGTAAACACTGGTTATGTTCTGTACACTTTGGTTTCAATATCCATCGAAATTAAGTCTCTTCCAGGTAATAACATTAGTTAATATGCTTTGATTACATGTACACGCTAATATTGTTTGTTTTCAAGCATACGTATTGTGGTTTGTTTATTTCTTTCCCATTACGCCCGTAATAACCACGCACGCTCCAACATTTACATTCGGCCTAAGTCAGGACAAAAGTAGACTCAATCTTTTATATATTCCTAATACCAGAACTCTGCTACACTTCACCTGACAACTGAGTAACTAAGACAGGCTTCATGATTTATTGAAAGGTAGTTTCTTCCCTGTTGAAATTTTTGCTGTCTAAATTCAATAAAATGTATTTTAAAAATACGTAAACAATCCCTGTAATTATATCGTTAAACTTATCCTAAGAAACTTTTTTAAAAAACAAAAAACAGAGCGTTGTACATGCTTTTACGAGTGATTTTTTTATTGTCAACAATTACCCACACCCCCGTACTTTTTTGGAAAGATTGATTGATTGATTGATTGATTGATTCACAGGTTTCATATTCATGAATGTTTAACATGAATGCAGTTTATAACTACAGTATTAGAGAGAAAGATAGCTATACAACCCATTGTAAAGACAATGGCAGCCCATTCTTGTGTGAGTTGAACGAAAGACAGATAAAGAAAGAGATATTAAAACAAAACTTTCAATCGATCGAAAGTGGCCTTCGTACACTGGAGTGTACTTTTGAAGGAAGCCGATAAACTGGAAAATAGTTATCGAAAATTGGTTCCAGAGGAATGCCATTTTTTAAATTTTTTTTTTAAAATCTCTGATGATTAGTCTTGGGTAACGTGAATGATTAATGAATCAGCGAGGTTGCCTTTTTCTTGGCTATATTACCGACGGTGGAGACTTCAGAAAAGTCCCAATCATCACTAAATATAGCCCGGTACTTGTAGAACTAAAACAACTTCTGCTAGTAATGAAGGAATCTGAGCAACAGAACTCGATGCTGAATACGATGAAATGTCAATCAAATACAATGGACTCAAATTAGAAAACGTAAATTTAGTTAAAATAATAGAAAACGGATGATTACATTTGAAGAATTTCGGTGTATGCAATCAGTAAAATTGATCACAACTCCTAATCAAAAGAAAGAATTAGTTTGGGTGGATGCTTTTATAAACCAGATTATCTATTAATTTTTAAAAAAAATCAATTTATTTCTGGCAATCGCAAAAATTTTCTTTTTCTTATATGTATGATAAAATAAAATGCTGAAAAATTTATCAAACAGTGGTTAAAGCAAAAGACTGGAAAGAAAATCGATTTCAAAAGGCTGCATTTAATTTAAAACAGGCATGTATAAAAGGGAAACTTTTTCAAGGATAACAAATACAAGTATTCTTCTTCATTTTTTATATCTTTATTTACCGTGTTTTTATTTCAGTCTGGATATGGACCTACCGAATTGCCTCTACTCCCAACAGACATTTACGAAAATGAAATTAAGGTAAGTATTCACTGCTGTGTTCCGTTTTCGTTGGTGATTTCAAATAATAAATGGTTCTCGTGAACCGATTTCTTTGTTAGGGATTGAACTTAAAAACATCTTTCCTAAACCTTTTCTTTTAAACGTGGCTATTTTTTTGCTGTTCATTTTGTAATATACGTTTGAGGCAAGCAATCTTCAAGGATTTAGAAAAAAAAAGATCAGTAATATGCTTAGATTTGGGTACAGGTATTTTCAAAACCTGAAACATTTATGTCGTGATTGATACTAAATTCTCTGTGATTGGTCTTCTGATATCAATAATTGCGAAAACAACTTGTAAATCTGATGGCATCCTGTAAATTCCTTGCAGATTAAAATGATTCTTAAGGTTGAAATCGAAATACGATAAAACTTCTTGGATTTTTCAAACTGGCTTATCAGGACAAATTAGTCTAAAATGTAAATAATTTGTCAGAAATTGAATAATCAACACTGTACTATTTTCAAGCATTTTAGAAATAAAACAAGGATAAAAGAACATAAAAAATAGAATACCATTTGTGCACAATGTACTATTATTGTTTGGTGTACCAAAATAAATTCGTCCGCTCTTCCTTAAAATATCTACTTTTTTTCTTAAGCCCATATAGATTCCAAAATACATAAGAAACCACGTATAATTTGACATAAAGGGACATATGATGTATATTTGCTAATCGCAAATCCGTTCTGTTTAACTGAATAAAATAATTTTTCAGTCTGTTCACGAGCGCTAATACACTATTTTTGAGTGGTTAATTTTTTTAAAAATATTTTTTGTGTGTGTGTGTGTGTGTGTGTGTGTGTGTGTGTGTGCTTGTTTTCATCAAGCAATATATATCATAATGCGTTGTTGAAGGGTTCCATACGGAATAAATATAAACAGTGGCTTTTAAAATCCAGACAACTGCCATATCTTCAAACTGATGAAACATTTCAATTGCTTGTGTATTAGATAATTTATTTGATAATTGATTTTAGTTTTAATGGACCATATGGGTAAACGATACATTTAACTAATCGACTTTTCAGCTAAGCGTTATATCTTCTTTTGTCAACTTTCCACAGCGGACCCAAACTAACATTTTCGATCCACGTTCACTAACAGCGACATTAGGTACAAAGAAAGGAGCAACGCGTCTCTGTTCAAAGTCTTTGTAGTATGCGGCAATAAGCATCCCTTAGTCTGATTAAAGCAATAGGATTAAACCAATCCCATATAAAAGATTACATCTCCAAAATAATCATAACTTTGTGGATAAATCACAAACTCATAGTTTTCTAGCCTGCATTTAATGTTACGACAGATATTAGATGTTGATACAAGAATAAAACCACGAGCTATAACTTTATTATTACATACATATAATTTGTAAGAAAAGGTTCCATTACTCATATTATTACATGCATATAATTTGTAAGAAAAGATCCCATTGCTCATATTATTACATACATATAATTTGTAAGAAAAGGTCCCATTGCTCATATTATTACATACATATAATCTGTAAGGAAAGGTTCCAATAATTTATTGGAAAAGGTCCCATTACTCATATTATTACATGCATATAATTTGTAAGAAAAGGTCCCATTGCTCATATTATTACATACATATAATTTGTAAGAAAAGGTCCCATTGGCCATATTATTACATACATATAATTCGTAAGAAAATGTCCCATTACTCATATTATACATGTTATCATCTGTAAGAAAAGGTCCCATTACACATGTTATTACATACATATAACTTGTAAGAAGATGTCCCATTACTCATATTATTACATACATATAATTTGTAAGAAAAGGTCCCATTACTCATATTATTACATGCTATCATCTGTAAGAAAAGGTCCCATTACACATGTTATTACATACATATAATTTGTAAGAAAAGGTCTCATTACTCATATTATTACATGCTATCATCTGTAAGAAAAGGTCCCATTACACATGTTATTACATACATATAATTTGTAAGAAAAGTTCCATTGCTTATATTATTACATACATATAATTTGTAAGACAAGGTCCCATTGCTCATATTATTACATACATATAATTTGTAAGAAAATGTCCCATTACTCATATTATTACATGCTATCATCTGTAAGAAAAGGTCCCATTACACATGGTATTACATACATATAATTTATAAGAAAAGGTCCCATTGCTCATATTATTACATACATATAATTTGTAAGAAAAGGTTCCATTACTCATATTATTACATACATATAATTTGTAAGAAAAGATCCCATTGCTCATATTATTAGATACATTTAATCTGTAAGAAACGTTCCAATAAATTTGTAGGACAAGGTCCCATTACTCATATTATTACATACATATAATTTGTAAGAAAAGGTCCCATTACTCATATTATTACATACATATAATTTGTAAGAAAAGGTCCCATTACTCATATTATTACATGCATATAATTTGTAAGAAAAGGTCCCATTACTCATATTATGACATGCATATAATTTGTAAGAAAAGGTCTCATTACTCATACTATTACATACATATAATTTGTAAGAAACTGTCCTATTACTCATATTATTACATGCTATCATCTGTAAGAAAATGTCCCATTTCACATATTATTACATACATATAATTTGTAAGAAAAGGTCCCATTGCTCATATTATTACATGCATATAATTTGTAAGAAAAGGTCCCATTACTCATACTATTACATACATATAATTTGTAAAAAAGGTCCCATTGCTCATATTATTACATGCATATAATTTGTAAGAAAATGTCCCATTGCTCATATTATTACATGCATATCATCTGTAAGAACAGGTCCCATTACACATGTTATTACATACATATAAGTTGTAAGAAGATGTCCCATTGCTCATATTATTACATACATATAATTTGTTAGAAAAGGTCCCATTGCTCATACTATTACATACATGTAATTTGTAAGAAAAGGTCTCATTGCTCATATTATTACATACATATAATCTGTAAGAAAAGGTTTCACTAATTTGTAAGAAAAGATCTCATTACTCATATTTGCTGCATTATATCCTTTAGTTCTCGAATCGTACAACAAGCGAATGGTTTGGTTTGGCTTGGTTTGGTGTTTAAAGGCACAGCAACACAAGTACGTTACCAGGGATTGATCAGGGGCGAGGGGTGGGTGTGGGGCGGGAGCTGGTGTCTTCTAGAGTAAGTTTTCTTTACAGTTAGATAGTTACAATTAGGGCATGGAAACGCTTCAAATGCACGAGCTTCCAATGACTGGGCCCCCATCAGGGGTTCCATCCTACAGACCCCTTGCCTACTTGTTGACGCTCCCCCTAAACGAACATTTCTGGATGCGCCCCTGGTTATGTATTGCCGAGGAAATCGGAGTAAAGCACCTTGCCCAAAGACTGACAACTGTAGCCGACCTAGACTGATCCAATGGTAGGATTCGAACCCGCACCCTTTCGAATACAACAACTGAAACCAAATCCCGATCATATCTAGCTTTTAAAATCGCATAATATTTGAGTGGTCATTCTAAAAAATATATAACTTATGAGATAAGCTAATTAGAAGCGGTCCTAATCAAAATATGAAACCAAAATGTCTCATTGTGATGAAAATGAAGAACCAATCAAAATATAGAATAAAATGCCTCATTGTGATGAGAATGAAGAACCAGTCAAAATATGGAGCCAAAATGCCTCATTGTTATGAAAATGAAGAACCAATCAAAATATGGAACCAAAATGCCTCATTGTGATGAATATGAAGAACCAATCAAAATATAGACCCAAAATTCCTCATTGTGATGAAAATGAAGAACCAATCAAAATATAAAACCAAAATTCCTCATTGTGATGGAAATGAAGCGAGGGGAAAAAATATATACCTTAATGTTAAGCAATATTATAAATATGTTACAAATAGTGTCAAAGATTGTCGACCATAACATACAAATAGTGTCAAAGATTGTCGACCATAACATACAAATAGTGTCAAAGATTGTCGACCATAACATACAAATAGTGTCAAAGATTGTCGACCATAACATACAAATAGTGTCAAAGATTGTCGACCATAACATACAAATAGTGTCAAAGATTGTCGACCATAACATACAAATAGTGTCAAAGATTGTCGACCATAACATACAAATAGTGTCAAAGATTGTCGACCATAACATACAAATAGTGTCAAAGATTGTCGACCATAACATGTTCATTCTTTAAATCCTGATATCCCGTACATCATCACAACCCCGGAGTCAAACACAGCAAATGTCAACATACAATATGTGAACTTCGGGGTACCTGAAAAAACCCACAAAAAACCACTGGACAATGATCTTGGGTCATATTCGACGAAGTTTAAGTTGGAAATATTAATTCATTATCTGCAGAAAAAGCTACACTTGTAATGTTTACTTCTCATTTCTTGATGAATGTCAAGCTGCAGCGAGTAAGTTCAAATAATAATAATAATAATAATAATAATGATAATAATTATTATTTTTATTATTATTATTATTATTATTTTTATTATTATTATTATTATTATTATTATTATTATTATTATTATCGAGTAGGAATCAAACCTTTAAAGATAATAGTATTCTTCATTTTATATACATTTTATTTTACAGGACATTCTTATAAACTGAAAACAGAATGAATCCAGATTTGCAGTATTTAGTCCTGTGATCCAGATTTAAATAATGTCTGACGTTTATTCTTCTCTTACTGAATATTAGGAGATAAGGTGTGACAAGCCAAATTTAAATATATAATTTGTAAAAAATAAAAACAAACTTGTGAGTTTTAGTTAATGATGAAATGTGACATAATATTGTTTCTAATTTGAATGATCTTTTGCAATGTTCACTACTGATCTTTCATAAAACTACCTCATAGTTGGGAAATTAATTAGTACATGTACAATTATTGGGTTACGAAAAGTGCAAATAAATGACAATTATCATTTAGCCAACGAGGGGAATATTTCAATTATGTCCTCAAATTTAGATTAATCAACAATGAATGCTAATGAAGTGAGCCACGTGAATCCAAAATCAATCATAACAAATACAGTTAAAAGACAATGTGATTGATCAGATATTTTTTTCTTCACTTATGACATTAAAATGTCGTGACCGGGAACCCAGGTCTGTTATTGAGCAGTCTAGAAAGGTTGTATGGAAAGTCGATTGAATGGTAATCCACACCATATGTTCTCTTTTTGAGAGAGCAAAGCACATAGCAACAAGATTGGCGTAAACATCAACTTGTTAAGAAAATCACCGCAATTTAATAGTACCTTAGAGTGAAACTAATTCGTTTTTATATGGTTCAAACATTTTCTCTACAGATAGTAGCTGTTGGGTGTTAATGTGTATTAAAAACATTGACAAAATCAAGTATATCCTGCTGTAATTCAGTGAATTCATTTAAAACTTGCTTTGTGAGGAACATGTATTGATTTCGCCTACAAGAAAAAACTTAGCTGTTGAACGATAGTCTCTGCAAAATTACTTGGTATTTTGTCTTGTTCTAATAATCGGTGTGAAGTGTTCACTTTGATCAGAGTGCAAGAATATACACCGTTAGTTAAATGTCCTTACTATCTAAATACATAGAAATATATCAAAATGTTAATTGAAAGGTTTACAAATAAAGATAAATAGATATATAAATATGTAGGTAGGCAGACAGAGAGACAGACATATAGATAGATAGAATTTTTGTCCGATGAAATTTCACTACATTTTATATTATTACGTTACAAATCCGCCACGTTTCAGAGTGGTGACTGTGGGATGGTAGGTCGTACTGTTTGTTGCCTGGTGTGTCGCCTCCCGCTCAGGACATGTACGAAGGTTAGGTCATGTGGAACTCCCCACCTTCTTATCCTATATCCAGTGTAGAGATTCAAAATGTGGGCTATATTTATTTCCCCGATGGCATTATCAGGAAACAAGTTGTAACCTTGAAATCAAAGCATCTATCGTAATAAACGCGCAATTAATGCCAGTATATCATTATGGAATTAGATCATAGACGCTTAGAGTCTAGTAACTTTATAGTTAGCATTTTGGATAAGTATCCCATGTGCCACAGTGATTTTAGATCCAGCTACCTATTCATTTTCTAGTCAGAATAAGTCACCTATATATGTAAATAAGACACGACGGAACTAGTGGATGCTATTGTTGAATTCTTAATGTAATCGTATTTATCTCACGGTAGATGTGCATCTCGCTGTTCGTTAACTCAGAGTTTGAATTAGAGCCAGATCATGACTTGCAGGTAACAACAGATCATGTCGTACAAGTATGAAGTTCGAGTAGACTAACCCCGTTAATATTTCCTTTCTTGCCTAATATGCATTACATAATTGTTCAGGCATTAATACATAAATACACACACACATGTATATATATATATATATATATATATATATATATATATATATATATATATATATATATATATATTCTATTCCCAAGGACAAAAATAGACATGTACTTTTTACATTTTGATGCTGGTTTACATCTCATTTTATTTCAACTTATAACTCATTTTTTTAGACTTCTCATGTCCTTCAGTTATGTAAATATTTCAGAGTTTCTTTTTTTTTGTTTTTGTTTTACGTGTTTGTAAATTGTATTTTCTCCCGACGCAGAGGCTGTATAGTTCGAAACTGTTTGGTAACTGCGCCGTTACCAACTTTTGTGTCAACATACATACATACATACATATATATGTATGTATGTATATATATATATATCGAAAAAGTCAATACAAAAGGGTATACGGTGCAAAACATTTTTCAAAGTTCTCAGGTTCAAGTTTGTTAACTATTGTAAAGTTTGCAACAATGGGAGTGTGGAAGGACATTGGCTCCAGCAAGGTCATAAGTCCAACATTATAAACATTTCTTTAATAGTAAGAAACCCTATCATTACCAAATATAAAAATGGCAACATGACTACACATTCTATTGTACTGACCTAGTGACCTAGGGGCGGATCCAGAAATAAATCTTTTTTTTTTTTTTTTTTTTTTTTGCTTAGTGGAGAGGTGTGGAGGGGGCGTAAGCAAGTAACCGAGGACATCATTTTAACCTTCTATCTGTAAATAAAAATTTGACATGCGTTATTAACATGTTCACGTGAGGTTTTTAATCCATAAATACAAATACTTAAAAAATTGAATAATTTATTTTCACTGCGATTTCGTAAACAGGTTTTTAGGATATGGACTATAATGATTTTACATTTTTATGTTGCAATTCAGCCTCAAACCGGCACGCATTCAGCCTTGAATCGGAACGCTGCATCCTAATATGGGCAACGAGGTGTTCACTACAGATCACATACTACTTTGTTATTCACCGATTCTTTCTGGTGCATGTGCGTACTATTTCCATTGTATAAATTTGAAAACAATAATCAATGCAAGAATCATTTCTACAATCAACTGCGACACCTCTTTGTTTTCCTTTTTGAATGAACAACACCCGGTGTAAACAATAAGGTCGATCTTGCTTAAATGTCATCTATGAAGGTTTCAGTTGAAACTTTTTTTTAAAATCTGCCATACCTGAAATTCCAATAATCGCTTTTATCATACATTTCTATCGCATCATTTACGATTAATTGCTTTTAAAAGCATGACCCTCACAAAATTTAGCGCAAATATTTCCTGTCTCTGATATGCATGCGGAAGTGACGTAGAACAACGAATTCTCTAGCGTAGATATTATAATGTAGGAGATTTGCGATAGGTTATAAAATGGACAGTGATCATGTGGAAATTAAAGAATTTGAAACGACTAATGCTACACCTACAGTCAATATGGTCACCGATAGATCGGCGTATTTTCTTATTTTCGTGTTATATAAGACTCATTGAGAAAATAAATATATCAGATTCCTCTTTAAGACCAAATTATCAATAACTTCGAAAATAAACTGCGGTTGCTTGAAATGATAAATGGAGGACGCCGCCCCCTTTAAAATGTAATCCCTAATCTCCTAACATAATATTTCGCCATGATCCACTTGATATTTTCTACTCTTATATTTTTACTCTTATATTTTCTACTCCTACATTTTCTACTCTTATATTTCTACTCATATTTTTTACTCTTACTTCTCCGTCATAAATCGAAAAAGCCAAGGTTGAATGAAGATACATGTATGTGTTTGCAGTTCAAATGTATGTACCATATGAAAGGAAACTATTTAATTTTCAATATTTCTTCTTCTTCGCCTTCTTCTTCTTCTCTCTCCATGTCTCTGTATGTCTGTCTGTCTGTCTGTCTCTCTTTCGCTTGCTCGCTCTTTCATTTTCCACCAGTGGTTGCTTAAATGATATGTCTAGATTATTTTCTCAACGTTCAAAGACTTCGTGATGATTTTGTCCCTTATATATGCTTGGAAAACAAAATTGTAATGTACAATAGTGTCTACTCGATAACTCTTCATTATACTTACCGGTTTGACATAGCATAATCGGGAGATCCCTATTTTTCACCTCTTTCTTAAATTTAGATTGTATTTTTAAAGCCCGAAAACAATAGTCATTTTTCTGTTTTGATCACATGTTGTGACCGTATGCTGCTAAAAGAAATTATGACATCTTACTTGTAATAACCGTGCAGTCAATACATTTCTAAAGCAATGGCTCGTTCTAGAATGACGTCACATATACAATAAAATCAAGCCTTTTTCAAGTGTGATACTGCAGTCGGCGATGTTGGATAATCTAACTGTACATAACTGTAAGTTTCGGTAATTAGGTTGGAATAAATCCTACCAGGTAAATGTTCTACAAAATCCTCAAATATTTAGACTTTGGAAATTTTCTCCATAATTGACCTTTGACCGAAGTTGTGTCCAATTTATGACGTCAGAGATCATGTTGGTCACGGGAGCTCCCTAAGGCCAAGAAAAACTACCAAATTGCCTGTATCTCACAAAAGGCAGGACGAAATTGTATCGGGGAAGGGGTGCATTTTTTCCATCTTGAAAAATTCTCTCATGTTGCTCCAATATAGTTTTGGATTAACTTGTATCTTACACCCTGAAATCCAGTTTTCTGCCGAGTTGGTTGTAAAATTTCTCGTCAAAGGTTAACAACATGTTGAAAATAAAATCGTGACATCTCCCACAATTTCATTAACAATGTCTCTCGACGCCATCTTGGACAATACAGACATAATTATTTATTTCGTATTGGTCATCGTATAGAAGTGACGATGACTTTCAGATATGCTGTGATATTCATCAACTTTTATTCGTCCTTATCATCTATATTATCAATCACATCGTCCTTATTTTCATGCACAATTAAGTTTTTAGTAGAGAAGTATAAGAACTCCAGCACACTTTACTCGAGAAATGCTAAATTTTGATTAGATCATGTAAATTTCATCAAACTTACATGTCATCATTTGACCATGTCAAGCTTCCATTTCCTATATTTCTTTCTTTCCTTCCTTATTCTCAGCTTGTTTTAACATTACAAATGGAGAAAGCAGTAATAGATTTATCAGCTTTTCTTAAAAGTTGTTTAATACTCCAAAGAACCAATTGAAGAGTTAATCCAGAATTGGCATGCACGGGAATGAACCAACAGGTGGAGAGAAATAAACCCATCTTTACTTCACCTTCACAGTGGAAATGTTAGAGTTGCAGATTATAAAATGCAAACATTAAAGAGCTAAAACTTTGACCAAATCTTCATTAATAAAAATTTAGCTACATGAATGGAAGACACATGCACTGTGTATATACAATCCACAACGAATTAGAATGGATCTAACTGAAAATCTTGAGTTATTATTCTTTTGCTCTTCGTTTTCTTTCCTGTCTCATAATTTCCCTTGAAAGTATTTCTTGTGTTCAATGTATGGGTGATTCGTATCACTCTTGTCCATAACTTCGCACGCGGACACTTCTAAGGATGTTCACCAATTTTGATGGCATGTTAATGCGGCGCCAGGATCATTAAATAATTACTTCATCGTTTTAATGTCAATTGCTACATTAGAGTATCGCAAGGCTATGAAATCTGGGTGTGATTAGACGTAACATGATTTGCATGCGACTACTGTCTCCATGAAAAATTAAAAATACAAATATTTCGATTATTTCCATCAATGACATAACAGTACTATAAATGAAAACGATAAAGTCGACACAAAGTACAGGACACCTTTGAATATCATCAGATTCTCTAACTGCCATGAGAAATCTACTTTGCGGACTGGCTGTTTAAGATTTCAATAAACGTTTTAGTATATAATAAAATCACTCGATGTATTTGATTAAGGAATCAATGATCTTTACAAGTGTTTTACGCTCAGAAAAGTCATTTTAGTTTGTTTTTTTCTTTCTTCAATTTTCATACAGAAGTGCAATGGCAATGACAATGGTGAAATAAATTACATTTTTGATTACATTGTACGATAAATGAAATGGAATCTAACAGTAGAATATTTCCAACTGGAGCAGTCATTCAAGTGAACGAACATTTTATACAAACAATCGATAGCCATTTTTATGTTTCTACATGACAAAAACTAATGATTACTCCTACAAAATGTTGTATTGTGTCATAACAAACTGAAGAGTTTAGGTAGTATTTTCAAACGCGTTTCCTTTTTTATTTTTTATTTTTTGACTCAGGGGTAATAGGGGGCGAGGTTAAGATGCGATATATAGCAGACGAATATAAAGTAATAGATAAGGTCCAGTGAACATCTGATATGATCGCTTATATCAATTAACAGGGACATGTCAACAAAAGGTAAAATAATGGACATCCCTAGCCTCATAAATGTTTGAACATAATCTAGCAAGTGCAGGCATGTAAAAAAAAAACGCAGATATCATGAATGTTTGGACACCCAAGCTTTTTATCTGTCTTGAGTGGGAAATTAGTCCGTCCTTTTTATGTCAGTAAGTTATTCGCTTGGAGTAGGTGTAGGTGGAGTTGGAGGTTGAGTTGGAGGAGGTGTAGTGGGTAGAGTAGGACTTTGAGGTGTAGCACTGGTTGGAAAAACAACACTTTAAACCAAATTTACTGTTGACAGATCAATTGTTTACAGACGTACTGATATCGCTGTAGCTATTGTGTCAATAGATACACCGTTCTTTATAAAAAAAATCCAACCTTTTACCTAATGGTAATTTATTTATAATATTTGAGTTGATTTTATTCAAAATGTTATCAGCCACGCAATGCAAAGTTGTCATATTGTTTTCCTCCTATACTTGTTTTAAACACATTACTGATCACGAAGCTTATATGTATTTCCATGACGGTGTATATTTGGTTTATTTTTTATATAGTGGCAGTAATATATTGCGGGTATATGGCCCACAAGATGGCTCGATTGCCTCAATGAAAATTAACATTATGGCCACTGTGTTGAGATGTGACTATATGGCCTCAGATGGGAATTCCGTGTTAAAAAGTCCATAGGTTTAAGATTAATGTGTCCCTATGGCCTCAAGTGGAACTGAAACTGAGACTGTGAAAATGGTTCCAAAAATGTCCCTATAATCTTAAAAACATCCATCAGTGGAACAGATACCTACACTACTGTCTAGTACCCACACCTACTGACCATCAGCCGTACCTACAATCCAACATCCACACCGATGGACCAACACACATACCTCTTGACCAGTACCTCCACATACTAACCAACAAACCCTCTGACTCACCAACACTCATACCTACTGACCAACACCCCCATTAATGACAAACTCCCATACCTACTAGCCAGCACCTACCTTTACTGACCAACATACAGTCTTACTGACCGGCACATACATCATTTAAACAGCACCCATGCTTATTAACCACTACAGTGTTACTAAGCCAACACCCAAGGTAACCAATACACAGTGTTAGTGACCTGCACCCATATCTACTGACCAGCACATGCATGTACGGACCATCACCCACACCTATTGACCAACAGACAATCTTACTCATCAGCACCCACATCTACTAATAAACACCCAAACTTACTAACCAATACACATTATTACTGACCAGCATCCACGCTCACTGACTAATACACGATGTTACTGACTAGCACCCACATCTACTGACCGGCACTCACACCTACAAACATATTTGTAAGAGCAGGATGTAAAATTAGGGGTAAAGTAATGATGATTAACACCCAATCTTAGACAGTCAATCACTCACTAGCATCATCAAACACTCACCATTATACAGACCAAGCAGAGGAAGGAAAGTCGTTTGGACAGAATGCTGCCTAGTGGCTACATGGATATAACTGAGATTTATATATAAAGCATTACCTATGCCCCAGGTTATGTTGGCGGTGTCGGTAAATTTGCATATATTGTACTGATATTGAAAATAACTATAATCAAGGGAACCAACTCATAATAACACTAAATAAGAGTTATCTACTAATTTGTAGTGATTTTCACGACACTGCAAGTCCAACTTCTGTGAGGCTCCGCGTCTTGCTGATCTTGTAATATTTAGTGTTGATTTTTAACATCCCCATATTTAATATTCTCGTATATGTGATTAAATAAATAAAACAATATGAGTGGTATAGCAATGTCAATTTTTCAACTACTGCCATGTAAGGATTTTAGTCTCATGATAATTTTCATCCAATGTGTGTTTTCTATGCTTCCCAGACAAAAATCTCATAAAATCACAGAAAATTAATGAAGGCACCAGCATTCAAGACGCAGTAAAAATGATATTCTATTTGCCACTTATAGATTTTACCTATACTCTGTCACGTGGAACATGGAGTATAATTTCAGAAGGAATAAAAAGCAAACATTAAGTTTAACGTAGATATACTTTAATGCGTTATTTATAATTTACTAATAGGTCACTGTGATCCCATATTTTCTCATCCAAGTGGAAGTAAACAGAATTCATTGTTATTTAAATTAAAAAAAAAGACAATAGCAATCCTTCGGATGTGCCAAGCGTCTCTTGGACCAAACTGATTACCTTATTTACTCGCGTATACGTTGGTTCAAACAACAAAGAGCATATACCCTGACATGCGGTTGCATAATGCGTATGCAGATCAGGGTCTATGATTTTTGTTTTACTGATTATTCCTAATGCGTTAATGGGTTATTTATAATTTAGCACTCAACGAGAGATGGAGGCACCCTAGTTGAGTACCCCCTATAAATTATCAAACTGAAAACTGCACAGATCCAGATTTTCCGTCGCATAATGCTCCGGCTGATCTGGGTCTGTGAAGTTTGTAGTTAGTTCCGACACATGCGCGAGTATATATGGTAATCCGTGGTGAGCATCAGAATCAACCCTTAAATTACGTGACACAGGTCAAGGATTTGTCTCCCCTGCGGCTGATGGGAACATACAAATTACATAAAACATCCTTGATATGCAGCAAAAATGCCTTTATGAGCTTTTTGAAGTATCTGTTAGAAGCAATTTCCGGTGGGTAGTCCAAAGTTCTGTCAGTATCTAATATCATTGCATAAGTTTAAGATTGCTGTGATATGATTTTTTTTTTTCATGTAACAGCACATATTTCTTTTACATTCAAAGACGAACAGTATTTTTGACATCGGATCATAAAATTGTGTTTTGTCCTACTGAAAATAACGTTTGAAAGAACGTTGGATATTACGGTATCAATCGTACTTCCTCTCTCTTTGAGTGCTAACGCTCGTAGAAATCTCTGAACATTAAACATTAATGGGATTCAATTGACTCTATAACAGCTCATACGAAAAATAAATAAATTGCAACAGGTTCCCTTCCTAGCCGACAGGCATCTTGGACATACATAGTGGAGCGGTCCATTACGTTATTTCACTGAAAGACTCTTGGTACTCAGCGAAGCAGACGTGCTGCAATGAAATGTCAATTGCAGAGATTACATCTGCGTCTATAACTTGCACAAGTGTTGAGTTACACCCATTAAAAAATGACTCATTGTGATAGCATATGTGCATTTTCTTCAATAGGACGTTCCGGTTTTGATCGTATTATTTGCCGAAGAAATTTTCATTTCTTTATCGTATATGCGGAAGAAATTGCCATTTTTTAAGGTAGATGTATAATCTTAAATAGACGATAAGTTTACGGCAGGTTTCACGACATTAATGTTATGGATAAAAATGTTTTTGCATATGTCTTTGTTGACAGAAAAGAATTATATATGGAAACATGTTTGATAAACTGAATATCTACCTATAATAATCGTGATTTTAAGTCAAGTAAGGTATTTTACGCCATACCGTAATATGGTTTGAAGGTAACTTGTTTTCAGATAAACATGTAGTTTATACACAAAATACTGTTGCTACACAATAAGACTGAGGCAATTTGAAAATTTTAAACTAATTAATTCGGAAAATGAAAATGACTAATTGGGTTACGTCACGCTGGTGAAGCAAGACAATATTCATATCTACACAAGAGAAATACAACCCAAACCTACAAGTCAGTCCGAATGGGTAGAATAGTTCTCTACACAAGAGAAATACAACCCAAACATACAAGTTAGTCCGAATGGGCAGAATAGTTCTCTACACAAGAGAAATACAACCCAAACCTACAAGTTAATCCGAATGGGCATAATAGTTCTCTACACAAGAGAAATACAACCCAAACATACAAGTTAATCCGAATGGGCAGAATAGTTCTCTACACAAGAGAAATACAACCCAAACATACAAGTTAGTCCGAATGGGCAGAATAGTTCTCTACACAAGAGAAATACAACTGAAACATACAAAACGATCTTGCAGATGTTATAAGATGTTCTCATAACGTTATCGAGGAGAACAGAAACGTCTCCGGAGAGCTTTTAAAATATATGAAATGGGCGATACAACGTTCTAAAATAAGTATTGCATAACACTCAGTCTTGATGTAAATTTCATTTGTCCTTTTGACCTGTTTCTCACTTATCTATACATAGATGATGATGATGATAATGATATATATATATATATATATATATATATATATATATATATATATATATATATACTGATGATGATCATGATACTAACTTTCATCCATTGTTCAGTTTTATTCGTGTTTGTGCTTGGTAGAAATTATACACATGTTGAACAGGAAGCATTATTCCCAAATCTGTATCCACGTTGCATTCATCTACACGTCAATAGTATGAATAGCTTGGTCGGAAAGCTATACTTCAAGAGGAAATGACACGGCCAGTAAATCAGGGTGTACGGTAATACATTTCCAACGTTGTCGACTTTTAAGAACGTACAACCTCCAGACGATATGTTTTATCATTATGGATGTGTTGCGGCGACAAGATTTTCTATTTTTCATTTATTATTTTTAAAAATATATATTTGCTTGTCCATACATCATTTACTCTATGGCACACACTCTGAATACTTCACTCTTGCAGAGGATTGATTTCATTTTTAGTTGTATGCATAAAGAAGCTGTCTATATAAGACACAATACAAGTATACAAGTATACAAGTAGTACAAAATCTTTAAAATGAACTGAAACATATTACGTACTCTGAGTGTTACTATATTTGGAAGCTAAATAATGCTGCAGGTATTATTGATATTAAAAGTGTGTGTCATGTTTGTGCTGCAGGTATTATTGATATTAAAAGAGTGTGTCATGTTTGTGCTGCAGGTATTATTGATATTAAAAGTGTGTGTCATGTTTGTGCTGCAGGTATTATTGATATTAAAAGTGTGTGTCATGTTTGTGCTGCATGTATTATTGATATTAAAAGTGTGTGTCATGTTTGTGCGTTTTAAGGATCGTGAAAGAAAACCTCTTGTCTAACCTACAAAATCTTTCGAATCTTTTTCATGTAAAACCTACGATATATTGTGTAATACTAAGAGGGGCAATACATCACTTTTCTGTCACATGACACGACAGTTTTACATTCAAAAGCTGAAAATTTGAATGTGATGGATACTCGACATTCGTATACGAAGACTACTTTTTTACCATCATTTTCCATCTAAATATTCAAAATTGTTAAGCTGGTAAAAATTGCCCGTGTTAATTTTTTACTTTTATTATTATGATTTTCAATGTTTCAAAAACCAAAATTATTAGCAGTGGCGGCACGACGGGGGGGGGGGGGGGCGGGAGGAGGCATTGCCCCCGGGCGCCGGGAAAGAGTGGCGCCGTCGGCATTTTTTTTTTAAAAGCTGTAACCGGGGCATAGATGGGGAGGGCGGTTTGGAGGTTGGCAACTGACATAAAACTGTTCTCTGTGGAAAAGTAGCGGCGCCACAAAAGAACATTGCCCCCGGGCGCCTCGAACCCTCGCGCCACCACTGATTATATTATTAGTTGTTTACTAAATGATTATTAAAAAAAATGTATCAAATGTCTATGTTTATATTTTTTCCCTTCGTTTTCTTTGTGCATGCATGGTATACCTGTGTGATTTTCATTTTCATTTTCATATTTTCAGTGTTATTGTCAAATATCACACATGAAACTACTTTAATATCTGAGTAATACAATAGCTTTAAGCACTGTGTACATTAATTTGTCTTGTAACTGAATGTCTAGATTGGATCACATTATATCCAATACTTAATAGAAAGTAGTACTGCTTCACTGGATTCAACATTTAGAGTTGAATGGATTATGGGATTAAGGTGCTTACCATTTTACCCTTTGAGGTCGGGGGTAGGGATAGAGATTCTGTCTTGTGTCCACATATTTTTAGGTGAAAAAATATCTCATTCATGAGGATAAAATCGTATTTCGGCGTGAAGAAATATCTGCCCCAAAATATTAAATTCTTGGTGCCTAAACTAAGTGCCTCCAAGTCGAGGACACTGATCAATATGTCTTTTGAGTTTGTTCAAGTGGAAAAGCAATCCTTAATTCAATGACACATTATCCAAGGGATCGGAACTATACCAAGGTGACTCATCAGTCAATGAAAACTGTATATTTCTTCGAAATGGTGACAATACCATCTGTCTGATTTCATTCTTTATTGATTTCATAAAGCTTTCTAGCTCTCTCCTGCTCAAATATCATTGCTCGCAGGACGCTAGTTTAAACACCTCATCACCTATTTATCAAATCAATATGCAATTAAGAATATACTTGAGACAGTGTTAATTAAGTGACACCTTCTCATATTCAGTTGTTACTGACGCATGCTGCTCAACCAGTGGTGGCCACATTATGGAATGCCCCTTAATGAAAATGTCTGACTTAATATATTCTGAAACGGAGTCAAATTCATAAATGCCATTTAAAGAACGTTCCTCTTTTTCATCAGGGGAATAAGATCATCAGAGGACATATATGTATCTTAGTGTAATACAAGTGTATATTTTATTTAATTTATGAATCTTTCCCAATAGCTTTTAAACTATACAACTCTGAACTTACTGTAGGAGAACTGTTTGAGCGTTTTGATAAACCAGTTTCTTTCTTAATAGCCCTGAGTGTCTGACAAATTGCAATTTATAAATTATCACAAGTTTTCAACTCTGTATTTTCTATTTTATGTATGTGATGATTTGAATTACAATTATCGATGAATGAACAAATGTCGGTTCCGTTAGACAGAAACGTTAATTATCTATTCTTCAAACTAACATGAACGCACTTTTCCTGGGGCATTAGTATGCAAATTTATTCAGAGTTTTCTTACTAAGGCAGTTGCCTCTTAATCACTCACTTTTTTTTAGGTAAAATTATTAATTTCAAAAAGTTAAAACTCACGCAAATAAAAAAACGTATATGTTCATGAATCCTAAGTCGGATAAAAATCGTGACTAGACGATTTATCGCGTACCACTGTCATGGCCTCTACTTAATTATAGCGAATACCAGCAAGGGGAAAATGTTTAAATTATTTTCTTGTACAGGTTGTAGTGTTTTAACCACATAATAAATTTTCATGAAACTTTACTCAATTACATATCACGACTTGATAGTGCATATCATATTACAATCATGTCTCATACTTCAGAATCAAGTTCATGGAAAAGGAGAATGTAACTTTGTTAGTGACCTGCTCCATCTTTTTGGCTGTACCTTCTGAACTGTAGGAGGTATAACTTGAAGTGGCACTTTCTGATATTCAGTTGTTTCCCAAACATGCTGCTCAACCAGCTGTAGTCATATTATGGAAAGCACCTTAATGAAAATGTTTAACACAATACATAATGAAACTTTACGCAGACATACAGCATGACTGGAGAGCGTGCCACGCACCATATTCACGACATTTGTTTAGAGATGTCATCATGGGAGATAATTTAAGACTAAATGTAGTCGGGGCTGTAACAAAAATATCAAATTACTGCAAGGGACATGTCATAAAATGGACGTACTATGTGCCGTATGCATTATTCGTGTTGCACTAGACTCATATGACGCTTGTAATATGTAACTTTAGATAACTTGGAGCAATAGGATTCTCTGAACGAGATTTAATCATAACAAGGCATAATACATTAGACTTTGAAAAGCTTAAAATAAAAAGGTTTAAAAAAAAACATAACTAAGATTGATACAGTATAATCTATAAAATTATTGCTGAAAAGAATCGCCACCACCACCCCAGTCCTTTTATTTTGAATAAATTCTAATAAAACAGGACATTTTAAACATTAAATAAATTTGGTTTCGAATTGATTGGTTGGGATTGAGAGACCGACACCAAGTAAGAACTCGAAAATCAAACTTTCACCAGAAGATGTTGATTTCTCAGGCTGCGTCTTTGAGTTGAAATATTTCTCACCTATTTCGGTACAGTTTAAAAGAATATAAACCGTTCATAATACCTATAATGTAAAGTAAAGCTTGATTAAGGTGAAATTACAGAAAAACTCATGGATAATGTGTCTCTATTTAGGTCCATCGGTATTGGCTACCTGAATTATTAATTGTCTCTACTTGTGAATCATCAGCCTCATCTATAAAATCGTAAATCTATGTATAACACTTTAATAAATATTTGATGGTAGGATATTGAAGTTTATCAGTGTAAACTTTACATCGCCACAGTGCCGGACCACCACTGGAACAACTTGTATTGTCCATTTAGGAAATATATTGGCCCTGAGAGATGAGATATTTCTTTTCATATTTAATTCATTGATCTTCTTCGTCTTCTCTCCCCACTGTATTATGAATAGATAATAAATAATATGTCCATAATTATGAGTGCATTATGAATAGATCATAAATAATATATCCAGAATTATGAGTGCATTATGAAAAGATTATAAATAATATGTCCATAATTATGAGTGCATTATGAATAGATAATAAAAAATATGTCCAGAATTATGAGTGCATTATGAATAGATAATAAATAATATGTCCAGAATTATGAGTGCATTATGAATAGATAATAAAAAAAATGTCCAGAATTATGAGTGCATTATGAATAGATCATAAATAATATATCCAGAATTATGAGTGCATTATGAATAGATCATAAATAATATGTCCAGAATTATGAGTGCATTATGAATAGATCATAAATAATATGTCCAGAATTATGAGTGCATTATGAATAGATAATAAATAATATATCCAGAAACTGCACATTTATGAGTGCATTATGAAGCAGTGAGGCGGTACTGCTAAAAATGATTAAAAACGAAACTTCAAACTACAACGAGTAGATTTCAAAACGTAGCTTATTTAAAATAATTTTTCACATGAATCATTTGATATAGAAATTGACATTTACTGAACTTACAATGAGCTGTTTCTATTTCTATATTCAGTGTCACCTACTGTCAAAAAAACAAACAAACTCCACAGCAAACAATTTTCATTTGAAGGCAAAAATTCTCGACTAAATATAATACTAAAACAGAGTTAAACCAGCTCTCATTACACTCATACTTATGTTTTTTTACACTCATACTTATGTTTCTAGACCTTGTAAAACCAGCTCTCATTACAATCATACTTATGTTTCTAGACCTTGTAAAAATCGGGATCAATGCGTGCTGATTTGCGAACAGAAATCAAGTGACTATCAAAATTTGGGTTTAGCGACTATTACAGAACTAGATTGTCAGCTTATAATGGTCACAGAATTCCCGTTTTAATGCAGAAATAACAAAATAAAAATGCAAGCCATATAAGATAAACATAACAATCATTAAACTATTTTGTTTAAAGATATTACGCTCTGAAGGCTGTCGGATTCGACCAATCTTGCATTATTATTTTTTTTCTCCTTTAGGAGATAAATTACAACATCAGAAAAAACAAACAAACAAGCAAACACAGTTAAAATATGAGAATGACTAGGATATATAAATCACCAACACATGCATACACATTTTTATGTTTCATTCGTATGATCCTTTGAGGCTGTACCGTTCCAGCGTTACCCGACAAGGGACTGGTTCCGGCCGTTGGGCGACCGCTACAGTCTTCTCTCGTAGGGAGAAAGGCGACATGGCCAGAACTTACCGGGTAAGTGGTCGTACTAAGTTCACTCCGATGGATCGAATAATACAATAAATTGTAAAGGCACCAAGTTTTAGTTTTGAGATCAAACTTGTTAATTGTATATGTGCCATACGTGTTATAGTATCATAATCTTGATCGTGTCATCTATAGCTAAAACATTTATTCATTTATCTGGCTTCTGATTTTAAAGATAATGCAACGAGGTTATCAGTACCTTAACTTAATCTGGCTGCTTGTATCGCGTCGAGTGGGAAAGCGGAAGTCGGAAGGGTTGAGCGTGATCCGATCTCCTTCTGCTATCAAAAGAAACGCGATACAAACACCCGAGCCAGTCACTGTACAGATGATGTGCTTATTATAAAACCTCAGCAATTATTTCATGTTTGTCGCTGTACTTCTTTTACTTTTATTCCATCCATCCCTGAAATGGTGCGGGTTCGAATCCTACCATCGGATCAGCCCGGGTCTGCTACCGGCGTGTGTCCTAGGGCAAGACACTTTACTTTAATTGCCTCGGCACTAAATAACCTACTTGTGTTGGTGTGTCGTAAAACACCCGACCAAGTGCATACATATGCTCATATTTTACTTTGAGGCTTCACATAGAGTAACTGTTTTACGCGACCGTTTTTAGGTGACGTCATTCTTGACAGAAAGGAATCTAAATCTGTATTAGATGTGCATGTGTAATAAAACTTAAAAGACACGATACAATTTCCAAGACAGAGAACAAGGATAACTATTACATCAAAAGGATGGAACTATTATATTAAGACATTATTAATATTATGAAGTCCCCTTATATGTGAAGTAACTCAATTAAATGATTTTGTGTTTATTCATTCCTTCATCATTCATTTCTTCAGTTTGCCTTCTCTGATATTTAATAAAAGTAGTGACAAACAAAGGAATGGTTCAATGGATGCGTGTTGGTTTGCAAGCCGAACTCAAGTGACTATCAACATTTGGGTGAAGCGACTATTACAGAAATAGACTGTCATTTTCTTAAGGCCACATAATTCCCGTTTGAAAAAAAAAATGCTAACCATAACAAGTAAATTTGCAATCATTACAATCCTTGGTTTAAAAATGTAACGCTCTGAAGGCTGTTGGATTTGGTTTAAAAATGTAACGCTCTGAAGGCTGTTGGATTTGGTTTAAAAATGTAACGCTCTGAAGGCTGTCGGATTTGACCGCTCTTTGATGCCACTCCCATCCCAACAATGCTCACAGTATCAATCCATGCAAGTAATGTATTACGAAAATTATTTCCTTCGTTTTTCGTATAAAAATCAGCAGCTAATTAAAGCAACAGATGCAGCAGAAATATTCTAAACAAATTACTGTCCCAATTATACAATTTTGGAACTTCTTTCTATAGATGTAGTAATACAGCTTACTTTACTATCGTGCTAAATGGATTGTCACACAGAGAGAATGCAAAAGATTCATGCAAACAGACGCTTGCGCCTTTAAAATATGTAATAAAAAGAAAATCTACTCTTTTTTTAGTAGAAATAAGTAAATAGCTCACTCGTATAGTACAAATATTTCGTATTGTCTCTCGTGCTTTCACCACTCGCGACAATACCATGCTTCCGCTTTACTTGCGAAATCTGTTCTTATATCCGTCACATACGAAATCTTTCCTTATATCCGGCACATACGAAATCTTTCCTTATATCCGTCACATACGAAATCTTTCCTTATATCCGTCACATACGAAATCTTTCCTTATATCCGTTCCAAAAGACGTGGATATCCTCTTTATATTTCGTTCAACAGAAAAAAGATCTGACTTTTTTCCAGGTTTATATGTTTTTAAAAGGGGGAATAATTTATGGGGGAAAAACTTCTCTCAAGATAATTATAAATTATCAGAAAGATTAGGATCTGTTTCGATTATTTTTATGTGCATGCATAATTTCTATTTAAAAAATATATTAAAATGGACTATTATTCATAAAAGAGTGTACTTTTCTTCGAATTCAAGCATACCTAGACAGGAGAGAATCTACATAAAACAATTTTGAATTGGCGGGTAGCTACACAAATTCAGCTCTGTAAGATGCATAACGGGGATATCATTTTGACATTCAAGCTATGCATTAAAACTGACACTCATTTTTAGGATTTTGTTAACAAACCACAAAATTTTTTTTTTTTTTACATAATGAATATAAAATGTAACTTACCTGAAATACATCTACGTAAGAATTGTGCTTAGACCCTGCTAAAAGGAATTGGACTAGATAATGTATAATGTTTATTGTGACCTTTGACCTTGGGGTGCTAACTTATAACATAGTTTGAGATAATAATTCATCATTGAGTTGAGTATCAAAACGAATGAAAAATTATTTCGCGAAAAAAGGTGTTGTAACGGCTGAATAAAATGTGTAACCTGAATTAACGTTTTTTCCACATCTACAAACACAGTGGGGGAAAAAATCATATGAATCTTAAGATGTCATCGGCATCGATCATGCCTGCTTGCCACAGATTGATGGTTTGTTCCTGTTAATAACAATTATAGTGCAAGTCAAGCCTGGTCATGTGCCATATAAAATATTCGTTGCTGCCAGGAATTCCCTGTAAATCATTAATCATTGAGATTCTGATATTGCATAACAAGTTTCGGTCTTAATCGCCCCCTTGTGGTTGGAATTACTAGGCACAGAACACCGGCATTTTAATCATATTCTATTTGCGCTTATGCTCAGCCATTGATCAACGTGGATAATAGTTTTTCCAATCGACAACTTTCGAAAAATAAAAGCACTTGTCTCTTTCCTCTTTTGATCTTTAATATTTTGTATGATCAACCTTCACAATATATATAAAAAAGCAGTCTGCATATTGTAAGTTGAAATTATGGAATGATTTCAACCGATTCTAAAACGGTCGAAATAATATGCACATTGGAAGAACGAAAATTCATGTAATTTACTACATTTGCTAACATGGCGAATTTTGCTAATTTTGAAATGTTACGCGCCTGTTAATAAGATGTTCTTTTACAATATGTATTTATCACTAATATCCTTTGCAGCAAAAATTGTTTACATCAGGCAGAATTTAAATTTTTGAAATATGTCCAAGTATTTTTGTGTTGTCATTTATTGCTTATATATTCTTCCGTCACAGTTTATTCCACTAATCAATATGCTTATTTTTATTCAAAGAAATGTGCCACCTGTTGCAACAAAAGCTGAACATTAAGTATGCCAAAATGTGCGACTACATGTTTTAAGCACATTTGTACCAGATCAACATTATACCGAAAGCTTTTCTAGATAACATATATTTCGCTTGGATAGATTCAAAGCCTTTCGAGGCCGGCTATACGTCCGATCTAATATTTCAAAGCTTTTCCTTGTGGTATAAATTAGATAACAGACAAGTAAAGAATCAATATTGCTTCCTGGTCACATGACAAGATGATAAAAGTCACTAAAGAATGCAAAGCTTTATCGCATTTATCCAAAAACAATTTTTTTAAAATCTATATTCAAGACATTCATACTGGTTAAACAGTGCCTGTCTTTATATTTCGAACCTTACATTTGGTTGGCACCGTATGGCTACACATGTGTTGTGGTGCCGTGAAATGCCACTACACAAATACATACATGAATGCAAAAATTGAAGAAAATGAGTAAAATTTAAGCATCACTTTGAAAATTGTAACATCGTATTGACATGTTGTAAAATGTATACCTTTTATAAGAAAAAAAAATAATAAAAAAAAATACCGAACATAAAAAAACAATTGTTTAGAATGCAAAATATGGCATTTACTTGTAATGCGAGTTATCTGTTTCTGATAAGATAATGATATATAATACTTTAAAGAATAATTTAGTAATCCTTAAAAAATTATAAATGTTTAAGAGACGTTTCCTTATGTCTTCCTTAGATGATGCTTAAAATATCTTTTAGTATGAAAACCTTACACCAACAAGTATTTTGTATGCATTCGTAATGGTTAGTAATGAATAAAGAAAAGAAGACAAAAACAATCATACGTTTCGGATAAATTTGGAATTTATTAAGTACAAGGCGTCACTCTTATTTGTGAAATATGAATACGACCAATGAATCGATGGAAATATATTTTATGTTATCCAGCGTTATACACCTGTTTACAGGTGACGAGACCAACATTTTTTATATTAAATATTTTATCATCAGACCACAATTGATGAATTTATATTTTTCCTCTTTAAGAAATATCTTGCATATGAAACATTTGCTGTATCTACGTTAAGTACACTTCATTATTTTATATGCTGCTCTGTGCGCGATCATCTAAAATAACTACCACCTGTACGTGCATTGAATTTAACCGTTCTGAAATAAAAGGCTATGGCAGGAACCTGTTGACATTTTTCAAAAAGAACTTCTAAAAAAAAATTTTTTTTGGCTATCTTCTTCTAATCAATATAAATCACAAAAGAGCATAAAATAATTAAAAACAATTTACGACCCCGCAAGCGATGCATAGAACAATGTTCTCTTTGATTTTCCGTTTATTTCCAAACTGAGTGGATGCAATTCTCTACAATTTTGTATTTTAGTTGAAAATTTGAATGTAGAACAGATATTCCGATAAAAAAGAGTTCTTATAAAAGTCTAAGTGCCGAAACAAAACAAAAGTAAATTTTCCAGAGATATTTGAGTGATTACAATGTCAATAGGCATTTCTTTTGCTGCAAAATTAAATTGAAAGACTGCACATATAACGAATATTATTTCTGACAATTAATAAAACAATTAGAATGCTTTGCTGATATTGATCAGGCTATGCTCGTAAACTATGATCATGGGAATATTAACTAATAAACGCTATTCCGGTATGGTTTCGCATGTATTGTCTTCGTGATCAAATTTGTACTCAAAGACGCGCAAAATTTGTGTATATTCTGTTTTTGTTGAGACTGCCCGGAAACGCTTGTACAAAATGACTGCTTGGCTCAAATGAATAGGGCACTGGGGATATAATTGCATGAATGCTTGACTGTTTCTTTCACATATGATTTTGACATGAGATGATCGTTCTTAACCTACACACACATGCCACATTATGGCATATCGGCTTCGATTGAGTGCTACAAATCAATGCCTTCCATAGTAGATATCCTTACACTTCCTAAGAATGAGCATATATATATATATATATATGTGTGTGTGTGTGTGTGTGTGTGTGTGTGTGTGTGTGTGTGTGTGTGTGTGTGTGTGTTGATGTAAACTCTATCCCTCTATACTTCGCCATTTCAATACCTACAACGGGTAATTAAACCTAGTGCATAGGGAGAATTCAGGAGGATATGTTCTGTATGCCCCCGCCATGGAGAGGGCATAAAATGTGAGAAAGTCCGTCCGTCCGTTTGTCAGTCCATATGCCATGAATTTCAGTTCGTCCGAATAACGTTTCAAGGATTTGAAGGATCCAGTCTTAACATTAAGAACACGAAGTCAAGTTTGATTTTCGTTTCTTTCCGTTAACATTTGGGTTATGACCGCTGTTTGACTTCGCATTTGACCCTTACACCATGATATTGGACTCCATTCAATATGTTTTGAATGATTTCATGAACTGAAATAAAATGTTGTATTTTGCCCTAATACTATATATAGTTATATTAATTTGTATTTTTACATTTGTTGTCAAAGTTTTAATTTCTTGTGGCCCACGTTATATTTACACGTTTTCTCTTGCGTCTTGAAGCAAGGTTTCTACAAGTATACCTTATCAGCGGGGACAACATAAACGTCTGGACACATTTATAGTTTCTCTCATTGCCATATCAGTGTAATAACGTTTAAATATGTGAAAAATCGATATGAGAAAGTTTTGTGTCAGGACTGTACTTGGTGATACCATTTGATTACATAATTAATTTGTATCTGCCTGTGATTTTGACTTGGAACACACTAGACAGGCATTCAAACAATGTTTTGAGTTTACAGCAAATACTTTCTTGAGAACAAAGTGTCATGCTTCATCTAACAAACTTTGTAAATTGAAAAAAAAATCATATAAAAAAGGTGTCAGATGATAAATGTCCATCCTCGTAAGAAAATTTCATAAGCAGAAACTCGGTTGAAAACTCGCATCTACCTTTAATTTTTGACTCCTGTGGAATTTCTCCGTCGAACATCAATCCCTTTGATTGATTCCAGTATCATCGACTTTAGTTCCGAATCGGACGTCAATGATTAGAGATAGGAAAAGGATTATGTCGCTACATTAATCTATGCTTAGGTATCTAAAAGTCGCATTAGAGTTCTTATCTAAATGACGCCAACGCAATTAAGTATTCAAAGATTCTTTAGCAAACAATTAGTATTCCCGTCCGTTCGATATGCTTCAGAGTCTTTCCATGAGATCGTGTGAAATATATTCACTGTTGAAATTTTTTTAGCGACGTTTTGGTTGGCTAATTTAACGATCATCCGGATACAGCTTTCCATGCGAATGTTTCGGTTTTAATCAGCGTAAATTGAGATCAGAACAGTTTAGGCATCCGTTATGAAACACGTGTCGTATAATTCAGTTAGGATAGGTTGGTCACGAAACATAGTACTCCTTGGCACTAATTTCGTGGAACACAGTTTCTGAAAGTTAATGCAGCATTTTATTGCAACGTGAAAGCTATATTGATGTTCGATCATGCCAAATAATGGAGATTAAAGTGTGACTCAAAAGTGCCACAAATAATTTCAACAGACAATCCTGCTTGAAAGTAGTTGGATAAATAGGAGAGAGTCGTATCGTGTGTTAAAATCATTTACTAAAATGTCTGTTCCAATGAAAGAGCATATCAAACGAGCGATTGGAAAATAGCTCTAAAGACCTATATCCCTAAATGCTAAATTTAAATGTATTCAATGCTGCAAATGAAAAAAATATGTTATGAATAGGTTTATATTCCCACTACGCAGATGGAGAACAATAATGGAAATTGGCGAAACATATACTCGAAATCATAAAGAGATTGTAATGTTAAATTTATTGGCAAATATTAGTGGAAATGATAACATGTTACATAAAAAGCTTATTAATCCCACTACCTAGGTGGGAGACTGATGGTGACTATGATATACTAGAGCCAATGGTATGAAGTATGAAACACGTTATGTTCACAAGATGCAGGTAGGAAAGTAAAAAGATCAAAAAGTTTAATATTGTATATGTACACTGAAGTTTAAATCTTGCTCAAGACGTTTTACAGAATGTTAAGCAGACAAACTATTTAAATAGTTCGTTACATATTGCTCAAGGGAATCAAAGGGAGGGTTGGTAAGTTTGAGACAACTTCTGGTAATTGCGAAGTTTTCAATGAAGAGAATATACATCTAACAGAGTCCGATATCAGTATGATACTTGAAAGCCAGACCAGTAATTACACTTACTACGAGTGTGTATCTTGCCTTTTATTGGTAAATTTATATAGATTTCTTATTAGCGAGTAGGTGCAATTTTATTGGTAAATTTATATAGATTTCTTATTAGCGAGTAGGTGCAATTTTATTGGTAAATTTATATAGATTTCTTATTAGCGAGTAGGTACAATTTTATTGGTCAGCTTAATCGATACCTTAAACAATATATCACATTACACCTTGTTATTAGTTATCGCTTGGAGAACAAAGCCAAGTTAAATACAAGCGAAATTCCGTTGATTAACTCAAAGGATCACCCGAACGGCACGA
The DNA here is from genome assembly GCA_029931535.1 of Margaritifera margaritifera. Taxonomy (NCBI): domain Eukaryota; kingdom Metazoa; phylum Mollusca; class Bivalvia; order Unionida; family Margaritiferidae; genus Margaritifera; species Margaritifera margaritifera. Next base: position 1,580,972 of record JAQPZY010001386.1, on the reverse strand, counting down.
GACAGTGACTACGAACACACTTTGAGAGCGAGAACGGTATCTTCCCACCCTTAAGCATAGCAAGAAACCAAATAAAGTCGTTGCATGACTCATATATTTTGCTTATTTTTACAGAATAAGAACGGGGGTATGTTCGATAATTAAAAGAAGAAATCGAAACTTAATGTGATTTCAAAGTGCTACAAACAGTTCCAGCAGAAAGCCTTGATTGAAAATAGTGTGATAAATACGGTAAAATCATATTGTGTGTTAACGTCTTTTTATTATAAAGACTGTTTAACTAAAATGGCACAGCAAATAATGATTCAAACACACTCTACAGGGACCAGTATTATCACATACTAAATTTACATGTACAAAATGATGCAAAATAATAACGAATGATACAATGAGGTTTCTATTACTATTACGCAAGTGAATATTAATTACTGTTATCCTCGCTTACATGACGAGTACAATTGCAAACAACATAGACCGTGATCATAATGCGCCAGCAGATCAGGGTATATGTTCTTTGTTCTACTGATTGCTCCTACCAAACTGCATAGACTCAGATCTACCGGCTCATTATGCGACGGCAGATCTGGGTCTGTGCAGTTTGCAGTTGGACTCGTCTTATAAGTATGGATACACTATTCACCAACAAAAGGCTGACTGAGGGTTATTTGGGTAAAACTTGCTTGAATAATAAAATCATACACTAGCAAATAGTTTGTTTGAAAATAGATGATCATACGGGCAAATAAAAACAAGGCACAAGATCGTGTGTCCAGGTATTATAAACACATCATCTCCGCACTCAAAGCTGACTGAATGGAATTAATGCTAAATTTGTAAGTATATATAATCAGAAGAATGTAGGTTTGTAATAAATGCTTGAAAAGATATTAGGCAAGTAGAAGAATATTCACATATTAAATTGTATACCACTTAATACGAGATAAAGAACTTGAAATACAAAATATATATATTCATGCATACAAAATATAAAAGGACTTTATTTATAGTTAGGAAGATCAGACACAAATCTAGCATCCAGCGTCAAGTATCGTTTAGCAGCATAAATGGCGCACGCATTACTCTAGAAATACTATTAAAAGAAACCCGAAACTCTGATAAAATATTATGTAGCCACAGAAAATAGCAGGTATTTTCTAGAGATGCTGTTGAAAATATACCGAAACTATGGATATATCAGGTAAATGATACAGGATCTGACATCCAGATCACCTAAAAAGTTATAGGAGGCAATTTTATTGAGATACTGTTGAGAACAAGCAGAAACTATGAATATATCGAATAGATCAGATATAATTTGATATCCACCGTCAAATATAATGTAACCTAAGAAACACATTAGGTACATCTTTGAGATACTGTTGCAAATAAGCTGAAACTATGGATATATCGAGTTGATGAGATTTTATATGGCATCCACCGTCAAATATAAAGCGATGTAACCAAAGAGTATGGAAAATACTTTTCTTGGGATTCTATTGAAAAGAAGCTAAAGCTAAGGATATTTAGCGTAGATCAAACATAATCTGGCATCCACCGTAAAATATAATTTAGCCTTGCAAATATAGCTATTTATATACTATTTAAGTCGAGTAAGCAAATGTAGAAAATCCTTTCCAGTTGTAATGATCTCGTGACGCATTCATAAACATGACTAATTCATAGCGAAATATACAGTAACCAGTCATAAACACAGTAACCAGTCATCTACACAGTAACCAGCCATCAAATATGAAACATGGATATAAACATGAAGAATACAGGAGATGAAGAAAGAAAGTAAACTGCAATTATTGATTGTATTGCAACAAATTTTATTAAAAATGAGGGAATTTAAATTGAGATTATACATGCATTCAACCAAGACAACTGCGAGAAAAAGTGCGAGATTTTGTAATAAGGAACCACTGCATATAATCGTTTATAAATATTTAGAAATATTTTGTCGATGCAAACAACCAGACGTTTGCAAATATTTTGAAATATTTTGTCGATGTAAGCAACCAGACAGACCGCTCACCGTCCTTTTCCGGTTTCTAGAACAGTTCATTTTTAGTACAAACTGTGCCGTCTGCATGCAATATTTGTAATGTATTGTTTTAATATTTCTATAAAAATATAAAAAAATTGAACAAAATAAGGTGTAACTATTGTATACATGTGTTCAAAAGAATGTAACTCCCAAAGTTACGGAAAATTTTACGGAATTATTCAGAGCGTATGTAAAACGGCGAACGACATCACATCTGTTGTCTGAAAAAATAGACTCGCCCACGCAAATATCACGACCGTATTACCAAAGAAACTCCCGTTTGGTTTTAAACGCCAACAAGTTGACAGTGTGAGGGATCCATTGGGGATAATCAGGTTAGAAATTATAAATTGATGAATGAAATGACTAAGTTTTGTGCATTTTTTTTATCCTTGATGCTTTTTTTTTTAAAAATCGGTTGAGGGGAGTACAAACAAACGGGAGGGTAAGAGAATACTATATATCAATGGAAAACAAAATGAAGAAAGTAAATAAGATTTAATATAATGCATAATATGTGCACATCGTGATCATCGTTCTTCAGTGAGCATGAATTCGAATGTATTTTGCGGTTCGCACACAAAGAACAGTACAAAAACGGCGCGATATTTTGAGAATGAATTTTTAGTGAAGGGCTTAATTGATATGTGCAAAAACCCAGTAGTCTCTTACTTGCTATAATTCAGAAACCACTTCGGCTAAAGAGTAGGGAAGAGTGTCATTGACAGATTATATCCAGGGTTAGGAGAGCTGATTCATAAAACTCAGCGTTACCTATTTTAAACGCTACAAATGGAGAACAGGTTAAATTTTCAAAAAGTGATAAGAATCCCATTTGCACTGAAAAGGCGTTGTTTAAATGTTCTTTCCTGAGCAGGGAGAGGTGAATAAGTTATTTGTTTTATAGCATTTACTATTTTTGACAATTAAAAGCACTAAGCCAAATGCGAAACCGTAAAGAAGATCACTATTAGTGGATTTTAACCGCCTCGACTTATTTGTCATCACATGGATGACGACTAAATGCGTCGGGCTCTATTTTGTTTCCATGTTTGCAGTGAAAATGCTTATGTTTGGGGGACAGAGAATTGCAGTTTTAATCGGCATTGAGTGTTACGTTTTACTGGATTTGAATGAATCACCAAGCGTCAATCATTATCTTTACGGGCCGATATGACTGCTACATTTAGATGAAATTGAACAATATACCCATAAAAAATTGGACGTTATGGATCATTTCTAACGGAAAATAATTTCATTTGACTTTTCGCACAACGAGCAGACCACGCTTATTTAATGATGAGAAATGATGATGATGATGATTATTGTTGTTGTTATTATTATTATTATTATTATTATTATTATTATTATTTAAACACAAGATTAGTAAATGAGCATAGCGGATTATCGATTATGGTGTCTTGGAATGTAGAAAAAAATAAAATATGGAAGCTATAAACAACTGTGAGACAAAAAGCGGCACACTAGAACAGTTTTAACTCTTTAGTACGGATTAAAACATGTGTTCTGAAAATGGAAAGATAACAACTTCTTAGAGCATTGGGAAGATAAACCCTTCCAAACAAAAGTAAAACATGTACTACAAAATGATAAACGATAACAGTAAGAAATTAAAAAACTTCTTTGAAATAAATTTAAACATAAAGATAAAGGTAGAGAGGTTAAAATCCCTAAAATGAAAGTTCACAATTTGTTATATAGACAGCATTCTTGTCGGATGTCGAAGATGTTATCTAGCGGTACATCATCAAAAAGCGTCTTGACTGCAAATCAAAAACTTCAGTCTCATATGTTTGGAAGTAGATACACTGGACAAGACAGAGTTGCACTGTCAGTGGACACTGGCCAGGTATGCACTCTGGTCGAGAATCACCCATTAAAGGTATGCATGGGTCACGTGTGTGTCTTCTGTACAAAAGTGGCTCAGTACGGCCCCACCTATGCGAATTGTTCTATCTGAGAATGACAATCTTCAAGGATGGGTTTAATCTGATGCTTGTTTGTAGAGTTTTTATTCCACATACATCTATTTTCCCAAATATATAGAACATACCGATTTATATAATATTTTAAGTCACTATGTGGAAAATTCCATTAAAAACCCGATGACTGCAGGAAAGCTTTACATGCTCTTTTCTTACCCGTAATACCATGTGACTAGGCAGTAGGCCCGCCGAGAGGGGTAATTGCCCCGGGGCCTGACGATTTATAAGTAAGTACTTTGGAACAGCGTATTTTTGTATTATTGTCAAGACTGATTTTTGCTGCTTCTAGACCAGGACGAAGTCGTATGCCAAAAGGTGAATATAAATCTGATTTCTGATCGAACAGCTTTGGTGTTTTTGGGCATAAAAACGATATCATATGCGGGATGGATTAGTGGATTTGTGGATAGTTTGGTTATCACACTGAAGAGCCAGTATCTTTCGTCTGAGATATAGTGATAATTTATTTGCATCAGCAAAGACCTAAATGGTTCCAGACCTAAATGGTTCCAGACCTAAATGGTTCCAGACCTAAATGGCTCCAGACCTAAATGGCTCCAGACCTAAATGGCTCCAGACAATGTCCAAGCCCTTGACCGTGTATCGGATCAAGCATCTGCTGGACAATATTGCGAGATGGTCGTATAATCCAAGTGAAATCTTCGTTGATTAGCTAAAAGGATCACCAGCGCGCCACGAGACAGTGATTACGCAAAAACTGACAGAGCGCCTTCCATATCTACCCACCCTGAACTATAGGAAAAATAAAGTCTTTGATTGAGTCTGACTCACAGAAATGTGCTTATTGACACACGATGAGCACGTTTGTCTTTGCAATTAGAGATTTCATAAATTATACTGCTGTTTATACGCAGTGGCGGCGCGAGGGATTGAGGCGCCCGGGTCAACGTTCTTTAGTGGCGCCCCTACAGAGGCGCCCGGGGGCAATGTTTTTTAGTGGCGCCCTTACTTTGCCATAGATAACAGTTTTTATGTCAGTTGCCAAATTCCCCCCCCCCCCCATGAAAGCACCGGTTACAGCTGTAAAAACACACACACACACACACAAACAAACAAAAACGTTCCCGACGGCGCCCCCTTCGCCTAGCGCCTGGGAGCAATGGACACCCCCTCCGCCACCCCCTCGCGCCGCCACTGATTATACGAGTGACGAGATGTTGGATAGTCGCGACTCACGGGTAAAAGAAAGAGCAATTCACTCGACGAATTTGAAATCATATCGATTTATAATCTTTACAATATCAAATGTGTAATAAAACACAGGATATGCATGCAAATGATGTGTGTTATTTCAAAATTATTGTAATTTTTCTGAGAAACAAAATGTTGCTTGTGCTTGCACACCCAAACAGCATCGGTACATTCTACTACGATGCAATTTGATTTGATAGCTGTTTCATTATTTGACAGCATAATAAATTTTATATATCATTTCATAATGCAAAAACATCCTCTGGGATTTTCGTTTCATCAGTATGACTATTATGCGATCAAACCGTTTATTCAGGACATGATTCCTGGCGATTTCAGATGTGTAAATTTATTACTCATTGATTTTATGATTATTTCTCAGTAAACACCATTTGGTTGTGCTTTCTAAATTTCCTATGTCCACATCACTTTATTAAGTAGATCGATTGATAGGAGTACTTTTTTCGTAATATCTGCCTTGAGTGATGCTTTTCAATTATAAATAATTATGGACGTGAACTCCTTAAATAGTTTACAAAAAGACATTCATTGTGGAAAGCGAAGAGCAAAAGCTCCATTATTTCTCTAAATGATCTTTTTTTTTTTCTCAAAAAGAAATACACTTTTTGATATTTGTCGGTGCTCCTCATATGGAGATCTCCAAGAGATTTACCCTTATGTAGTTTATAGAGTACATAGGTTTATTTTGGTGTATGAAAATTTGGCAAATGTTTAATTGTCTGATGCTTCTTTGTCTGTCTGTTTATTTTGTAGTTTTTATATTCTTTATCTAACGTAACATCTCCCATTTCGACTACTCCCGGAATCGGACCGCACAACAGCAGCAATCACTTTATCACTTTTCTTTTTTTTTTTAATTGTAAACAAGCAAACGTATTCCTTTACAATCATATCACCTCATAATAATTAATTTTACCCTTTCCTCAGACCGCTCGGTGGTCTTATTTGAAAGGTTTTACTGGCGTTGTGAACGGACCCGAATAAACAAAACGAACGCAGAATTATGTAGACATATCTTAGCAGAGAATCTATAATTGCAAATCCAGGACATCTCGAGGTGCAATTAACTAAACAATTCAATGATTATACATTAAAATAAGGAAATACACCAGGATAGATTTGTTTGAAAACGTTTATATGCAAGAGGCTAACAGCACATCAGCACAATCTTGGCTTTAAAATGCTGAGTGAAATTTAGGTACTAAAATGATAAAGGTAAAAACATAAAAAAATTTGGAAGATAAACCTTCTGAAAAAGTCTATACGCATTCCTATAAGATACAAAATAAGAAGTAAAGATGAATAAAATTCTTTAAAAATGGCATAAAATCAAAAGATCAATGTAATCATAGAACGTTTAATCACATTTTTATTCTTCACATAAACAGTTTTCGTTTGGAGAATCCAACATTTTCTCTGGTGGTACATCATTAAAAGGCTTCTTCGTTAAGGTCACATAAAAAAAAAAAAATAAAAAAAAAAACTATTGCCTCTGAAGGTGGAAGTCTATGCACTCTTAAAGAATGTGCTCCACTGTCTGTGGGCACTGCCAAAGCAAGCACTCTGGTCGAGATTTACCCTTCATGAAGGAAGAATGGATCAGGTATGCGTGTAGACACAATGCCACCCTGCTCTATTTGTTCTAGATGATGGATGGCACTCTTCCGTAATGTGTTTGATGTTCCGAAGATTGTTTGTAGACTTTTAATTGCACATATTTTGTCAAGTAGACGAAACACTCCGATTAATACAATACTTACAGTCACTATATGGAATTAAATCGAATGGGATTGGATCTAGCGAAGACAGATAACAAAAACACGTGAATGAGATGTTTATGTATGATGCAAATGAATGATAATTGAATCTCTGACTCCCTGACACTCTTCCTTCCATCTCTAAGAAACTAAACTAAAACAACTGAAAAACCCTACCCTACACATGCACACAACGTTCATAAATGGATATAACAAAATGTTATCGTTCTTAAAAGGATAGTACATCAACAATATCACAAGCTGTATCATTCGTCAACGGATACCATGAATGCATGGATTTATCAACATATACGATTAATGTATGATTTATCAACAAATGTGATCAGTGTAAGTATGACTGTGAATTAGATTGTTATACATGACATTTATTTTAGGTGCAAAACCTAATACTGTTCATCAACAAATATTATACTGTTATCTCACGACATCCCCGACGACGACGTTGAATACTCCCAATCCACAGCTTGCGATGAATGGTTGAGGAATGATCTCGTGTAGTCCACTCCCCACGGCCTGCTAAAGGACCCCTTGGGAACCTCCCTACCCCCAGAGCCGTTTTTCCAGAACCTTTGGCCCCTTGCACTGAGTCGACCAGTATCATCCGTCGAACCAACCTCACCGGTCAAAACTGAATATAGTATTTGCGTTAAACAACCCAAACGGAGTTCAACGACTCCCCGGAACAGCTAAAACTAAAACAACTGAGCGGTGTAATACACGAGACGCACCTAAAATGTATTTAAGTATGAATACAGTGATATGCATTACGCATGCGTACACGTGAACTGACTTCGTTACACATCAAATACTTCTTTCATAAGAACGGCTGTACGAGATTATTATTGTAAAAACATGTTCGTACATGAATTTGTCTTCGACAAGAATAATCGCACCGGATTATAAAAGCTCGAACGTTTCCCATTATGCTGTACTTCCATAGTCATAAAGTCGTCTTAAAATAATACAATATGGACACCATCTATGTTTTCGTTATGAACGCTTATCTGATGAAGGTTTTAACACTGATTAGATGGTCATTTATGCCGTCTGAATCCACATTAAAGGTTCCAACACTGATTGGAAGGTCATTTATACCGTCTGAATCCACATTCAAGGTCTCAACACTGATTAGATGATCATTTATACCGTCTGAATCCACATTCAAGGTCTCAACACTGATTAGATGGTCATTTATGCCGTCTGAATCCACATTCAAGGTTTCAACACTGATTAGATGGTCATTTATGCCGTCTGAATCCACATTTAAGGTCTGATTTATAGTAGTTTCTTGGATTCAAGATACCAGGGGAGTCTATCATTTATCATTTGTTCCATAGCTTTGCAAATACAGCTTGTGTGTGCTTTGTGATGATTGTTTAAATGGTTTGTATGGTGTTTGCCAGGTATGGGTACTCACTCTTACTTCTCGCCATGACGTGGAAAAGTCGCCTTTATCAGAACGTTTTTAAAAATGTGTAGTAGTGAATTGAGAGTTGTTCCATGTAAGCGTTTGAGAAGTTAGGAATAGATATCAGCTGATCACCCTGAAATATCATGGGCGATCGAATGAGTATTTTCGTTCTTTGAGAGCAAAAGGTTTATTGTAATCTTCAGCATTAGGAGATTTATAATTTAAAGAAACCTTTCCGTTCAGGTTTGTGACGCGTGAATAATTATTGGAGAATGTTTGGGAGAACGTTTTTGAAATTTTTGATAGAGTAGTGACCAATTTATTAAATGTCTTGACATTGTTTATAATTGTTTTATTTTTGCCAATGATTTTTTTTATCATATTCTATACTAAGTTAATATTGGAACGACAGTTTAACCTAGATCTCCTTGTTTTCCTCTTTACTGTCTCTAATGATAGATCGAGTTTTCGCTCGGTATATACGGCATTTTTTCAGACTTTCAACCCTTTATTTGGCATTGCAAGCTGATGGCGTCCTTATAAGTATCATCAAGCAGTGGTTTGCTGACACGTTTACGAACTGCCAAAGCGTTTTGTACTGTATGCCCAGTAACATCAGGGAGTACCATAAGTTCGAAAATGAGAATATATCATCCACTACATTTTCGAAACGATCAGCAGTTAAATTTGATTCCAGAGAGACTGAAGCTTATTCCAATATGTTTTATTAACTGTACTTCTCTCACCCATCCCTTGAGGTTCCTGTGTATCACTTACGTATATTGGAAAATGGTTACAATCACATAGATCTGCACCAACTTTTTAAGAGAAGTCACCTAAAAGAGATGGATCAAGGTGGTCACATCTAAGGCTGGGTATAATCATGTGCTAGGATGTAGGTAGGTATACGACGTGTCTTTAAAAAGGCAAATATTATGTTTTGAACCAATGTCTTCTATTTCTTCCCTCTCCCGTTAATATATTTGCAGTCACAAAGCGTCTATATAGTAGGCGTTAACATCTCCAAATAGAAAATAATGTGCTGGTAATTGTTTTATCAGATGGTTAAGATCAGATGTATTAACTGGGGTGCTTAAGAAAAGATGTACTGAGAAAAATGTAAGAGTTTCCTGCATGGACACACGAACGGCTATGGTCTATAATGTACTATTGAGATTAATCTGGTTTTTATGAGTTTTGTTATTGACGATGACACTCCTTCATCGGCTTTATTAGTATTTCCTGTAGGTTGTAGGTTTTGAAATCTTTGAGATTAACTTTCCTATTCTTTATTAAAAAGATCATCTAAAAGCACATACCTATCAGATTGTGTTCGTTAGGTGGCCTTTAAACCTCGGCACTTCCAAGAATTAAAGTGTCCAAAATTAAATTACTGGATGTGATGGAAGTACAGAACTTATGGGAAGTTTACCTGGTGTAGTATCGGGGGATTCCCAGTGTCCATACTTTATAGACTATGCAAATGTACGAAAGAGTTTGATAGTTTCTTCAGATGGTTTTTTGTTGTTGTTGTTATAGTTTTTCTATATATTTTTTTCTTCTTTTTTTCTTTCTTTCTTTCGGAAATGTAGTAAATCCTTTAAGTATTTCTTTATTTCGTTTACACAATTTACAACTGGGTCCAGCGGTTCGCTGCTCTTTTTGCGAGCCTTATCTAACATGTTTTCACAAATAATGTGGGTTTCTTAATTGCCCTACTGTTAAATTAAGTACTGTTGCCATAATGCTTCACTCTCGGTTTGTGTAACTGTTCGCATTTGGGAGGCGTCTACGATTTAAACTTGATTTCTACGTGTGGCCCGGTAAACGCTGTAAAGACAGAATTTGTGAAAGTTATTATGTTTTGTCCACTGCAGCCATGTTCGAATAGGATTTGCTGCCCAAGTTAGATGGATTTCTGAATTCAACAAATGTTTTGGCCTTAGTGAAAGTCATGCCTTTTTCATGCTTCTCGAGTTGTATTTCCTTCTCGTGCTACCAATTTCAAGCAGTCTCTAGTGTAAGAAAAGTTGTTACCCTGGCAACTATTACACGAGATTGTTTCCTTGCTTGGCGATCCATTGTGGCCCTTCTGCACACACCTGAGGCAGTGTGGTTTCCTCTTACAATCATATTTGTGATGAATATATTTTTTGGCAGTTAAAGTAGCGCACGGACTAAAAGGAATGAGTCTACAGGTTTGTTTAAGAATGCGGGTTTCATCGATGCAGGCAAAGTGGCACAGTTGAAGGTCAAGACGTACGTGTTAGATAGAATCATTTTGTCGTGTCGGTGAATGTAATTTTTTTATTATTTTTTATGAGATATGAGATTTTCAAGCAATTCAGACTTACTGCAACCGTCTAAATCCCATAAACGCACGATACCTTTGCATGAGTTCAGAGATTTGTGTGGATATATCTTAATAGGTATCTCCATGAATAACTTTGAACGAATCCGTTTTTCGGAGTGACTGTTGCAGCTGCATTCAACACGTAAATGGCTGGTTCTAATTTTGGGTACACTTGTTGACTCTCCAGTCAGACCCCGGGCCTTTGCAATCACAAAAGGCGAGATCTGTCTAAGCTTTCATGCTCACCAGTTGACCAACAATAAGAATTCGTGACTAATTTCCTTAACTCGAAACAGTTTCCTCTTCCGAGTCAATGGCTGAGTTGTTCCTGATCTATCTGAGACCAGGTTTCTCACTATTGATTGCTGGTTTGCTGTGGTTTGTTTCCTCCATAATGGAATTACGTCGTCACCGGTGCTCCCACCCTTCTCATAGCCCAACAAGGGGACATATCTTGACGTTGCTTCCATGCGTTCTCATATCAAATCTACACAGGGTTATATACTCCAGGACAGGAGAATCCTTACTCGATTGACCCTTGACCCTTGCTTCCGCCTTCAGAGGTTATATCTTTGGAAGGTTTAACAGTACGACAGTATAAATGTTCTTAGTCCCAATTGCTATCTTTAAGTCTAGAGATATATGGAAACTGAATGTGTCATTGGCATAGTCCCTGAGGGTTGGAATGACTATCCGATTGATCAAACTGGGCCTTTCTGACTAATCTTCTATACTGAAGTTGACTTCGAGATGGTGTGTTGCAATTTAGTGACAGCATCATGGCCCTCTTCTCTGCTCAGCTTACATGATTTTCTTCTTCACCGAATTGGGATAGAACGCACGGTAGATAGGTACTCCCATTAGTTACCTATTACAAAATGCAGGAGGGTGCATCAAGTCTGCTCTACATTCCCATGCACTGCTGTTGGAGATTTTATAAACAAAAAAGGACGAAGAGGAACTTTCAATGCAATTCCGTTCGGTCATTTTTATAAACGATTGAAGTCTTCTTTGAAATGATGTTGGCGACCTTTAATTATATAGAGCATTTATATTTAAGGTTTAAAATTGTGACTGAAAAAATCAGTTTATTTGTTTGTATGCGTTTCTTTCCCAATCAAAATAAAGAAATATCAAACTTCCAAAAGAGGGCACCGTTGGAGCAACAAAGTTTATGATCTTATTTGAATAAAATAGGATGTAGAGGCAGATTTTCCATGCGAATAACTGTGATACTTTTTATAATATCTTTATATTTGTGTTGACTTTCGGCAAATGTGCACCTTAATCAAAAGTGATTCTATGTCAGTTAGTCATTGTCTTTGAGAACGGTCGTTTCGAACATTTTCAGCACTATCCATGTTCATCAAGTGTGAATCAACTTCAGTACCTTCTATCCTCTTGATAAGCACTTGTAAATGGTAGATACATGAGTACGCACTGATATTAAGAGCTCTCAAATATAATTGATAAGTATTTAAAATGAAGCTCAATCTTTCATGGAAACACCTGGTTATATGTCTGAAAATCTGGAACTATGGCTTCATAGTCTACGTAGTTTATCTAATTTCATTAACAAATTCAAAGAACATTTAGATTAGTCATTTGATATTGAATGAAAACTTGCTGCTGTAAAGCTAACAAAAATAAACTAAAGGACCTGCTTTCTGCTGATTTATCAAATATCTAACAAATAACCTTGTCCGTACACAACTTATAACGTACTTAGTAATCTGTATGCATACACGATGCATTGGAAACGAAAATTTATTATAAATGAAAATACAAGGATCCTACTTTAAAATCATGGATTTAAATTTTTTTTTGATCGCTTCAAAAGCTTAAATAAATGCGGGAGCGGTTTCAAAAACTGTTGTTTCCTTTCATCATTTGATCAAATAACTACAGTACTGCAACATGTCTTGCAAGTTAACAAGCGCTTAGCAGTGTTAAAATACACTCGCATAATACAGTTATTACTCACCGATGATACTCATTGTACTCACCGATGATACTCAGTGTATTCACCGATGATATTCAGTGTACTCCCCGGTGATACTCAGCGTACTCATCGATGATACTCAGTGTACTCCCCGGTGATACTCAGCGTACTCATCGATGATACTCAGTGTACTCACCGATGATACTCGGTGCATTCACCGATGATACTCAGTGTAATATGTATAAGAATTTTGATGGAAATATACAACAAAAATATTTTCTTGCTAATATTCCTAATTTTTAAGTGAAATGACAAGTTTCCAAGAAATCGTTTATATTACGGAAACATTGACAGAGCATTCATCCTTTAGCGCAAAAGTGAATTGCTTATTGAAGACTTTCTTCGATATTTTTCTCGGAAATGTTTTTTGTAAATCAATCAAAACTATAGCGACAGAAAATGAGCCAGGCAAAGCAAATATAAGTGTCGTGCCAAATTAAAAATTTAAGGCAATGTGATTAATGAAGTATTTCATGCACTCTGGGTTTAAATATAGGTACTGGACAATTATTGCTGGAAACGTTTATGAAAAGTCGATCGAAATATTAATCCGTTGTATATTCTCTCTGAAGTATGATCGCAGACGCGGAAATAAAATGTTAAAAGAATTAAATAAATAGAGACGTGAGCTAAAAGAGTACGAACTCGTTCATTTTTCAACATGTCTTTCTGCAACTGAAACAGCTTCCTAATATTAGTTATGATCATAAATATACCAAATCACGAATAATATGCTAATGTAATTCAGATGCCTGCACGCTAACTTCTTCCAAACATTATGTTTCGTTGTCAGAAATTTTTTAAAGTGCAGTTTACTATTTTGTGAGACTGAGTCTGTCTTCAAATCATTGCTGAAAAAATAAAAAATAAATAAAAAATAGCATTCCGGAAGACAAAATTGTTATAAATTTGAAAAAACAAAAACACAAGAAAGATCTATTTATATATATATATATATATATATATATATATATATATATATATATATATATATATATATATATATATATATATATAATTTATCATGCGGACGACTTAACTTAACGATTTTTCTATTTATCGAAGAAATGTTTTCACACTTACAATATTGTTTTCCAGAACAACATATCCCTAAGTTTTATTATTAGTAACTTAAATACTCTGTTTACAGTACCTATATAAAATAAATCATTAGTCTGAATGCGTTCATGGAGATTGGATATACTGGATATTTCCACATAAGCCATAATCTTACATAATATTCAGCTTTTCATTAAACGTATTTTTGAATGATAATTTTCAGGAACCAATCTGAGGCAATTTTACGATTGTGAATTGAGAATGGAATATACCTAATTCTAATTACTGCAGAATGATGTCACATTAATCGAATGTTTAGCAGATTATTTCAGCTTCTGAAAAGTTTTACTTTGAACTATAACTTAACATTAAAATCCAAGGGGCAATGTAGTTTTGGGAAAGACCTTTAAATTATCTACTGAGAGAATACATTGATTGTAATAGAATATATAGAATATATACTGGGATTAGCATTCAAGCAGCGAAATCGCAGTCTTGGAGTTACGTTGTCTTCTGCCGTACATTGCGTGTTGTTCTCTCCCATTTTGTTTTTCCAATAAATAGTATGGACTCATGGTACTAATTATATGGAAGAATGGGAACCAGTCTATAAATGGGTGAAGGTAAAATAGAGTATATATGGGTTTGGCTGGCCATGATTGGTTGATAATGAAGATTACAATTTTAGTAACAAGAATCTGTTGAGAGTTTATCCTATTTGTAACTGAAAAATAGAGACAATGTTTTCTTTATGAAATTTCAGTCCTTTTACAGAATTGACTTTGGAAAACTCGTTACTGAAATTAGCTCCTTGTACTTTAGGTGCGGAATTGAAAACATATGTTTGAAACACATGTAGTTAAAAAAAAGATGCCACGGCTCATATGGTTTTTAATACACAGAAGCTTGCATCAAAGATGTGTCTATACTGAGAAATATAGGTTGATCATAAGCATTCAGAAATTTAAAGTTATTGAATTTTTAATATCATGGTGTTGCCATAGGTTTACTATGGGAGCTGAATCAGTACCGTGAGTCGTATATTATATGTATTACATATCAGAATTTATTATCTTATATTACAAACATCAAAGTCGTGTTGAACGTGATGACCTGAACTATAACAAATTAGCAAAACCGTAAAATCCATGCTACCTTAATATTAAAATAATGCACTATTTGTCTAACTAGTTCAATGAAAGAGCAGATGTGTTTTGTCCTGGGAAGTTCTTATTCGTTGCCATAAGGTACAGTTTCCCTCGCCTTGACATCCGTCTTTTCCTGTACGATTTCAAGCAGGGCGGGATTAAGACCTTTAAGGCCCTAAGCATTGAAAAGAATATAGTGCCCAACCCAAATGTAATTATTAAAAAAACCCGTAATTTCTATTGTGTGTGTGTGTGCCCATGCTTTGATGGTGCCCTAAGCACGTGCTTAGTCTGCCTTTTGCGTAATCCAGCACTGCTTTCAAGAGAGTAACGAATCCTATGAATATGCAGATTATATCATGGAACAGAGTTGACTAGTTTAGGGCCGGTTGCTGGATCAATCCCAAAATAATGTGATGTGTCTCGAGATCCTGTCTTCTCTGTGGTTTGTAAAAGTCTGAAAATGAAATTAAAAATCTGTAATTTGGCTTATAAATGTCTTGATGAGCTTTCAAAAAAGCACTCAGTATTGCATTAGGAACCCCCTATAGACAGCTGATAACTCTGCCATTATCTAAGAACACCATCAGTCTAAAATTTCCGTGACTGGATTCTTTTAATGTGATGGAGTGTAGTTCTTTGACATTTAAGGTGAACAGTATCACAGTCATCATATTAAGGACTGTGCTCTTTATATGTTAAAAATAACAATTGAATGAAACACTCAGTTCACTCGTTGATTCGTCGTCTATCCCTTGTTGAATGTGCATTTCTCTCATAACTATTTGGTAGCTGTGTAAAAAGCTCAGACAACATAATTGCAACATCATTAAGCCACAATCTACTTGAATTTCATTTGTTATATCCCTTACGTGATTTCAATGTAGGATACTTGGCATTTAAATGAAGATTGATTAATGTCATGAAATATTTATTGCTGCATTATATCGGCTTTTATTGCTCACGCTATCATGGACTTACACCGATTCCACGTTGTCATTTTTGTGACAACATATTTTGATTTTGAATATTATGAAATTGTGCATCGTACTATATGCCAAATATCCTTTTGTTATCCTTTTGTTTCCTATAATGAGCCTCAAAGTACAAAGTAAGACTGTATCGTTTGGAATACACATTATATATAAAGTCCATCATAGTCTTCAAAACCATTTCATGAGGAAAGTAATATTCTGATAGAGAGTAAAAAGCACCAGATATTTTTCTGGCCTAAACATTATTGACAATGTTGTAAAATATGTGTGGATTTATATTAGTTTAAAAGACCCGAAAACTTTATAGGTACTTAGAAATGTTCACCATGTATTTCCGTTCATGCATTTGAGTGAAACGCTGACAGATAAGGGTCATGACTACAATAATGGACTCTCCTTTAGAGGTAAATATAATGATATGTGCATGAATGTAGAAGACTTTTATTGCACCTCAGCACAATAGTGGTTATATGGTGCCAGTTAAAGGTAAAGCTGTAAAAATGAAAACATAAATTGCACAAAAAGGTGGAACATAAACCCTTCTAAATAAATGTAAGCACGAAGTACAAGAAGATCAAATATAAAATGATAATATATTAAAATTATGTAAAAGGTATCGAAACTAAAATATAAAGGTAACATATTTTAAATCCTTAGCAAAATACGGTCAATTTTTTTCCATATAAACCGCAATCCCTCAAGAAGATCAAGCTTTTCTCGGATGGTAGATCATCATACAGTTTCTTTATGCAGTTCACGTCGACATAGTTCTGACTCACGGGATGGATATCAACACACCCGACAAGAATGTTGTCCACTGTCAGTGGACACTATCATGGTATACTCTCTGGTCGAGGTTCACCCTTCAAGAGGTATGCATGATTCAGGTATTTGTCTGTCCGATACGCGATTGGCACAATACCACATCATCTCTGCGATTTGTTCTATACGAAGGGTACCATTCTCCAATACTGAGCGTTATGATCGGAAGTTTGCTAGTGGAATTTTCATTCCACATATTTTGCCAAATATGACGAACATCCTTATTTATAAAATACTTGAAGTCAGTATATGGAATCTTCCATTCGGAAACGGCTCACTGCAGGGCAGCTTTGGCTGCTTAATCTGCTCTCTCATTACCCTTTATACCAGTTGGACTGGCAGCCAACAGTACAAAATACATTTCTCAGATTGTATGAGCACAATACATTTGGGTCTTTCGTGTATGTCATGATTTAAAACTTACCTAAATTTCGTTAACGTTATAAACTGTTACCATTTAGTTAATTTGAACATATTGTTTGCCAAAACTTGCAATCTACAATGTAAAACGACAAAAATTAATTGTATCAACTTGCACGTTGTTTGCCATGATAAAATTATATATTTAGGATGCAGGCAGGAGATATATAAAGTATATCAATTAAACAGTTTATGAGAGAGAGAGAGAGAGAGAGAGAGAGAGAGAGAGAGAGAGAGTTTGGTGCAATTTGTGCATGAGTTATTCTGTGTGATTATACATTTGTAAATATGTTTGTTTTTATTACAAACGTTTTGCAATTCCAATTGAAAAGAAGGTAATTCTACCAAAGAATGGCATAAAAGAGGTATGAAATATCGTCTTCTTACATCGGGTGAATCAATCTGTAACATGTCGATTCTGAGATTCTGAATCCTTTTTAGTACATGGCAAAAGTAAAGGAATATATCGTGAATGAGTTGTTCTATATATTTAGAATATTACAAATCTGACGACTCTTGCTGATAAACTCTTTTCTACATACCTATTTATATAAAACCCTAAATATTGAGTATTATTTTTTTTGGCTGTTGCTTCAAGTTCGAGTATTTCCTCACTGGAGAGAATTTCGCAGAAACAGTTGTACATTGGAACATAGGAACGCAAAAACAAATCCGTAGTGTCACGCATATTTAATTGACGAAGAAACAATGCTTTTAAACAGCACTTATGGATAGCCACTGACGGTATTACTGGGTGCAATTTTGAACTATTACATTCAGAATAGTATCTTCACACTGAAAGTGTTATATATCTACAAAAACATAAGTGTCCATATCATAACCATGGAAACAGTTTCAATTCAGAGTGCGGATCATTTATTGAGACCCAATCAGGAGACGTGTGCGGAATCATGTATATTTTACATAATATTATTTAACTCCGGGATTTGGCTTATGAACATAGTTTGGGATGATAATTGAACGTTGCTTTAGAAAAATATTTCTGCAAAAAAGACGTGTTCTACCGCATACAGCTATCAGATAACGCGAATATTATCAACTTCTTTCTACAGTTATACAAAAAGTGTGAGCGAAGAAATTGAGTCATTTGTTAGATATCTCCGGTGTTGATAACGCCAGCTTCCAACGGATTGATGATTTGTTCCTGTCCTGGAGAAAAGATATGTATGGTTAGGTGCGTTATAAAACTTCACTGTTGTCATTAATTCCATATACATTAGTAATCACCGAGATTTGGATATAGCATAAGAAGTTTCGGTCTAGAACGCTCTCAAGTGTCTAGGATTACTAGGCGCAAGGCACCAGGACCCTAATCTTTTTATACCCATGCTTCTGCTCAGAGCCGCCGTAACTGAATGTTTAGCATGTCGGACTCACGACAAGAAGGGTGTGGGTGTGTCTGTTTGGAATGCACCTTACTTGCCTTAGAACGATATAAAATTCACGTGAGGATGTACAGCAAACACAAAGAAAATTTAAAACAAAACAACAAACAGCAAAGAAATCATACGCTCAAACATTGAAACGCGTGTATAATATATTGTTCGAACTAAAAACTCTGGCATCAAACATTTTTTATTCTCTCATTTGAGAAGTACTCTCATTACGGTCAACTTCCATTGTATGTAAAACACGCATACTGCATATTGTTAAATGAGAATATAGAATGCCTCAGCCGAATTTACAAAGCAGTAATATAATTATGAAGTAGTTCATTTTTGAAGTAATTCAATTTGATGAATAAAACAGATCTATGTCATTTGATACATTGTTATCAAAATTAATCTTGTTATCTTAAACGTTTACCAATTTGGTAGCAAGACTTTAATAAGTTACTGATCTCGGCGGCATTTTGTTAATTGTACAGAGAATTTGGTCTTCAATATTTCTGCTGATATTTTTCCCTATTACAAATTTTTGATTTAAAAATACGTTTCTTTTTGCAATTAGCATAAAATATTAAAAACATACAACATTTTTGAACTAAAATAGATTTTATGTCGCCATGATGATAACTAATTAAAAGCATTCGGAAAAAATATGCGTCAAATCCTATGTTTGCAAATGTTTTACTAATAGAAATATTAAATTAAAAAAGGGTTACAATTGCTTTGCAGGCACACACACACACATATATAAATATATATATATATATATATATATATATATATATATATATATATATATATATACTAAATCAACACGGCTTCAAATGTATGGACGGGACATCAATACTGGTTAAACGATGTGGTCATCGCGTGAATTGCCATGCAACTATTTTATTGACACGATTGTCGGGTAAACTTATTGGCAACTTTATGTCATTAAAAAAGCCCCTCAGTCAGCTGACAGAGGTCATTTCAGACTTTCTTTATATCGCGTCTAATTATTTAATTATTTTATCTAAATCACATGCCTAACTCTTGTTGATGCAGTGAAGTAATCCAAATGTATTCTTGCAATTGTCAAACTCATTCCCAAGCACAAAGTTATTATAGAGCACAGACCAATACATTCGAAACTGAGAGTCACTTTGATTTAATCTGCCACTTTAAGCGAGAGTTTGGTTACATTGAATTGCCATTTTGTCAGTCAGATTTATTGGTAAGATGCTCTGAACAGTGATATTGCTCTAAATGACAGATACAGAAGATTGCGTTGGTTTATTAATGATTGACAGGGTTAATTCAAACTTTCTTTGTAATTTTAATACAGTCTACATTTTTAATTCGATTCAACCAACTTAACCAATTCAATAAGCAGCAATTGCATGACAATTCCATTGAGTTATCACAATATTTGCAAATATACATCCACCTTGTTCTTAATGCTGCATTAGGTTTCGGAATGCTAATGAGTATATAGCTAGAGATTCCCATAAAATTACTGACATTGAGAGTCAGAAAGATACGTTTGGAAACTTGGAGTGAATCAACTTAAAGAGGCAACCTATTTATCTAAATCTCACATCATATAACTTGGGAGGTTTAATGTGTGTGTGTGTGTGTTTGTGTGTGTGTGTATGTGTGTGTGTGTGTGTGTGTGTGTGTGTGAGAGAGAGAGAGAGAGAGTGATGCAGATAATTTTTTACTTTATTTTTGGAAATGCTGTAGATGCAACGCCGAGACATAATTGTCTTCTTGCAGATGATTCCATTAGTAACATTATCGGTAGTTATGTCCCCCTCCCCACTCGCACATTAAGAGGAAGTGTTCAATACAATCTGATTAAAATCGAGGTATAAATATCAATACTAG
Organism: Margaritifera margaritifera; assembly: GCA_029931535.1. Lineage (NCBI taxonomy): Eukaryota > Metazoa > Mollusca > Bivalvia > Unionida > Margaritiferidae > Margaritifera > Margaritifera margaritifera. Next base: position 1,560,417 of record JAQPZY010001386.1, on the reverse strand, counting down.
AGCTGACATCCGCTTATACAAGGTCATGGGGTCTCGATTCTCCAATCAATCTGCAGCTTTCATGGTGTTGAAAGTGAAACCAAAATGCAATTCGGAACATATCTTTTATAACGATAACTCTCCTAAACACACAATGCAACGCGTTAACTGATATGCCTACTACGAAAAGGTAGACAGAGAATTGCAAAGGTCGGCAGAACATGAATTATTTTGGTGCCTGTCAGATCACCGTTAGGTAGGAAATTGTGATGCATGTATTGTGGTTTATTCAACAATGCATAAATCACCGTATTTATTTCCTAAGAGCTTTCTAATAAAATTGAGACTGACATGAGTTGATACTTTGAAGGAAAGATTTGAATGCCTGCTCAAGACTCCAAGAACGTTTTTTTTTTGGAAAACAAACTGTTTCAAAAGTTATCTTTGCTTTGCGAGAACATGAGATTCCATATTTATGACACAAAGAAATCCGTTGAATTTAAACTCTATCAGCATGACTAATCCAAATGCTTATCATAAACAGAACACCTGATGATATCCTTTGTTTAATTTCGTTATTGAATGATTTCATTGCTATTATTCCAGTGATTTCAATGTATTTGCGCCGTTGGAATGATAATCCATAAATCATATTTCCTTGTCAAAATATTTATCAAATCTATGAGTGAAAGGGACACATTTAATTACGTATTCCATTGAAAATTATTTCCAAACGTCATTTGAACAGATGATGCTAATAAATATTTGTATGCATTCGTAATGAAACCACTGAATAAAACATTGTCTCCTTCTCAAAGAATCGCTGATTGAACAGGTTAAACATACTGATTTTAAAATGTCTCTCTCTGATATTAGAATTAGCATCAAGACTCGAAAAGATTACATTGTTAGATATCAGCGTTTGAAGCACGGGAGTAACTGTCCAGATGATATATAAGGAACTATATTTTTTTGGTCATATGTTACAACTTTGTAAATGTTCATTTTATTTTTTTTTTTTTTTTTTTTTCGTTGTTCTATTTTGACATTTCTCAATTACGTATCATTTTCTGCAGACCAGATACTTAAATTTATTTTGTACGGTGCTATCATCAGCCAATCCAATTTCGTTCATCAGAATTTAACTATTTTAAGCGAAAAGGCAATGACTTCTGCGTGTGGTATATGAAAGTATTTTTGTCGCCAATCAATCTAAATACAACATTATCATAGAATAATAGAAAATCATTTCAGGATTTCCTAAGCCATGGATATGAAACTCTTCTTTAGGACTGATACCGTTTTCTCCCCTTCAATGAGAATGATTTTCGCACTTACTATTTCATTAGAAAACTTCTATCAATAAAACTTTATATTCTGAATAAAGAGTCCTAGAATGCAAATAGCAGTTTCGACAAAGGATTTTCTGGGAGGTATATAAACCATTTCAGTGTCATTGGGCTATTTTTTTCTTGTCAAATAAAATTGTGAAACTGCACTCATAGCGAATTGTACTTCCCCTAATAAATAAACAATGATAACGTTACGCCGAAAAATAGAGATACTCGTAGAGAAGCATAAAACAGATTCTGGTTAATACACGACATTGCAGAATACTCGGAGATTTATTTGTTTGGTTCAATGTAATTTGCTGAAGAAAGAAATCATGAAAATAAAAGGCGAGATATAGATAGCTTTACTTTTGTTACTCTTAGAACATAATTATTAACTTGAGAGCGATAATATCAGAAACTGTGCTGCTCTTTCACCATGGCAATATGTCTAGATTGGGTCGTGCTCGAGTTCTGCAAAGGTGGTGGGCATGTCTGCATTGGGACCAGCCTGGAATTCTAATTCAAACAACACTTTGGCTTCAACGAATAGGGCACTAAGTATGTAATTTGCATGAACACTTGACAGTTTCAATATGTAAACATATAATTTTAACTTGAAATACAAGTTCTTGACCACAAGCATTCGAAGGTCATTCCATATTATCCTTTTTTCGATTCAAGTTTCTAACAAGATTCTTTTGGTGAAATACGAAATTACAATGGAAGAGGTTATATGGCACCTTGACGCTTTGCTTATGCATTCTTGCACGTGCTAAGACTGGGCGCCACGCAAATATGAAGTTAAAGCCGCTAATGTGCTGTACTCTCAACACTGCTCAGCAAAATCAACAGTTTAGAGTATTTTTCTTTCATTTTCTCTTTCCGTGTGTCAAGAGAGTCATAGTGGATCAGTGGTTAGCATGGCGGACTAGCTACCAGAATGCTGCTGGTTCTAATCCTGCAGAGATCATAATGCGGCGTCCACCGTGGTGTGTTTCTGGACAAGTCAACTTTCTTCGATTGCCTCAGCATAATATAATCTTGGATATTTTGACTTGCTTTTAAACGCCAATAGATCATTTTACTGCGTCAAACGTGCCCCTTCAGTATCATAAACAGTATGCATGTATGTAGAGGGTTTAACGGCACATCAGCACAATCCTGTTTGCACAGTGCCAATTAAAAAATAAGTTCCAAACATCTGACGATACACATTTCCGCGAGGAAGATAACCCCTTCTGAATAAATGTAAAAATACAGTCATACAAAATAAAATACACAAGGTTGAAGATGTTACAAATCTTAAAAAAGTATATAAAATAAAAGATAAAAGTAACTTAATCTATCCCGAAACTTATAGGGTCAAAATATGTTTTATAAATCGCATTCTTTTAAAAGGACAAATAATTTTCTCTTTTGGTACATCATCAAACAGCTTCATAAATGAGTTCCAATCAAAAAAGGTCTGTCACACTGGGTAGAAGTCGACACACTCGACAAGAGCTTGTTTTACTGTCAGTGGAAACTGACTCGGTATGCACTCTGGTCGAGATTCTCCCTTCACTTCAGTGTAGAAGTGGGAAATGAATCGGTGGACGTAGAACTATCTGGTCCTCTTGTGACTGTTGAATGAGTATGTAGCATTATTATTGCATTGATAGTAAATTTGATATTGGACTTAACATTAAGAAGACCTAGGCTTCTTCCTATAAACTTCGACTGGATTAGTTTTGAGTTGGAAGTTAGCCCTGACATGATGAATATCGACTTTACGGAATACAGTTTGAAGGTCTTCATGAATTTTAAGTAAAGTTTACATTTACTCTAATAGCACCAAGACCATGACCAAGGTAAATGTTCCATCCTTTTCTATAAAAAATGAGAGTTTGGGATGACAATATTTCGACCCCGAAGTTTCCCTTACATATTGCACTAGAATTTCTTTAGCTGTACCTTTTTGATGGGAGATGAAAAGGTGGGTAGAGTTATGTTGTATGGATAAATATTTGGTTTCTCGCATTGCCCTAAATGTGTACAGAGTTCGTCAACGTGAGAAAGCTGAAATACGTTTATCCCATGTGACAGCTCTTGATAACACCATTTGACAACATCATTATGTGAAATAAATGAGGACATTCGACGACATCATTATGGGAAATAATTAATCTCTGTCGTGGGTCTTGTGAGGCTGATATGAAAAAGACTCTTCTGTCGTGTAAGCAATGATTTGAATTTACTACAAAGAGTTTCCAAGAAACATTCGAAATATGAATTTTAAGAAGAAAAGAAACAATTATGTCAGTTTAATGCTGCGTATGTACTGATCATCTCTCATTTAGTTTAGACTAATAAATATTTAAAGATTTCAACAAATCAGTGTTCTCGTTTCATACGCCATTTCAGTTTGTCATTTCGATACGCTTCACATTTCTTCCACGAGATGATCAAGTACAATAGATGCACTGTTGGTGTATTCGTCGGTCTTTCTCATGAGGTGATATTTTAAGGAATTTAGCCTTTCTTACATTATGTCCTATATCGGAATATCTTGGCGTAATGAATTGTTGCCGAATTTGTAATCCTTGGAGTTGTGGCTTTAGTTTCGCGATCTTTTCTTATAGGAAACGTGTTAACAACTTTTTGATTAGCTAGCTGAAAGGTCCTTTGGACCCGTTCTAGCTGAAAGGTCCTTTGAACCCGTTCTCCTGTATGATCATTTCAGCTCTTTACAGCATATGTTAAAAGCAAGAATGTTTAAGCATCCATTTTGAAACCACTTTCTCATAGTTAAATGGTAAATAATGAAATAACATACCCATGTACATAGTTTTACTTGAACACGGTTCTGAACGGTCTAAGTGAGCATTTACTTGTCATACGAAAGCTATATTTTGTTGTACGCAGACCAATACTAAATTGTAGCAATGACTTTAATACAAATTTGAAGGTCATGTCTCATTAAGAAAAGGATGCATTTTTAATTTTTTCGTTTTGCACATCATCAAATGTACATTCAGAAAACTTGCTATCTATGCAAGTGATTTAGACATTTTATTTTTTTGTTTTAAAAACAACTAACGGTTGCTAAGGGAATATATGCTGCCTATGCTTATAAAACCAAGCGGCATTGGAAACATTGGATGTAGAGACAATTTGTCTCGATAGCCTTTCCATTATTTGAGAGCATAAGGAATTCCTAATCCTATTAGAAATCATTTCATGTGATTTGTTACATTATCTAAATGACTAATCAGGCAATCAAAATGCATAGTTGACCAGAATGTCTGGCAATGGCAGCTATTCAGTTTCATGAATCAATAATATTATGTCCATTCTCCATTAACTGCTACATATTTCGGCTATTTAAACGAAGATTCAGAAATCATGTCCCTATTTAGACCATGCTTCATTAACAACATCAATGGCGAGGTTAGTTTTATTATATCTAAATAAAGTTTAACGTCTGGAGCATCTATAATGATGGATATATGATGCGATTCATGTTCTTTGAAAGATGTTCATAATGGATAGCGATGATTAAAAGCTCTAATGCTTTCCAGATACTTTGAAGTTATTTATTTTTGTGGATATATATTTCGTTGTTTTATGCAATATGACATATTTGACCGCAATTATATTTGTTGTTTGTGGAATATGGTCTTATTATTTCTAGAGAAGGATCACAGTTCGTTGTGTCTTTAAAACTGGTAAGCCTCGAAAAATGATATATTGAAAGTAATTGTTTGACACGAAACTAAATTGCGGATAGGTATTAATCCTTTTTATAATGCAATCCCTTAAAATATTAATCGTTTCTTGTATATAATGTACAATGGATTGTTTGGCCAAAGAGAAACGACTGGCGATTTTGGTCCAGATATGTGTCGTTTTATTTTGTCATGATTCTTGGAAGCTTTTGGATAACACGTATTTGTAAAGCAATAGAAAACAATCAGTAGTAGAATGGCATACACATAGCTAACCAGATTGCAGTTAGGTCATAAAGTTCCATCAGCTTGATGTGGGAGGCTATAAGAAGACATCATTCAAAGACTTTACTCTTAAAATATTATATTAATTTTCCTGTTGTGGAATGTATTACTGTTTTCTATAATAATGTTTTTTTTTAATGTTTTAGACTTGTGACATAAATAGCATTTCATCCGTTTGTATGCTTTTTGTACCAATTGGTAAATTTGACGAATTTTTATCTTTCGAAAGATAACCAACGGAACACACAAAGGGTCATGTTGTTTCGCCCAAAATAAAGCATTTTAAGGAGGTGCTAAGAACTGTGACACTTTTTCGAAGAATGTTGACATAGCTCTAAGGTTTGTGCAGCTTACACAATCAGATTGTACAACAGCAACAAATTTTTATTTCGAACACCATTGCACCATCTATGTTTATTGGATGTTAATGAATTTCGGTGCCGCTTGATAAGCAGAGATTACCACTAGATAAATTAGTACGTAATGATATCACTAGATATCCGTACCTGGTATACTCTTGCGAAGTATATAGAACGCCACTTTATTTTTCATGCAAACACCTGGTTTTACATATTAAAATCGTAAAGTAACTATTGTTTCTTCACTGTTTACGTAATTCTTCTCCTCTCACTAACAAATGCAACGAACATTTAAATGAGTCGTTAGCTGGAAATGAAACATTTGTTAATGTACAGTTCATATAATATACTACAATATATGTTGTCTGCTATTAAACCAAATACCCAGATAACCCTAAATAATTAGCACGCACTTATAAACAGACATATAAACTGTGTAGACATATACGAAATGAAATCTAGAACAATGTGAATTACGAAAGATTTGCACTAACCAGGTTTCAATGCCCGCTATAGGAAAACTAGTGGAAAACTTCTGACAAGTCAATTGAATTGTTATCCGTTCCATATGTTCTCTATTTGCGAATACGAATCAACGACTCTCAAATTTAATTGTAACAGAATTATTAAAATCTGACGCTCTATTTCGCCTGGACTGTTTTGCGACTGGTGAAACAAGTTATATTCTAGTGAATTTAGGTTAGATGTACATCCGTGTGTTATATATTTGTAGTCACAAACATTTTATGAAATATGTTACATTTTATGCGATAGTCTGTCTCCAAAAGGCTATCTGCGGGCTCCGAGATGTAGAATAGGCATAATGCGTCCATCTGCATGTCGTAAGAGGCGATTAAGGGGCTGCAACATGTTTTCACTGGACTGGATACTTTTAGAAGTCACCATTGTGATTAAATAAACATAATGTTGTTCTTCGATCCTTTAGAAATGTTATGGTCTCAAAGGGCGGTTACAAAGGTCTGAATGAGAATTCTTCTTTGCTCGAGTATATCAATCTGTGGAGCCCTAAGACGAAAATGCAACAAATTAGCGCAAGTCTCTGTCCCCTTGTTAGGTTCCGAGACGAATGACGAAGCAATGTTGTTCCATTATTGTAAAACCAACTAAAATTGAAAATCAATAGTGCGAGGCCTGGTCTCAAAAAGACAAGGAATGATTTAACCACTGATTCAGAAGAGGAAAGTCGTCTGAGTCATGGCAAATGACCACGATTTCTCACGATTGTATCCAGTGATGGGAATCAAAAGATAACAAAGATATCACATTTTCTGAGCTAAAACACTTCAGGGCTCTGCTGGAGAGCCAAAGAGTGCAAAGAAAACAAAACAAACTTAGCTGGAGTCTATTGTTTGTTGCTCATTACTACAAGGCTAAATCTGATAATCTCCTTCCCTTAAAGCGATTTCGGGAGATATCTATTAGTGGTTTTATTTTCACACAAATCTCTCCTCTAGAAGAGTCATGCTATATAGAAATTTGGATGGTTGCATTGAGACTTAGATGCTCGAAATTCTCAGATCTTAAAACGTCTCCCAGATTAAACAAATCCACATTCGCCGTAACAACAACTTGATTTCTACATATACTTACATTCAGACGTTAGACTGTTGTACTTTGCCTACATCTATTAAATCCCGATTATTGGATATCACATTAGACCATTTCATTCCTAATCAATGCTGTGTTTTAGATGCTAGAAATATGGTCACCACAAAGATGGCTGCAAGATGAACCCAGTCTACCCAGAATACGGGCAGGAGAGTCAAAATGGATCATCCTGCACGGAGAAAATCTCTTCTGCGCATTGCTAGGGCAACCACTTGTCAGATAAAGTCTGCCCTAGATGGAATCAAGACAAAGAAATGCAACGTGTAAGCATGAAAAAATCCCGAGCTTCCCTGAGGCAAGAAGGTTTTGTGCAAGCCACAACTCCACAGAATAATAGCGGCAAATCCTATGCCAGCACAGATCAGTTGAAGAAGAAACCTTCCACAAATTATGTCTGTACCCAGACAGACATTACCTGACCATAGTGTGAGACTAAGCTTACAGTCTTTCTACCTCCAAAACCTGTGCAAGCAACCCACCCAAAGAGACTAAAGCAGAAATGGCAATTGGTCCGTCCCACAGTATGACCAATAAGAAATCTAACGCTACACATGAAAAACTGTTTAAATCCAGTCCACGAAAACAGCAGCAAAACACTTGTCCCAGCGGTCATAGTAACAGTATGATACATTTAAAAAATAAAAACAGTTCTACTAGAGAGAACACTGTTAGATCCGGCACACTAAAAAGCAGCAGACGGCTGGCGGTGTTAGAAATGCATGCTCCAAATCGAATAAAGAGCGAATTAAATAATCTACTAGACTTCCGAAAGGATCATACAAACACATCAAGCTCTTCCATAAATTTGAAAGTCTATAAAGTATGGACACTGGTGATCCCCATGATACCGTGCCAGAGAAACCTCACACAAATTCAGTAATTCCACCACTTTCATAAATATATCTGGCACCATAAAACAATGCAGTTGTCGAGATTTAAAGGCAAAATTCGACGCAATAAGGGTTCTACTGAAGGAACACGACCCAATAGCTGTCTGCTTTTAGGAGACTTTTTTAAAAAAAAGAAAGCGATATAGTTAATCTAACAAAGGTCATAACCTACACCAACTTTTCAAGGCATACCGAGAAGGCCAATTCAGGAGTGTCCATCATCATAAATAATAAAACCCCTAACAGCCAAATTAATATCAACATAACATTGCAGGCTATTACCAATCGTGTACCAATACACAAATCTCTTATACTTTGCTTAATATATCTCAAAGCACTTCAAACAATGAATCTGATCTTGAACATCTTATTGTAAAGTTACCAGCACCTTTTGTTTTACTTAGCGAAAATAGGAAACTTTGATTCAAAACACAGTCTTACCTTTTCCAATGATACGTCATATACCTACCTGCATCTCGCCTGAACAATTTGCGATCCATCTTGTTTACTTGACTTCTCTTGAGACGCTGCTGACGACCTTGTGATAGTGACCACTTTCCAGTATAGTTAAGAAGTATTACTTCGAGACCTTTTGGGCTAGGGCAGAGATGGAAATCGAACAATCCAAATTAGAAAACGGTTCAGTCTTCTTCCAAATCAAATTTGGCAGTTGATCGTTTTGACAACTGTAGTGGGTCCAATACCCATATTTATAAAGATACTCCAGGATAATGTTGGTGATACAATACCCAAAGCTTTGGCGACTCTTAAATATCAACAAACCATGGTTCCATGATACATACAAAGACGCCATCGGAGAATAGGAAAAGGTCATTACAAATTTAAATGCCAATTCAGCAACTGAAAATCTAAATAAATACCGTACATAGCGAGCTCAAGCTCGTACCATTTAGAGAGACTAAGAGAAAAACATGGAGATCATAAGTCTCTAGGTTGAACTCTCTCTTCTCTATTAAATCAGTATGGAAATGATACGAAAAATCATTGACAGAAATAAAGCAGCTGTATCATACATCCAGCGAAATCTGATGAAATAGTCACGTCCTTACCATAGATCACAAATACGTTGGCTAAAACTTTCTCGAAAATACCTCACAAGAAAATTTTTCAGAAAGGTACCACCGTTTAAAAAAACCTTAAAAACAAGGTTCCTCTAAATTTCAAATTTGAACCTTGCAATAAACCGTTCATTCTCAAATAACTGCAAGACTCTTCTTTTGCTTGAGCCCACGGCACTTCACCAGGACCAGATGACATCCATTATCAACTTCTGAAACACGTTGCTGATACAGCTCTCAATACATTTCCAACGTTTTCAAGAAAAATGGGAAACTGACGACTTCCCGCCGACTTGGTGAGCAGTATAATAGTGATAGTAGTACGTAAACCTGTTAATAACTATACAGAGCCTTTCAGATATCATTCTATATAATTACCAAACTGTTTTTGCTAAATTATCGAACGAATAATACATAACAAACTCCTCTGGTATCAGAAGCCAGAGAATCATTATAGGTCATCTAGTCAGACCTGAAGCATTTGTTACATAAGCTTTCAATGAGAAAGAACATATAGTTGCCATCTTTTTGGACTTAGATAAATTTATGACACTACATAATGACCTATTCAACCAAGGTATAAGTGGGCTGCATATCTAACATTATATCCAATTTCATAAAACATACCAATTTCAGAGTTAAAGTAAGTACTACACTTTCTGCGAGTTATCCTCAGGAGATGGATGCACATCAGGGCAACCTTTTGTCAGTCACCCTGTTCAACATCAAAATTAGCAGTTTTGAGATACCTTAATCCCAAAACGGACTGCTCGTTATATGTCGACGAATACTGAATCTGCTGTAGATCAAAGAGTGTGAACATTATTGAATATAAAATGCGCATATGTTTAAACAGAGGTCCGAAATAGTCAGAAGAAAACGATTTAAAATTTTGGAAATTGACAACGGTTTGCATGTAACTCCGGCTATTACACTGAATTCATGATAACTCCACACTATCTTCACGGTTTTCTTATTTCTGTTGTGGAGGAAACCAAATTTGCTGAACTTATACTTGATCGTAAACTAACTTTCCTTTCACGTACCAGACCTCTCATGGACAAAAGGCAAAAACGAGTCGTGGAGCAAATCGGAAGGCCTTACTTTTGTTATGCAATCATTAATAAGATCTATACTTGACTATGGCTTTATTGTGTACGGATCGGCTTGTAAATCTTACCTGCAGATGTTTGATCCGATACACAGTTAGTGACTTAGACTTTGTCTGAGAGCATTTCGAACTTCCCATTCAGAAAGACTGCATATTGGGGCAAATGGACCATCACATTATCTCAGATGAACGAAATTGCCTCTTCAGTACACTACCAAACTGCACTATAATCAAACTGCATTATAATCTCTCAAATTGCCCATACGATGTAGTCTTAGGGCGCAAAATATCAAAGCTTGTTCGCTTAGAAACCAAATTTATTTCCACCCTTTGGCAGATGAATATGTCCTCACCTAGAAACAACAAAAATCAATGTTGGAAATATTGCCAAATTCTGTGTTCCAAATCAAAGCCTTGTTTATCAAGACCCTCCAGAATAATATTTAATCTTTGCTAATTCAAAACGTCTTCAACAACAATCCTCTTTTTCAGAATATATTTAATGAAATCAGAGCCCCTTAAAGTGGCTGTACGTTCCTGTATACAGAGGGTTCAAAAGAGGGAACATTATAGGAGCTGCCGCTGCAATACCACATGGCACAATCTCGAGCTGGTTACCGGGTAAACTCTCCATTTTTGCTGCAGAAAATTACAGCCATGCTCAACTCTTTGGACTACATTGGACTGTCTAACAAAAATGGTATCATCATTTTGGATTCCTTTTCCGCACAGAAAGCCTTACAAAATCTTAAATATGAAAACCCGTTAATATCCCAGCTCTTAAAAAAACATGATTTTCTCACTCAATCTGGAAAAAGTGTCACGTGCTGATGGCTAACTAGCTACATTGGTATAATAGTAATAAAAAGGCATATAAAACAATCAAAGCGGTCATGCAGTCACCCATTTCAGAATGGAAGATTCATAAACTGATTTCAAATATTATATACATCGGCATGTTCTATATACTTGGCAAAATATGTGGAGTGAAATTTGCACAAACAATCTTCGCAACATGAAACCCATCATTGTAGACTTGCATACCTCAATAGAAGAAATAGCAGAGACGATATGTATACGTATTAGCGTTTAACGGCACATGAACACAATAATGGATATGGCGCCAATTAAAAATAAAGTTCTAAAAATGTGAAAAATCAAGATTTCTACACAAATCTTTAGGAAGATAAAACCTTCAATGTAAATGTTAACATGGAGTACTACAAGAATAAAGGTAACAAATAAAAATGTTAAAATTCCTTAAAATGTATATAAAATAAAAAATAATGGTAAAAAGTATAAACTTCTTTAAATATAGTGTCAAAATGAGTTATATAAACCGCATTCCCTCAAAATGTAGAAGATTATATCGGGTTGTACATCATAATAACGTTCGTTAATAGAGTTCACATAAACCATCTTCTGTCTTACAGGTGGAAGTCGATAGACTGCGCAAGAACGTATTTCACTGTCTGCAGACACTGGCTGGGTATGCACTTTAGTCGATGTCCACCTTCTAGGAGGAATGCATGAGTCCCATACGCGATCGTCACCTATATGTTTTTCAGATATAACAATCATCTGTTTTCCATCACATTATTCATTTGATCAAATTGAAAATATCAAACTGGTGTTGTAGATCGTGACGTCATTAGTTATAGTCACCAGACAAATGACCTGTTACAAGTCATCCCGACTATGCTATAAAAAACCTCTGATGACAATAATTAACTGCCTCAGTCTCGCGATTTAAGTAAGGTCATAACAATATTTTTATGTCACAAATGCTTGATAACATCTGGTCACTGAATGCAACTTAAGGAATATTTATCGGCCATTAGCCTAAATGATTCCTTCCTTTTTCTTTAAATGGTTGAGGAAATAATAGTATAAATTAAAAGTGCAGGTATTTAATCTCTGGCTGAAGCGTCGTCGAATATTTTTATATGCATGTCTTTCATTTTCATAACCTATTCTTCTAATAGATAGGTGAATATTCTTCCGGAAAGTTGTCGAGTTAAGAAAACTATGATCACCTTGAGTCTATCTCTGAATAGAATGTTCCAAATTAACCTACTCGAGACAACCAGACTGAGACAAGAAAAACAAGGATCACTTCTGCGAGACTTCTGTCAGTTGAGTAAGAGAAAAAAATTGTTTTAGCATGCATTCCTATATTTGTATAAGACGGAAATGTTGTCGTGAAAATGCAGAGAAAAAAACAAGAAAATAGCAGAAAAAGCATGATATATCATAGATCGAGTACATTTCTAAGCGTCAGGGATATTTGCAAAATTCAAGTTATCTCATTATTCTGATAATGCACTAACTATCTAACTAGTTCAGCGAAAGCGCATATGTGTCTTGTTGTGAGTTCTTTTTTTCTCGTCGCCATAACTCACGGTCTAAATGCCTTTACTGACTCCTTTTCCGGTGTTGATTGAAGAGACTAAAACCGTTTCAATCTCACGTGCAGTATCTATTCAAATCTGAAAAGTGCATATACAATCACACATTGTGTGATAAATGGTGTGTTATTTCATAGGCACTTTTGACAAGCTAAGCGTCTGTAATATCGAAAGAAAATGTGCGAAATCCACATTTTACATTTATCTGGTTGGTAGCACCATACGGAGAATGGCGCATTGCAGAAACAACAACAAACAAATAATATACTCAAAATACATCGCTTGATGTGTCATAAATATTTGACCAAGTGATTGAAACCATTACTGTCGTGCTATAGTGTACGTTGTTATGTATATTGAATTTATAAAATGTATCCATGAGGTAAATTGTACTTTAGTGGTCATTAATTTTTAAACAACATATTTACTGCATTTGAGTTCAAGGTCAGACTTTTTACATAGCATTTAGTACTTAGATTGGAATTTTCCATGGCTTATTTGAGAAAAATCAGGCACACCACAGGAAATTTCCATTATAGTTACTCATATTCTAGAATATTCTATCAAATGACTTATCCTTTTATTTATAATGGTTTGGTAAACAAGATTTCATTCCTATATTAAATTTCATAGTATTAAGATCGGTCTATTAGGGAATTTATTTAGTAATCAGACGTTACAGTTGTGAACATCAGAGCAAATTCAGAGAGAGGAATTATTTATTTGAAACATTCATTGGAATTACCAAAAGTGCTCATTCTCATTTTTGATTAATACTTGACTTTGGGATTTAAGTTTATTCATTCAAAGATATTCTGGATTATTTAATTCAGGCATATCAGGACATTAAAGACAACTGACACATCAGAACACTCAAGACTACTAGCACATTAGGACATTCAAGGCTACTGGAATTCATTCGGAAAATTATATATTTAGGACTGTGAATAGGACGCTCAGGATTATTAGATTATTTGAATTTTAATTCACGTTACTGTAAATGTCTTTTGAATTTTTTCACTTTAATTTTCTATAAATAAATTGCTTGTTGATTTTAGTTACATTGTTAGTTTCACTTTCTTTCTGTTACATTATTTTAAGACCTAGAGTAGTAACAACGTACAGATAATTTAATATGTCCTTAACATTTGGACACAGATTGCAATGGATCCAAAAACATCATGCCACCGTAAAATTACAAATACTCTTTATAAGACCTTTTTCTGTTTTCGAATATGTTAGATTTGTATGGGATAATTTAGGTAAGTAATAATCTGATTTATTTGCATTCATCTCGAAGCAGGACAAATAAATAACTTCTCTTATGAGGGGAACATGTACAGAACGTATGTACAAAGAATTTTGATGAGAACTGCTTGAGAAACGAAGAAAAGATAGTATGTACTTTTTTTCGAAAAAAAATGTGTGTATCGCACATCAGCGCAGTTCTGGTTATATAGTGCCGACTAAAATATAGGCTGTAAAAATGGTAAAGTTTGAAAATAATATTAAAATATTGAGCCTTTCCGAGGTCCCGGGTGGCCGAATGGTTTAAGGCGCTAGCCTTTACAGGTCACTCACATCCCACCTCTGTCAGCGTGGGTTCGAATCTCGGCTCGACCAACGTGTGTATGTGAGAAAGCATACCAGGAGCTTCCTATGGGTTGTTGGTTATTCCCGAGGTCTTCCCGGGTCTTCCTCCACTAAATATGCTGGCCGCCATGTAGGTCCTATCATGTGCGGAAAAATGGCGTTAAATCCCACAAAAACAAACCACAAATCCTTCTCAATGAACCATGCATTATATCATATAAAAAGCGAAGAGGTAAATCGTTCTTAAAATGTATATACAATAAAATACAAAGGTATAAAAGTCAAAATCTCTACAATATAGGATTAAAATATTTATATAACCCGCATGCTTTTACAAAGTCCAAGATGAAATATCATCAAAAGGTCCTTCATCGACTGACTTAATATCAGACAGCTTTGTTGCAGTCGAAGGCAATACACACCTCATAAATGTGACCACTATCAGTGAGCACAGAAAAGGTATACAGTATCAGTCCGGAATTAAGCATGGGTCAGGTATGTGTGTCTTATACTTGAGCGACATAATACCACCTCATCTAAAATTTCTTCTACCAATCTCCATTAATGGGTTTGATGTCAGCAGGAGTGTGTGTGCTGAAATTAATATATACTCATTTTTACGACTAGCAATATAACGTACGCTCTGCTAATTTAAACTATCAAATTACCAGGAATCCATTTCACAATAACCTTTTTCCCGCTATTATCTCAATGTGCAACAACTGGCATTGATGATTTCAAATATGTTCAACCATTGTCAGTTATTAAAATGTCTGTACCGGATGACCCCCCCCCCCTCCTTTCTCATTCGCTCACGAAATGAAGTCGAGAATATATTACAGTGTCTAATTAGGAATTAAAAATCTAAATAATTTGCTGTCTATTTATGTTCAGCTCGTTCTTCCTGTGGCTTTCCAGTAGAAGATTTGGTGCGTCCTCTATATTGTGAACAAATAAATTGGATACAGACAGCACTTGAAAAGTATTGTGATCGTAGTACATACTTTGGAATGTTTGGTTATTGATACTACGCTATTTGGTAAAACAATATGTTAATGAATGTATTTTTAAGCACGTGCAGACCAATATATGAAAAAGAACATATTTGTAAAAGGATAAATTGCCTCTCAATATCATGTTTATTTATAAACATTACAAAACATTTGCCACGAATATTCCAAGTTTAACCTTCTTATTTATATGGCATTCGTGTATTTATTTACATTTAATATTTATAAACTAGTGTAAATTCGCTACTAAAAAAAGAACACAAGGAAATATTACGCTGACAGAAACATTCTCGAAAATCTCCTCATAAGAGAACTATTCTTAAATTTTCCGTCGTGTCCAAAATCTGAGAGAAAAGATTACTTTAAATGTCAAATCTACTAATAATGGAGATTAACATAACCTTTTCACTCTCTTACAACTACAAGACTCTCTTAGCGAGAAGCAACAATCATACCAGAATCTAACCATGGGAAAAGCCATACCGACCCTTCAAGAGATCGTCCCCTATCTCCAAGAAGCTGTATTGCTAAACCCTGGAACGAATGATAAAAGTCAGAGAATCACAATAGCCCATCCAGTCAGACTTGAAACTTTTTTGGATAAGCGTTCATATAGAAAGAACATATATTAGTCTTTTTGTCATTCAGAGAAAGCTTATGACACCACATGAAAGTACAACATCATGAATGACCTATACACCTAGATCTCACGGGCCTCATACCTATCTTTGTATCCATTTTTTTTAAAGGTAGAAATTTCAGAGTTAAGGTAGTTGCCACCTTTTCTGAAAGCCATCCTCATGATATGGGTGTATATCAGGGCAGCATATTGTCAGTCAACCTTTTCAACATTAAAATTAACAACAGAGGGAAATGGCGTAATCCATGAACCGACAGCTCATTATATGTCGACTACTTTTATATCTGTTATAGATCAAAGAGAATGTATACTACTCAATGTTAATTGCAGATAAGCTTAAAAGAGTTCCAAAATAGTCAGAAGAAAACGGCCTCAAATTTGTTAAATCTAAAAATGTTGATATGCACTTCGTCTGAAGACTAAATGTAATTCATGAAGTCTAAAACATTATCCTGACGCTTCTCGCATCCTTGTTGCAAAAGAAAATAGAAATAGATCGTAAAAATAAGTAACAGAAAGAAAGTGAAACCAACAATGTAAGTAAAGTCAACAAGCGATTTATTTCCCTACAACACAAAGTAATAATTTAAAAGACACTTACAGTTTGTGAATTAATATCCAAATAATCCTAAATGTCCTATAGCATGTTCTGAATGAATTATAATAGTCTTCAATGTCCTGATATAACATGATGCTACAATCCAGAATGTCTTTGACAGAGTTCACAAAAGTCCAAAAATAATATATTAATCCAAAAGCCCATAAGCACTTAGTAATTCCAATGAATGTTTAAATAAATAATTCCTCTCGAATGATATCTAAGTTCAATGGCACAATGTAAAATATGATTACAAATCGATTCCCACAGACTGATCTAAAACAGGAATGAAGTTAATGCGTTCAAGTCTCTATTATATACCTATTTTCTAATGACCCACATCATAATAGGACGTGAGTCATTCTAATGGAAAAAACCCCAGTCTAATTGTAAATAGGACTGGCTTAAACTCAAATGCTGGTCAACATCCTGTTGACAAATAACCGTATTTTAAAGTACAAATAAGTGACAACCCATTAAGAAAGCAAATGTTAGAGAAACATCACTTGCTCAGGCAATCTGGAGCAAATATTCTGTACTGATGGCTGCAATGACACATTGGTATAAGGGTACTGAGAGGACAGAAGAAGCAACCAAAACTGCTCTGCAATCGCTCCTTACCGAATGGAAGATTCCATATACTGACTTCAAATTTGCATAAATCAGCATGGTCTCCATACTTGGCAATATATGTGGAATAGAAACTCAACAAACAAGCTTCGGAACATCAAACTTACCAATGGAATGTGGCATCCCTCATATAGAACAAATCGCAGGGATGAGGCGGTATTGTACCTATCACGTATAGGATATACATTCCTGACTTATGTATACCTCCTGAAAGGTGAACCTCGACTAAAGTGCATAATCTGCAGTGTCCACCGACAGTGGAACACATTCTTGTTGAATGCATTGCCTTCTACCCTGTGAGACAGAACTTGTTTATGTGAACTCAGTTAAGAAACTTTATGATGATGTACCATCAGAGAAAATATTGGACTTCTTAAGAGAATGAGCTTTAGATAATACATTTTGACCCTATATTCAAGAGATTTTAGATTTGGTACCTTTATGCTTTATGTTACATACCTTTGAATGAGTTTTAACATGGTTTAATATTATCTTTGCTAGATATTTACTTTTATTTGGAAGGTTTATCTTCCTGAGTTTTTCTTGTTTATTTTTCCTTTGTTGCAGTTTTTTATCTTTAGATTTTTCGAAGCCACTTTCTAATTGACACCATATAGCCAGTATTATGATGACTCACCGTGAAATCCCATATATACACACATACTTAAAAAAATATTTTTAGTTCATATTAAAAGATATATTTAATTACGTTCAAAACTATATCTAGCACAAACGAAAACATTTGTGAATTCATAATATTTCTCCCAATATTTTATTTTTCTATAAACATAACATGAAAAATAAATTACTTACCATATATAATTTAATATTTTTCTCTCCCTAATTATATTGCATTTATGTATTTATTGATATGTAAGAACTATAAACTAAAAGTATGCTATAACACAACTACAGCGTTAACCATAGTCGTTTTTTTTTTAAAATTATGTATAGTTTCTTTCAGTTATTATTGTATATAATTCACATAAAGTTAACTGTGGGATCAAGAATACTTCATCTATTGTCTATGGAATATACTGTCCATATTATCCACGAATACTTACGTACGAAACCTAATAATCTATAATGCTAACAACAGGTATAGCTATAAATAAAGTAATTCAGATGTGCACATATGTTGTGAAAACATTTTAGTTATATGGCTATTTAATTTCAGAAAAGCCTGAAGTAGGTTTTGCCTGTGCCCCAATCCCATTGAAATTATTTTCAATAAATATTGCCTTTACTGAATTGAATCAATCCTAACAACGTGCAAAGTATACCAAAGGCAAGAATTGATAAGTTTAAGGCCGGCATCTGGATTTAAACTCAAAGTAGTGTGATAGAAGTCGAGGACATCTCCTCTCTGAGGCTTGCAAGAACCTAGAAATGTTATTAAAATCTGTATGCTTGCCTACCGATGTCTTTGTGAACGTTTAAAAGGACTCGTTATAGCACTGGAAACTCCTAGTAATTAGTTGATAATCAGTTAATAAACTATCATTATGGAACATTTCATGACGAAATTCTTGTGATATAACAGTGTAGTTCCTTGTGTGTATGTATGCATGTATGTATGTATGTATGTATGTATGTATGTATGTATGTATGTATGTATGTATGTATGTATGTATGTATGTATGTATGTATGTATGTATGTATGTATGTATGTATGTACGTACGTATGTATGTATGTATGTATGTACGTACGTACGTACGTACGTACGTACGTACGTACGTATGTATGTATGTATGTATGTATGTATGTATGTATGTATGTATGTATGTATGTATGTATGTATGTATGTAGTATTTTACGGCACATCAGTATAAAGGTGGTTAGTGCCAACTAAAGGTTAGGTTAAAAAATGTAAAAATGAATTGCACAACAATTTGGGAAGTTAAACTCTTTCAATAAATGTAAAAATGAATTGCACAATAATTTAGGAAGTTAAACGCTTTCAAAAAATGTAAAAATTAATTGCGCAACAATTTAGGAAGTTAAACTCTTTCAAAAAATGTAAAATGTAGTACATACAGATAAAATATAAAACATAAATATATTAAAATTATGTAGAACATATATAAAATAACAGATAAAGGTAGCACGTGTTAAGTCCTTGAAACATGATTAACATTTGTTGTATAAACCGCATTTCCTCAAAAAGTCGTCATACAGTTTCTTAAAGCAGTTCACGTTAAAATACCTCCTTGACATTTACAGTAAACTGTATCATTGAGATAAGGTTATAAACTATTCTTCGTTACTCATGAGGAATATTTAATTAACTGGTTCATTGGATTTCATTCTCTTGCGAGGTAGGAGCTTTTCAGCATTTTTTTTTCAAACATATATTGTGATTCAATCAACTCAGTAAACATCTCAGATAACGTGCTTAATCGCAATAGCATTTTTTCATGACTACTTTGCATCTGGGGCATGTTTAGTGAATTTATGTAAGATATGCCTTACTTAATAGATTCCAATACATGGTATTTGTCATTTAAATCAAGCATGCTTGCTGTAATTAAAGTTTTATTGCTTGCATGACCATTGAATTACACCGATCCACTGTGCCTTAATGCTTACATGACCATTGAATTACACCGATCCACTGTGTTTTATTGCTTGCATGACCATTGAATTACACCGATCCACTGTGTTTTATTGCTTGCATGACCATTGTATTACACCGATTCACTGTGTTTTATTCTTGTAATATACCTTGATTTCTAGCCTAATAAAGTTCTGAATCGCATCATATGCCAAAGAATGTTTCATTGTCTAAAATCCCCAAAGTTGCAGGTAAGTGTGTATTGTTTAGAATATTCATTATATATTGGGACCGTCACATAATGTATAGAACAAACGGAATATTTTGATATATAGTAAAAACAACTTGAAATACTGCATTATTAAGAGTGCCGTTAAATATGTCTCGATATACTTTTTTTTCAAAAGAAACGAAAGGACGTAATGGGTACTTTAAGTTTTGATAAATTTGTTTCCGCTCCTAATTTTCATTACCTTTAAGTGTAATTGCATTGCATAATATATATATATATATATATATATATATATATATATATATATATATATATATATATGTATGTGTGTGTGTGTGTGTGTGTGTGATGTTATACAGTGACATAAAAGTTTCTTCATTACAGCAAATTGTTAAAGGAACTGGGAAGAAGTTATTTCTACTTGCAAAAAAAAACTGTAAAGTAATTTTAACTAGTACCTATTGCCATCACGTTTCTATGACTCGTCGGTTTTAAGGTTCGGAATCCTATCTACTAAACGGTTTATATTTTTAAAAAAGGGACACAAAGTGAATATTATGCTTAGAATATAACATAATCTTTTGACACTCTGTAATTGTTCTTTTTTATGCCGAATTTCTATACAATACCCACGCATACTGAACATTATTTATATGACTTTTCCTTCAAATTCAAGTATACATATCTAGACTGGAAGGTAGCATTTAAACAACTGCCGACATGATGATTTAGAAGATCAACTATTTCCATGATCCTTATATCTCTGCTTTTTCAATGTTAGTTTTCCTTTCTGACTTTTCTTACATACGGAACATTAGCTGCATCTACTTTCATAATTGTGCGCGGTCATCTCATCAAGAAGGTCATATAGTGCATCTGAAGGCACTATCCAGAATGAAAACGGACATAACGTGTACACGTGGAATACAACAATATGTTTTTTTCGCCAATGAATCTAAATAGCAAAAGAGCACAGAATAATGCAAAATTATTTCAAGAACTCGGTAAGCAATATATTAAAACTGTTTCCTTGGATTTCTAGTTTATCTTCCATTAATTAGAATCGTTTCGCAACTCGTATCTCATTAGAAAATTTTAATCGATAACATTATTCATATTTAAAAGAAAAGAATTTTAAAGCAAATAATGGCGCTGAAACATCATGAGATCATTTGATATTCTGAGAGCCATTCCAAAGTCAATAGGCTATTCTTTTCTGATCAAATTAAATTGTCAGACTGCAATAATAGCTAATATGAGTTCCATCCCAAGATAAAATTAAGAAAGCTTGACAGAAATAAACAAGGAGATGCTTGTGCAGGACGGATAAGCAATAACATCCAAGTTAAACTGGCTACTACATGCTATTGCACAATAATTTCAGCTGAGTTTGTTTTTATTGTATAGAAGTTGCCCACCCCACCCACCCCCAAAGAAAATAAAAAACATAGTTAGAAATAGTGTACACACGCCTCCATATTTTTGCGTTTTTTTTCTATATAATCATAAATTACAATTTTGCTGAATACATGCTGAAGGCATTCATGAATTTTAGCCAAAGCTGTTTGTTTGCGCTAATATTAAGAAAACCTCTGGCAAGTTGGAAGAAGGGGTCATTGTGCTGACTAAACACATTTTTGATTTCTCTCAATATCATGCTGTGTACAGCGTGTATCAATGGTATCTAGCTATCTGAGATACGTTTATCAAACAGGCCTGCATTTGATGCATTAATTTATCAAACAGGCCTGCATTTGATGGCATAATTTGCCAACATCATTGATCGTTGTTATCAATCATGCGAGTCTGGTATGAAAAAAATTATACTTACGTTAAAGCAACGATTTGACTTTACTGCAAATAATTTGCCGATATCGTTTTAAATACAAGTTTGACTTGTGAAGTTTATAATATCATTTTTCTGCTGTGTCCATACCGAGTATCCGCCATTTGCTTTCATAGCTAAATTCTTATTATAAAAGAAAGGAAAAGAACTAATTGATTAGATATCTGTCAGATGGTAAATAGCTAAATTCTTATTATAAAAGAAAGGAAAAGAACTAATTGATTATATATCTGTCAGATGGTAAATCCCACTTTTTTAATCTTAAAAAAGGCTAGCTAAAGAAATGATGACAAATGAATGAATTAACCAAAAATTATCCCACTGGGTTACTTCACAGATACGATGACTTCACGGTATTTGCTTATGTCGTGATATAACTGTTCATAATTTTGATGTAATATTTATCCTAGTTCTCAACCTTAAAAATCGTTTTTTTTGTACCTCATATGTATGTTGAGCTCGAGAATAAATGAACGACTGATATATCTGTAGATAACGCCATCTAAATTAGGATGATATTACACGTGTCAGCATTTGACACATATAATGGACAATGTTGATCTTAAAAGTTGCAGCTTAATGCCTTTTAACCTGATTGCGTTACTCGATCCATTGGAATGCAGTTAGTATGACCACTTATCCAGTATGGAATGACCATATCGCTTTTCTCCCTACGAGGAGAGACCATGGCGGTCGCCGAATATCCAGAACCATTCCTCCTTTCACTGGGTAACGCTGGTACAGTACAGCCCACGTTGGGGTGTGGGTGGGCTAAAGGAATCGTTTTATATATATATATATATATATATATATATATGAGTGTGTGTGTGTGTGTGTGTGTGTGTGTCATGTCCGTGTTGTTCTGGTATCTGTACCATTTCTGCTTTTGTTAATCTCCTAAGGGAGGAAATAAATATGGATGGTGGACGATGAAGAGTGAAAACAAAATAAGTTGATTCATGTTAGATCCTAATGCCATGGCGATTTACGCCATAAGCATCTGAACAAATCATATTCGATATAATTTCATATAGAAAACAAGACAGTTTAAGTACTTTGAAACCAATGTTGCATAATGAAGATATTATAGATAGGTTTTGAAATATGGTACTCCTGAACACGAATTTACGACAACACGGCTCTAAAAAGGTTTAAATGAACATTTACTTGCGAGGTGATGCCTATATTTTTTTGTAACAGAGAATTAATCAATTATACAGATGACTTTCATATATACATTTCACGGTAAAATCTCCAAATCTAGTTGATAGATACGTTTCGAATCATTTCATTTTGTAATCTTTGAATGATCAAATGTCCATTTACAATTTTGTTTTAATTTTTTTTTAAGACAAGTAGAGTTTATTATGGGAATAAACATTGCCTATGCTGAAGAAACCAAGCAGAATTCATTACACTGGACTGAGAGACAATGTATCTTCATAGCATTTCCATTAATCGAAGAGCATACGGAATTCCTTATCCTTTTCCAAACCATCCCGTGGGATTTTATACTAGCCTTATGACTAATCAGGCGATCAAAACGCATACATCTGACAGGATTCCTGGCAATTTCATCTGTTTAATTTCATGACTCAATAATTTTATAGCTATTCTCCAGTATCTGCAACATATTACTGCTCTTAGAATGAAAATTCGGAAATACTATCTCAGTGTAGTTCATACTTCATCAAATAGATCAATAGAATTGATTAGTTTCATTATGTCTTCCTAGAGCTTTGCGTATGGAATATACCTAATGATAGATATGTGATGGCCCACTAATTCTTAGAAAGACATTCGCAATGGAACGCGAAGCGCAAATATCTCTGCTTCTTTTCAGATAATTACTTGACAACAAAATCAATTGTTGATATGTGTCGTTTCTTTTCAGGACGAGACCTCTGACGAGATTAACTGTTTCTCCTATGTTCCGTACAGTCGGTTGTTTGCTATTAAAAAAAGACAAAAAAAATGCAATTGGCCATTTTGGCCCAGAGAGGTGTGTTTTTATTTTGGTACTGTTCATTTTTGGCGATCATGCATTTGCAAAAGAATAGAAAAATAATAAGCCGCTGGATGAGGTATGACCTACACGTAGCCAGGCAGAGAGTATCGTTATGCGAAAAATGTCCCGCAACTCCCAAGTGGAACACAACAACACTACAGAATTCAAGGACTTCACTCCTAACAATATTCTATTCATTTTTCTGAGCTCGCATATACTAACATCTGTAAATATATGTTAGACTTGTGACATAAATAGCTATTTCATTTGTTTGTGTTTGTGTTTCGCTTTCCAACCAAAAAGACATCTGATGGAAATGGATAAATTAATCTCTCTACACAGAAACACAAAAACGATCATACTGTTTCTCCCGAAATGATGTACCATAAGGAGCTTTGAAGTGCGAAAAATTGATACTATATCTGACTATATGCTTATGTTTCACGTTTTAACAGCTTACCAAAGTTAGATTCTACAACAACAGCAAATTGTCTTCCAAAGCAATCATATCGAGCACCATCAGTGCTTTTTTGCATCTCGGGTGCTAATGAACTTCAGTGCCTCCTTATAAGCACAGAGAAACCCTAAATAAATGAGTACTTCTTAATATCACCAGATCTATATGCCTCGTATACTCTTGTAAAGAATTTAAAATGAAACGTTATCTTGCATTCAGACACCTGGTTTTAGATCTGAAAATCGTGAAGTAACTATTCTTTCTTCACGGTTTATGTAATTTTACATTTTACTAACACATTCAAAGAACGTTTAGATGAGTCGTTAACAGGGAATAAAGCAGTTGATGCTATAAAGTTCAAAAGCGAATCACAAGGCTCGTTGCCTTCAGTTACATCAAATACCTAGATAGCCCTAACACACAGCACGTTCTTACACATTTGATCAAGAATATTGTAGGCATATGTGATGCATGTAGTATTAGTAGAACGATAAGATGAGGACTTCAATTTTACAATCTTAGAGTTACGATCCTTTTTATGTGTCCAGTTCCGGAGATGTGAAAGATTTCTTTGCTGCAGTAGCTCTTTACGGCACCTCAGCATAATAGTGGCTATATGGTGCACAGAAAACCCAGGAAGATAAACCCTTCGAAATAAATGTAAACGTGAAGTATAACAAGACACAAAAGGTAAAATATGTTACAATTCTGTAAAATGTATATAAAACAAAAGATAAAGGTACCACATGCCAACTCGTTAATACATGATTAAAACTTTTTGTATAAACGGCATTCCCTTAAAAAGTCCAAGATTTTCTCGCGTGGTCTGTCCTCATACAGTTGTTTCAAGCAGTTCATTTCAAAGTACTTCTGTTTCGCAGAGTGGAAATTGACACACTCGACAAGAATGTGCTCCGCTGTCAGCTGACACTGGCAAGGTACACATTCCAGTCGAGGTTCACCCTTCAAGTGGTATGCATGAGTCAGGTATGTGTGTTCGAGACGCGATCGGCACAATATCACCATTTCTCTGATTTGTTACGAGGGATGCCTCTCTTCGGTAGTGGATTGGATGTTCTTAAGTTTGTTTGTGAAGTTTTCGTTCCACATATTTTGCCAAGTATGATGAACATGCTGATTTATACAATATTTGAAGCCAGCGTATGGAATATTCCATTCGGAAACGGGTGACTGCAGGGCAGCTTTGGCTACTTTATCTCCTCTTTCATTATCCTAATGCAAATGTGGCTAGGTAGCCAACAGTACAGATTATTTTTCCCAGATTGTATGAAAACATCATGTTTCTGTAATATCTGGGATATTAACAGGTTGTCAGATTGATGATTCTGCGAGGTTTTCAATGTGGAAAGGTAATCGGAAAAGATGATGTAATTTGTTTTTTGAGAGGTTTCAACATAGTTCAAAGCTTTGCGTATGGCTGTAATTTCAGTACAATATTTACCTATGAATTTTAGTGTAATATCCACTATACTTTTACCGAGCTTTTCAAAAGAAATAAATTTTAGTAATATCCATCTTCTTTAAAATAAATTGCGAGTTACCAAGAATTGTTTATATTATGGTAACATTTAAAGGGCATTCATCATTAATCACAATATTGGCACCCTGATTGAAGATTGTTCTTGAATTTTCTTCTGAGGAATTCGTAAAGATGAATCTAAAGTTTAGTGAAAGAATATGTGCCACACAAGGACAATACAAATCATGCAAAAAATTAAAATTTAAGAGAATGTGATTCATTTAAATTTTACACGTGCCAGATTTAAGTGTCGCTATCGAGAAAGCAAGGTTATAGGGCAACGCGTGGAAACACATGACAATTCAATCGAAATAGTAATCTGCTCCACACGTTCTCTGTAAAGGCGAATCGCTTATGCGGAAATAAAATTGAAAAAGCCTTCTCAGAATCATGTTGTTCTTACAATTGCTGCTGATCTAGCAAATATAAACATTTTGACAGGCGATACATCTTTCGGTTCATACGAAACTACAATGTATCTTCTCGTATAATCGACTGAATTCGTATAACAATCATCGATGTCATGTTTCGTAGTCAGATAATTTGTTAAAAGAACATTTTACTAATTGTGAGATTCAATCTATCCCAAAACCGTTTAAAATATTTGAACATTTCATCAATACAATCATTACGGTAACCCTTTTCCAAAATCGTTTTGTATTTCGAAATTCTGACTGTTTCACAGATTTTAAATTTAAAGTTCCAAATGTATCAAATGTCCGATAACTCAATAGGTTGATCCATTCTTTTCATCTGTTTTATTCTTTCCATGCTTAAACCGTAATCTCTATTAATCTCCGATGAGTGATGTTTTAACCACCAATTAATTTTAATAAAACTTCAACTATTTTCTGGTTTTATTTTTAGTGAAATAGATCCACATTCTAGCTTTCAGAATCCTGTTAAATCTTTCCACCAGAAATGTTTTTCTGTGTGAGTAGGTTGAGTATTCGATGTACCAATTTTCTGTCAAGTATCTAGCATATTTGCTGTGAAACTCTTTTCGATAATTAAACTGTATAATTTCGGGTTTTCTTTAAAAACATCGTCATATTCCTTTTCATTTTCGTTTTTTCAGTGTACATGTATTTTGAGAAAATATATCTCATTGTCAAAATATATTTGTATCAATAACTGACTTCTTCAAGTGCTTCTTTTTCAACAATGTCTGACTGCCACTGGTTACTCACTTGACCTATATTAACTCTTTTTTTTCTCTCTCTCTTTCTCGCTTGCTTGCGTAATACATTGATAGACTGTTATCTTACTTTCTTTCTTTACCGTTTCATTGTTCCCACGATTGATATATGTGCAAGCAACTGGACTGTCAGGATTGCCAGAAAGATGAATGAAATGCAGTTCTTTGTCAGTCATTTTAAATTATCTAAAAACATCCAACGAAACATTATGCTGGATAAAACTCTTTCGATCTTGTAAAAAAGCCATCAGGACGATTGGCTAAAGTAGTTGGTTTTATTTTCAGTAATTTGCAACGTTTTATTTTTAAGTGACAATGATTTAAGATTTATTCCGAATTTTACATTTCCTACTGATGTATATATATATATATATATATATATATATATATATATATATATATAGATATATATAAAAATATATATATATATATATATATATATATATATATATATATGTGTGTGTGTGTATATGTATGTATATGTATGTATATATGTATAAAACAGCTACTTCATATACTGATTCGACAGATACTGTTTTAAATCGAACTTTTTGCTTACATTCTACCTCAATTGTTTCGAATCATTGAAGATGGATTTTATAAAGTTTAATATATCTTCAAGTTGCTTATTTCAATGCCATTATCATTAAATGTACTGTAATATGTGTGTACTTACCCACATCAAATCCGTAAATTGTTCCTTCTTCATACTGCCCTATTTTAACTATCGTGTTGTGATAGACAATGCTGCTTATTTCAGACTTCTTCATGATTATATATACCATAATATCATAATCTGCATCATTTCTGAAACATTGAAATATATCTTGTTGGATGTTTTAAGACAATAAATTAATAATTTTTCAAATCGATGTGATTCTTCGACAAAATTAGATTTGACCAAGCTCTTATCTCATCTAAACTTGTAACAAAAGAGACATTAACTGTTAACCATGACAGTCTTGCTTTCATGTTAAACTCGTGAAATATTAGTGTCCTTATTTATAACGTGTAAACAAAAGATCAAGTTTTATTGTGTATTCGCACCGCCGATTCGCTGGACTAATTGTATTTATAGTCTGGTTGATCTAGTAATATTTTACTTGTGAAATATTACCCTTGTGTATGTGTGGTCTAGTAAGTATTTAATCATTTTTGAAGCACTTCCCAAGTCTTGTTGGTCTAGTATGTTTTAGAGTTGTATCCAGTGGGGAGGGAGGAGGGTAATAAAATTACATTTTCATCAATTTATTTGTGTAATCAGTAGCGTATATGCCGTAGCTACCCCAATAATATTTGATTTCTTTTAAATCCCTTTAAGGGGAAAATAAAGGGCGACATAGTGAAATTATAACAAAACAAATTAGAGGGGAAGAAGAAATCAACAGGGAAAGATATACTAGAGAAACTCATATAAACGGAAGTGGAAACCGCACGTACACAGCACGATACAAGTTGAAAAGAAAACCTTAAGTACAAGATGTTTAAATTTCAGCTATAAAATGTTGTGCTGAGAAAATAGCAAAACTATATTCTACCATATCCAGCAATATATATATATATATATATATATATATATATATATATATATATATATATATATCACCAGATACAATCTTCCTAAAAAAGAAATATATTTTGTAACTCTGATTAATAAGAGAAATGATAATCTATATATTTTATTACAGATAATAGATTTTGTTGTAGGGTATTACACTATTTCCGATAGGATGAAAAATACTATCTTTTTCTGCACAATCGACAATGAAACGAGGACTGTTTTAATTTCCTATGTATTTTACTACCTCGAAATGTACACAAATAAAGTCCAAGAAGGAATTACTGCTATCAGTAGCAACGTAGAAAGTATGCTGAAGGTTTGAAACAACTCAAAAGTTAAAAATCACTCTGATGAACAATTACACTTTGTACATAACGAACTGCAATATTAAACTGTTAGGATTCAAAAGCCAGAGATATATACAGGTATAGTTTTGAAAAATATGGTATTCAAATACAGTGGTACTTTCTGTCTTTGTTGACATTAGGTCCACTATTTAGAAATACAACTGATATGTGAACGTTCAGTTATTCTAACGGGATTGATGTAGTTTTTCTCCATATAACTGTCTTGCCATTTCATTTTTTTTTTCTTTATTTATTTCTTTTTTAAATAATTTCCAATCACCTCTATCTTAACGGATAGCGTTTAAATCAATCAATGCATTGGTCGATCTGTATGACTGGTAGCTGTATCTATCACAGATTCCACAGAAACAAAAAAAAGAAAAAAAAAAAAGAACCTTTGTTTATATTCCACGCTTATGGAAGTCATTTTGTTATCATCGTTTCATGATGCATTCTTAAAAACTGACTCCTCCATTCAAATCAGACATCAATCATCGTCATTTTAACTATATTAATTTGAGCCTTCTTAACAAAACATCCTTATAACAGTATTATACTGAGTTGAGCAAACAAAAACCGCTGAGATGTAAAATCATCATGATTTATGCACGATCTTACTTCTACTACCCCGTAAATTTGGTCTACCGTCACCAAACAACACAGTGTTGCAAATATCTGCGTTATGGACAACTTTCCTCATCCATGACAGGTCAAAAAGCACTTGTACTTACTAAAGAATTTGAAATAAGTCACATACCTTTTATGTAGTTGGGATGTTACGTGACTATGAAGTTGTGCCGCGTGCTCTTGGTCCAATAACATAACTAATTCGATACATTTCTCTTGACATGATAAACTAGCTTTATAAGCGATATATGGTACACTTGTGGTACAGCAATTCTTATCCACTCAGTCATTTGATAAGACGAACCACAACGTGTCTATGGAACACATACAAGTAAATGCTAACCGACGTGTCACTTAGATCGAATGTGCCATTCTGAAAGAGTACTTTTTATATTGGATGACAATTTAGTCTGCCTGATTTGTTGGTAAGATGCTTTGAATAACTATGATGGTTTAAATGAAATATAGAAGACTGTGTTACTTTCCAAACTCTAATGAAAATAGCTTGATTATCAGAGTCACAACACATCTACGCTTCCTTTTAAATGTATTACAATTCACATTTCTTATGGATCCATCCAAATTTTGCATCAAATATAATTCTACAATATCTCAAACGAGTTCGATAACCATCAATTGGCATCAGAATTTGATACAATTATGAGAATGCTTGCCTAAATACACACCCAACCTTCTTGTTAAGCCATCAATAGGTTTCGAAACGCTAAATAATACAGATTCCTACAATTTTAATGGCAGAACGTGTCCTAACAATACCTCTGAAAATCTGTTTTAAGGTGCAACTCATCTGTCTATATCTCACTTGGACCCCGTTGTAATCCACCCCCACCCCCATCCTCTCTCTCTCTCTCTCTCTCTCTCTCTCTCTCTGGATTGGAAGATGCCATATAGAGACTAAGTATTATATTGTGTATATACCAGTTGTTTCGTAAGAGTAACAGGATTCTTTTTAATAAGATTTAAAGGAAAGCTCAAGAACATTTTGCTGGAAAACAAATTGCCTCGAAGGTTATCCCTGTTATTCGAGAACATGCGATTCCGAATCCTGTCAAAAACAAAACCGTGGGAGCGGAATTTTATCAACATGGATTAATCAGCTTATTAAAATGCATGCTTTGTAAAGACTGCCTGACGATATCATCTGTTTAATTTCATTATTCAATGATTTTATGGATATTTGCCAGTAATTTCAATATGGTTTCGCCTACTGAATGATAATCCAGTAATCTGAGCCCCTTGCCAAAAAATATTCTATCACACAGATTAAGGAATAGGACACATTTCAATGATATCAAAATATCCATTCATCAGAGGATATCAAAAACTATTACTCCGTGGATTTGTAATTAAAAACATAAACCAAACATACTGTTGCTGACCTAAACAAGTTAAACGTACAAAGGTAAAAAGTCTCTGATATTAGAATTAGGAAAAGGATGCGATAGAAAATACTTTGCTACACACAAGCGTTTGAAGTATGTCAACGCTTCATCGACCATAATTTAAAGGAATTAATTTTTTTTATCCTTCTTATATATCTGCCTTTGAAAGATATTTTTATTTTCCTTTTGAAGATTTCTTACATACGGAGTATTTGTAGCTTGTATTCAATTACTGTCCAAAGTCACCTCATCAACTAATATAAATTCTTGTATTTGAAGTTAACAGTTCATAAAAAAGGTCATGACTTGTACATACACGTGTGTTATGCAAAGTGGTTTTTCTTTGCAAATCAATCAAAATCACAAAAGAATTTTATGAAATAATACAAAAATTAGATTTCCGTAAGTAATTTATATGGAACTGTTCTCTTGGAGTTTTCATTTTTTTTTTACCCTTCAGTTAGCATGATATTTCATAAAAAAAAAACTATGGATAAAAGATGTTTTAATTCATAAAATTACTTTAAGGAAAGAAGTGTGGCTAATCTTAAAAATTGTATGCAGGTATCTTTATTTTCAAATTTGTCTCTACATTTAAATGTTAGACATAAAAAAAATGCCGAGACAACAATAGACTGAACAAAATTCTGGGAGGTATATGAGCTATTCCAAGGAGATGGTAACAAAGAAAGATATTGTTGCAGAAAAAAATCTCAGAATTTGGCTACTAAATATCATTGCAGAATAATGCGAGCTTTTTTGTTTTGACTAAATAGAATTTGTGTAAGGAAAAACAAACAAACATCAAAGATAACGGAAAGTATGTGCACATGGAACTGTACTTCTGTATTTTTTTTACATAGTCATTAATTACAGAGGACCAGGATGAGAATGTGCGCTATTTTGTTTTTACCATGAAAAAATGTCCAGATTGCTCGAGATCTATTCTGCTAAGATGGCAGGCAGGTTTGTCTACATTTTGTTTGGATTGAGACCATTCAGGAATGCTACAATTAATAGTTGTACGGTTAAACGGCACCTCAGCACAATTCTGGCTATATCGCGCCATTGAAAAGTAAAGTTCAAAAACTCTAAATATAAAGCGTTGCCAAAACAAATCTTGGAAGATAAAACCTATCTCCCATACATTCCATACACTATAAGTACTAAACGATAATAGTTTAAAGGAATAGATTTTAGCATTTTGTAAAAGGTATCTAAAATAAACAATAAAGATAAACATTTAAAATTCTAAAACATATGTTTAAAATGTATTATAGCAATCACATTCCCTAAAAAATTCAAATATCTTCTCGGTTGGTACATCATCATAAAGTTTTCTTCATTGAGTTCACATCAAAATACTCCTGTCTCAAAGGGTGGAAGTCGACATACTCCACAAGAGTGTGTTCTACTGGCAGTGGACACTGGCACGGTATGCACTTTGGTCGAATGTCATTGTTCGGGAGGTATGCTTGCGTCTGGTATATGAGTCCGATACGTGACTGGCACAATACCATCTCATCTCTGCTATTGATTCTATATGATGGATGCTGTTCTCCAATAGTGGATTTGATGTTCTGAAGCTTGTTGTTCGAGTTCTCGTTCCACATATTTTGCCAAGTATACAGAACATGCTGATTGATATAATATCTTAAGTCAGTATGGAAAAGTCCATTCGGAAATGAGTGACTGCAGGGTAGCATTGCTTGCTATATCTGCACTTTCCCTACCATTAATACCTATGTGACTAGCCAGCCAACAGTTCAGAATACCTTTTCCGGATTGTATGAGCAAATCATGTTTCTGTAAGATCTGGGTGGATTCTCAAATTTGAGGCTAAGCAAGGCTCTCAGTTTGGAAATGGTATCCGAAAAGATTAAAAGATTTTATTTTTGACAGCATCCATTGTACTCTAAACTAAACAATGGAAGCTTCATCAGGTAACCGGCTTGAAATGGTGCCATTGGGTGTTGGGTGTTGCAATGTCAAAAATATGATCTAAAAAAATTGTCTCTTCCACAACATTGGTAAGAGAACAGTCAGGACAGAGTGTTGGGTCATTATGAAATCTTTGCAACCTGCAAAAGTCCATACAAACAGCTTTAGCTTTAGACAATTTTAACAAGTTTCTTCTGCCCATTTTTTGAATTCTTTTTAAGCATATTGTTACGAAATTATGTATCATTTCGTTTTTAAATAATGGTCTAGTTTTATGATCTCTGCATAATAGTCTAACAGCTGTCGTCTTGCAGAAAGTACATACACGGTATTCAATGTGACTCAGTACATTGGTCTTGGGAAATATTGTCGGTTAAACATGAATCATATCACGTGACCTATAGCGTGAGAATTTGTTGAACTTTTGACCTAGATTCTATGTTCTATTCGAGTCAATACTTTGTTGACTGGTAATAACGTCAGTGCACTGGTACTTTAGCGGTGTCACGCATAACCTAGTTTCTGATTGGTTCGGAAGGATTAAATTGCTTTTAAGTCGCAATACACTCTAAATTGGTTTTCCTTATTCTGTTCTGCGCAGTCAGAAGCTATGTAATAAGATGTATTGCTGTATTTAGGCATTCTAGCTTAGTTCGTTAGCCTGAGAGGTCATAAACGAGATTGGTCCATTGTGTGGATGTTCTGCTTCAGTGATATTATTATTATTATTATTATTATACAGTACATTCTGGATTCAGTACTGTTCTTAAACTTTAAGAATTATACA
The DNA here is from genome assembly GCA_029931535.1 of Margaritifera margaritifera. Taxonomy (NCBI): domain Eukaryota; kingdom Metazoa; phylum Mollusca; class Bivalvia; order Unionida; family Margaritiferidae; genus Margaritifera; species Margaritifera margaritifera. Next base: position 1,526,663 of record JAQPZY010001386.1, on the reverse strand, counting down.
GCTCTGTGGAATTATCGGAAACATTTCTAGAACTTGTGATATTCCGTATTCATAAGGACTATTTGGAATTAATAACACTTGAATATAACTGATTCTTGTTAGTACATCAGTACAGTGAAGGTTTCAATCGGAACCTACTTCATTCGGAATGTTTGGATTAACTTCCGGATTAGTGAACTTTAGAACAATTTAGGACTTTTAAGGATATTCTATACTGTAAGTTATTTTTAATTCTTTCACTTTTATTGTTTGCTGAAATATTTTAATATTTTAGGAAATTAAATATTTGTATTTTAAATCTTGAAAGCTTGTTTGAGTCTGTTCTTTTGTTACAATATCTGCATTTTCATGTGTTATCATAAGCTTTATCCAGGCCAAAAGAAAAAGACGGCAGCTATATGTTCTTTCTTTAAGACAGCTTCTATAATAAATGCTTCAAGTCTGACTAGATCGTCAAGTGTGCTTTTCTGGAGTGTCAATTAACACTGAAGGTCTCATACTAAGTTGTTGAACTCAGTATACCAGAGAAGTCTATGATTTATCATTCGTTGCATGGCTATGCAAATGCAGTTTGTTAGTTATATGGGACAATATTTTGAAGGGTCGGTATGTTTCTGTCCTGCTTTAGGTTCTGGTATCACTGTTGCTTCTCGCCAAAACGGCGGGAATTAACAAGTTTCAAAAATTGTATTCAAAATGGTTGGTAGTGTATTGAGAGCTGTGTTAGCTAATTATTTAAGACTTTGATAGAAGATACCATCTGATTCTGATTCAGTCAAAGAATTATGGCTCGATCAAGGGTCTCGTAGTTCTCTGAGAGCTAAAGTGTTATTGTAACCTTCAGCATTAGCAGATTTGAAATTTAATGGAAGCAGTTGTTTCAGGTTTTTGATATGGTGGAGGTTTTCATTCTAATTTCTTGAGAGGGATTTGTAGAAAATTGATCCGATTTCTTTATTTTTTTTTTTTTTTTTAAATAATTTTCCCGACTGTTTCAATAGAGTAGCGAGAGTTCCACCTTGGGACATGATCTCCATATTTTCCTCTCTCTAAGGGCGCGACGAGCTTTAGCTCGGAATATATGGTATTTATTCAGATTTTCAGCTCTTGTACTGATGCTAACATTTTTACGGACCTTTCTCTTTTCCCTGATCGCGTCGTTGCAAGCATCATCAAAACACGGGTTTTATGAATATTTTTGATATTTTATCGCCAGCAACATCCTGGAGTAGTTTTGTAAATAGGAGGATTAGGTCTACGATGTTTTACGAAATGAAAATTTTAAAGTTTTATTCCCAGAGGGATTAAAATATTTCCAGTCTGCTGTGTTTAGCTTTCACCTCTGCCCTAGCCCTCTAAGTTTTGGAGTAATACTTCTTACGTATATAGGAAAGTGGTTAGTACTACGATGGTCGTCACCAACTTTCCTACAGAAATTAGTAAAATGGATGGACTGCAGATAGTCAGGTATAAGGATGATAAGAATCCTGTGGCTGAATGCAAGTAGGTCTACGACTTATCATTATAAAGGCTAAGAGTGTATTGTGAAACAAAGTCTTCCATTTTATTCCCTCTCTTGTTGATATCTTTACAGTGTACTGTAGCCGTTAAAGTCACCAAATAAAGTCAAAGGTTTTGGTAACTGTTCAAAAAGATGGTCAAGATCAGATTGATTGGTTGGAGTGCTTTGATGGAGATATGTTTAGCAGATCGTAAGTTTTGTGTATTAATTCACGGACGGATACAGCCTGTAATGTAGTACTGAGATTACTCTGGCTGTCCGGACCTTACTTATTTATGATGATGGACACTCCTTCAGCGGTCCTAATAGTATTTCGTGAAATGTTGCTGAAGTTACAAAATTATTTATATTAACTCAGCCACTTTCGTTTTAAAGGTCTCCTGAAGGCATACAGCCACTGGATTATACTCGTTAAAAAGAAGACTTATTTCTTCACTATTTGCATTCAAACCTCGGCAATTTCATTTTATTATGGTATCAGGCATATTTATGGAGGTGGTATCAGAACGGGACTTCTGGGACTTTTCCCGGCGGTATATCAGGAGGATTTCCAATGCCCATAATCTAGACATCCAAACTTATTAAAGAACATGATAGGATCATTAGATCCATTCGCAAGCCTAGTACTCTCTTTAAGTCTTTCTTTATTCAGTTTGGAGCATGTATTTCCACTGGCGCCAACAGGCTGCTTCTTTTGGTGGGTCGAATCTAACCGGTTTATTACTAGTGGAGGTGAATATCATATGTTTCTAACTGTTTATCTGACCACTGTTGCCAGTGGTTTGCTGGTCTTTTCATAGTCTGGATTGAATTGGTTTTTCGTTTGTAGCATTCATTGTTGTATTTGCTACACTGTCGCACTGATTATTGGCGTTATCTCCTTCACTCTCGGTTTTGCTGGCTGCTCGCGCAGGTTTCAGTTGCGTTTCAGACTTTGAACTTGCTTTGACCTTCTGGTCATGTAATGTCCATCAGGGTCCAGAGAGTATTTGGGAAGGTCTCTTCTCAACTTTAGATGCAATGGCGTACGATTTTCCGACTGTGTTAAGTGGAGCTGTGGCTTCCCGGGACTCCGGAAAGATCATGCCTTTCTCCTGTTTTACGCGTTTGATCTCCCTCGAGTTTTCTCATATGAGAGTCTCTAGAGTGCGAGAAATGTTCTCACTGGTAATTTGCACAAGAAACCTTTTCTGTGCAGTACGATCCATCTTGGCTCGCCTGCCCATATCTATGGCAGCATGGTTTCCTCTTGCAGACATCTATGTAGTAGCCTTATTTCTGGCAGCTAAAGCACCACACACGATTAGGTATGTTCTGGGATATTCAAAAACACGGCTTTGAAAGATGTAGGCAAATTGGGTGTCGATAGTTAGGATTTAAGTGGTTGTGGGAATCAACTTACCGTTCTGGCGAATATTAATAAGCTGCAAGTGTGAAATGTTTTGAGATTCTAGATATTAGAGTATCTCACTCCAGCTATCCAAATACTAGAACGAGCAACACTTGTTGTATATCCACACATCGCGTCAAGCAGATTGTCAGAGTGAGCTTTGCAACTACACTATACAAGCAATTAATCCAAACTAAGTATTTACACTCTTTAGCTCTCCAGCAAAGTCCTGAAGTGCTTTAGATATCACGTAAGGTGATAGCTAGGTTAGCTTTTGACTTTATTCAATGGAATGCGTCATGAGAAATCGTGGCCAATATCTCTGACTCGGAATAGTTTCCTCTCCCGATTCATTGTTTGAATTACTCCTGCTCCTTCTGAGACCAGGTATAACACTATTGGTTGAGGTTTCGGCGTGTTTTCAGATAATGGAAGACTATTAGTTCGTTACCTGTACTCACCATTCACCATGGAACCCAACAAGGGTACATAGATTTACGCCCATTTATTTCATTTCTCAGGTCAGGGCTACACCGTGTGATATACTAGAGTAAAGAAACGTTATTCAATTGACCCTTGCCACCACCATCAGAGGTTTTGTAATGTTCGAACAACAACAGTATGTATCTTGAATTACAATTGTGACCTTTGATGTCTGTGGAGAACGCTGAAACTGAATTATTTTAACGTAGCCCATATCGTTTATTATGACTAGCCGAAGCATCTGGTTGGGCTATTCTGACCACCGATCAAACTGAAATTGAGCACGAAGTAGTGTGTTGCATCGGAGTGGCAACCATCGGCCTCTCTTCTACTCAACTACAAGACTCATCTCATAAATGCTAGTAAAAACGACTTTTTGGCTTATGGAATATGGTACTAGGGATGTCATTGTACGAATACCTGACTGTTTTAATATGTTATCATTGATTTTAACTTGGAATAAACTTTCCTAACTGCACACAAGACAATAATATGGCATATTTCTCTAAATGCAGGTTTCTAACATGTATCTATTGGGACAGAAAAAGGACTATGGAAGATGATACGCGATGCAGTGACACTTGCCTTGTGCATTTGTGTATTTTCTATGCCTCAGCATATATAAAGCTAAAGGTGTTAAAATGCTTTACTGTCAATCGTGCTCATTTAGTTAACTCACCAATTTTTGGGACCTTTCTTTATTATATTACTTTTATAGTGTGTCAAGATGAACGAAGTAACTATGTGGTTAGCGTTGGGACTTGCGACTATAAAGGCACGGGTTCGAATCCTGCCCATTCCAGAGGACTAGGCCACTGTGATGTGCGTCTGCGCTAGACTTTTTATCCCAAATGCATCGGCGCAATATAACTTTCCTTGTGTTGATATGCCCTTTAAATGCCAACCAATCAATTTATCCTGTCAAACGTACGACTATAAGTATATATGTAGCCTTGGTGCTTCGATCTAAAGTCATGAAAGTTCCCCCCCCCCACACACACACACACACATATACGCATACACCCACCACCACCCCGTCCTAAAGGGCATGTAACATTGGTTATGGATTGATACCAAATTTGCTATCAGACTTAACACTAAGTTTGATATTCTTCGTTTCCCGTTAAATTTCGACTGAGCTGGTTTAGACCTCGAATTAAACCCTTACGTCATGAATTTCGATGCTGATGAACACATTTTTAAGGCTTTCATGAACTGTAACCGAAGTTGGTTTCTCTTTCTCCCTCATTATTGCTCTCAGAGATGCTTTTAGTCCACATGACTGCACTTGATGACACCATGACTGAACTTGATAACACCATGACTGCACTTGATAACACTATGACTGCACTTGATAACAACATGACTGCACTTGATGACACCATTTGACATCATTGGGTGAAATAATTGATCTCTGCCAATGTTCTTGCGTATTTGATATGCAAAAGATTATACTGGCGTTTGAGCAATTATTCCAATTTACAACAAATAATTTTCCAATAACCTCTTAAATATAAGTTAAATTTTGGGAGTATATTATACTAATTTCACGTTTCGTCCGTACCGATTATCTGATACTTGTTTTTCATTATATCTATAAAAATAGAAATGTCGCTTTGTAATCTCTGTGTACCAAATATATATTCGGAAAACACGATAGCAATGCAAATAGTTTATCCGTTTATTGTGGGAATACATATTACCTATACTTACGAAATCTAGTAGCTTTGAGAACATTGACCTGAGGGAAATTTGTTATTGATAGATGTTTTCCATCATATAAAAGAATAGGGATTTTCTTATTCTATGAGAAACCATCTCGTGAGATTTTTCTTTCTCACCATGATTAATCGGTCGATACAAATACATATTTTACAAAGAATGCCTGGAAAGTTCGTCTGTTTAACTTCATGAATCAGTAATGTTCTGTCTGGTCTTCAATAAATGATACATGGTTATGCTCTCTGAATAAAAATTCAGAAATTCTATCTCTGTGTTAATCATGCCTCATCAAACTGATGAATGGATAGGTTTGGGTTATTATGTCTTGATGATGGATATGTGATGCTCAGCTAATTTTTTAAAAGACACGAGTCACATAAACCAAAATAAATATTGGTTTGCCGATAAATGACAAGAAAATCAATAGTTGATATGTATCGTTCCTTTTAATGACACGACCTCTTTAAAGATAAACGGCATCTTATATACACCGTACTACGGGGTTGTTTAGCGTAGGAAAAACAACTGTGAAATTTGATCCAGAGAGGTGTGGTACTACATATAATTGTCTTTGAGTATGATCTTTTCGAACACCATCAGCACTATCAGGTGTTAATGAACTTCAGTGTCTTTTGATAAACACATATAAACCCACCCTAGATAAATGAGTCTGTACCGATATCGTACTATCTATATACTTCGTATACTCTTGTGACTAATTGATTGATTGGGGTTTTAAGGCGCACCAGCACTGTAAGGCAATATAGCGCCATAAAAAGTTTAGATGATATATGATTTATGTATGAGAAGTGGTTCACGATCAACGTGCGATAAAAGTACAAAAACAAAACAATGAGGTGGCGAGAGTAATACATGAAGGTTTACGATCAATGGGGATTGTAAATGGTATGTATAAAGGGTAATGTAAATGGTATGTATAAAGGGTAATGTAAATGGTATGTATAAAGGGTAATGCAAATGGTATGTATAAGGGGTAATGTAAATGGTATGTATAAAGGGTAATGCAAATGGTATGTATAAGGGGTACTGTAAATGGTATGTATAAAGGGTAATGTAAATGGTATGTATAAAGGGTAATGTAAATGGTATGTATAAGGGGTACTGTAAATGGTATGTATAAAGGGTAATGTAAATGGTATCTATAAAGGGTAATGTAAATGGTATGTATAAAGGGTACTGTAAATGGTATGTATAAAGGGTAATGTAAATGGTATGTATAAAGGGTAATGTAAATGGTATGTATAAAGGGTAATGTAAATGGTATGTATAAAGGGTTCTGTAAATGGTATGTATAAAGGGTACTGTAAATGGTATGTATAAGGGGTACTGTAAATGGTATGTATAAAGGGTAATGTAAATGGTATGTATAAAGGGTAATGTAAATGGTATGTATAAAGGGTAATGTAAATGGTATGTATAAGGGGTACTGTAAATGGTATGTATAAAGGGTAATGTAAATGGTATGTATAAAGGGTTCTGTAAATGGTATGTATAAAGGGTACTGTAAATGGTATGTATAAGGGGTACTGTAAATGGTATGTATAAAGGGTACTGTAAATGGTATGTATAAAGGGTACCGTAAATGGTATGTATAAGGGGTACTGTAAATGGTATGTATAAAGGGTACTGTAAATGGTATGTATAAAGGGTACTGTAAATGGTATGTATAAAGGGTAATGTAAATGGTATGTATAAGGGGTACTGTAAATGGTATGTATAAAGGGTAATGTAAATGGTATGTATAAAGGGTAATGTAAATGGTATGTATAAGAGGTAATGTAAATGGTATGTATAAAGGGTACTGTAAATGGTATGTATAAAGGGTACTGTAAATGGCATGTATAAGGGGTACTGTAAATGGTATATATAAAGGGTACTGTAAATGGTATGTATAAAGGGTAATGTAAATGGTATATATAAAGGGTAATGTAAATGGTATATATAAAGGGTAATGTAAATTTTTATGTATAAAGGGTAATGTAAATGGTATGTATAAGAGGTAATGTAAATGGTATGTATAAAGGGTACTGTAAATGGTATGTATAAAGGGTACTGTAAATGGTATGTATAAGGGGTACTGTAAATGGTATATATAAAGGGTACTGTAAATGGTATGTATAAAGGGTAATGTAAATGGTATATATAAAGGGTAATGTAAATGGTATATATAAAGGGTGCTGTAAATGGTATGTATAAAGGGTAATGTAAATTTTTATGTATAAAGGGTAATGTAAATGGTATGTATAAACGGTAATGTAAATGGTATGTATAAAGGGTAATGTAAATGTTATGTATAAAGGGTACTGTAAATGGTATATATAAAGGGTACTGTAAATGGTATATATAAAGGGTAATGTAAATGGTATATATAAAGGGTGATGTAAATGGTATATATAAAGGGTACTGGGATCATAAAATATATTTAGGGTGATTGACAGTGTACATGTTGGTTAAAACTACCAGAAGTAAGTACGTTGTACAAGAGTTATATTTTAGAAAAAATGTTAACTTCCTTTAAGAAATTTAAAATACAAGCCGCATTTATTGTATGCAAAAGCTCCTTCATGTGCTGAACATTGTAGTAACGATCGCGTATAGGTTGGAGATCGAAACAATCTATCAGAAAGTGCTTCATGGTAAAGGGTTCGTTGCAGGAAATGCACTCTGGTGGGTCTTCACCATTTAATATGTACGAGTGAGTTATGTAAGTATGACCAATGATTACCTCGTCCTTACGGATCGTTCTGTAGGAAGGAGGCAATTCGCCTAAAAAGGGTTTGACCACATGGAGCGAGCTTGTTATTGACAGCATCATTCCAAGATGCCTGCCACTTACTAAATCAGGATTTTTTTGTGACAGGTGTAAAATCAGTGTATGGCATTTTAAAATCAGATGACTGTAGAGATGGGGCTATTTTGGCAGCTCGGTCTGCTGTTTCATTACCTTTAATATCGACATGACTGCGTAACCAACAATATATTATATTGTGAGAGTAACACAGTTCGGAATGTTTAATGAGAATGTTAGTCAATAATGGGTTTTCCAGCTTCCTACTTTAGAGTGACTGAAGTACTGATAGTGAATCGGAGAAGATGATAGAGTTTAAAATATCTTTGTTTCCTATATATTTCAGGGCAAGATCTGTTGCCCTGATTTCTGCTGAAAATATCGATGCGCCATCTGGTAAACGAAGCTTTGTAGTGTGATTTCCACTAATGAAGGCTGCAGCAGTTTTCACCATCCTTTGAGCCGTCAGTATAGATTCTTGTGTAGTCCTTAAATTTGGAGAGAAGTTCCTTGTAAGAGTTATGAAAAATGGAAGGATTTGTCTCTTTTTATACTCTTGTGAAGCATTAAAATTAAACGTTATATTTCATCCAATAACCTGGTTTTATATATGAAAATCGTGCATATGATTGTTTTAAAACTGTTTACGTACCTTTTTTTCATTTCTCTAACACATTTAAAGACCGTTGAAAGAGTTGTTAACACGGAACCAAACAACTGTTACAACACAACTCACATGATAGACTACAAGGCATGTTGTCTTCCACTGAATCCAATTCAATATAACCCCTAATAACAGCACATACTTATATAATAGATCTATAATATGTGCAGGTATTTTTGATGTATATGATATTATTAAAATAAAAATATGGATATTTTTGTGTTTAATTCCGTAGCTGTAGAAGAAAGTTGTATGAAAAGTCGAGAGAATGGAAATCCACTCTAGATCATATCTTTAAGCGAAGGAGAATGAATCGTGAACACGGAAATTAAACTGTCAAAGAATTCATGAAACCCAGTCCCTCTTCAAATTTATACTGGTCTTGCAAATATGATTTTCGACAAATGAATTAGCTTCCGGTTGTCAGCTATGATTGCAAGAATATGAAACCACAAAGTATATGCTCTTGTGATTTGTATGAATTCACGCACGATACATTCATACGGTATGACGCAAGATACATTCATACTATATCTTCGTAGTCAGAGAATTTGTATTAAACCGCATTTTACTATTTATGAAGTTCAGTCCATTTCAGAAGTTTTGTTAAATATTTTTCGACAGACAACAATATGTCGATAAATGTATCTTACTGCATGTATAATATGTCAAAGAAACTTTGCTGCTTTCAGCAGCCTTTTGGCTTGAAAATTGTTTAATGTTATCAAATTATGTTTTTTGTTTTTTTTTAAACCTAAGATATTTTAGTAGAACTACATAACCATAAGTTGTCTTATCAATATCTTCAACATATCTGTTTTAAGCACACACACACACACACACACACACACACACACACACACACACATATATATATATATATATATATATATATATATATATATATAATATATATATAATAAAATATAATATAATATAGTATAATAATAAGTCGGCTCGTCCCCAAATGAGATTATTTTGAAAATATCAAACGTTGCATGAAACGTACTTTTCAATAACCTTGTTTGTTAATGGATCTAACAGGCTTTTTTCATTTTGTAAGGAAACTTAAATATACCTATCTCTTGTTACTGAAGATTGGTGTAAAATTAATCGAATGTCTAAGAGATAATTATCTTTTGAAACACTGTACTGTAACCAATAAGTTTATTGTATTAGGGTTGTCTGATAGAGTGGTACAATTCCAGTTATCTGAGTAATTTTAAAAAGGGCTGGTTATTTAACTGATGCAACGGAACTGCAGATGCATTTTATCATTAGGTTCTTTACTAGTTACCACAACTAACGGTTTAGATCGCCTTAACTGACGCCATGCCAGTCAATGTGTTGCATTACAGGAGTTAAGACATTTAAAGCGCATGTGCATTATCTTTGTAAAGCATAAAACAAATCTTATCAAATAACACATTATCGATTAATGAATGAGCTTTTAAGGCGCCGCATTGGGACTGTAATCCATGCGGTAAATGGATATTTTACATTTATCTTGTCCGCAACAATATGCGGGGCATGGTTTATTGCAGAGGCAAAAGAACCGAACGATAAGTTTAAAAAAATTATTTTCTTAATGCGTCATCAGTACTTTTTAATGGATAAGATCCTTGTTTATCGTATCACAGTGCGAATACAGATAACTCGACGTAATCGGATTTTAAACAGGGAATCAATCTTAAGAATGTTCTGAAGTCTAACATTAAGCAGATTCCTTGTACTGATTGGCCAGCTGCTGAGTCAACCCAGTAGTTTTGTGATACGGGTAGAGGGCCTCATTCATTTGCAGCATGTTAGAGCCTAAAATGAAATCAAGCATCTTTTCTTTGCACAACAGATGTTTTGATAAGTTTTGGAACCACTCTGAGTAGCACGATGAACCCCTTGGAATTAGCTGATTGCTCTGTCAGTAAAAAAATGACTTTTCATTAGTGAATTATTTTTTTTATAATTTTATTTTTACTGTGACAGGATTAATTTGGTGTAATGGGATTTAGTTCTTTGTTACTAACGACTAAAAAGTATCATTGACTTCTTAATCTAAGTTGATGTGGCGTTTTATCCTAACTGAAATAATTCATGAGCAAATCGTATCTAATGCACCATTCTTATTTCCATCTCTCGTATAGAAGGTATTCGAAAGATTTCTCTGAAAATAAAAGAAACGTACATTGGGTCAATTAGATGTATGGAAGATCTGGACAAACATAATTAACAGCAACATATTAATTCATAATCAATTTGCATCTGGCGCCTATCTAGTGTTTCATATAAGAGATCCATCAATTACGCTATTCCACTGTAATACGACTGGCTTTTAAATGAAGCAGGCTTGCCTTAATGAAATTTCAGTTGCCGGGATATATCGTAGGAAAAAACGTGAGCAAGCATTGAATTACACCATTTCAAAAATGACTGAGATAACATGCACCACCTGCAGGTTTTGGGATGCAGAACAGGTCCGATGCGCCCCCCTGTAAGAGATGAGTAATCGAGGCAACCTGTTAACAGTGGGTTGCTTTCTGTTTCAGTGGAGGAGTGGGTCCTGGTAGTTGTGCAGAAAAGGAGCCGAGCTGTTACCACTCCGAACACACTACTTCAGCTTCAATTTCAGTTTGACTGGTGGTCAAAAAGGCTCGGTCTGACCATCAGCTAATTGTGATGAGCTTCAGGGGACATGTTAATGACAGATTCAGTTTCACTCATCTCAAGACTTTAAGAGATCACCATTGTGATTAAGGAAACATGTACTGTTGCAAGTGAAACATTACAAAGCACAACACCTCCAAGGGCGGTAGCAAGGTCCAATCAAATAAGGATTCCGCCTTACTCGAATATATCACCCTTTGTATCCTTGGCGTGAGAACGCAATTAATCAGCGTTATTCTCTGTCCACTTGTTTGTCTCTGCGGCGGGTGCGGATCACAGGTGAGAAGTAATTGTGTTCCGTTATGGGAAAACACAACAAATCCACAAGCAACAGTAGCAGACATGGTCACAAAAGAATCATTAACAACTGAACCAGTAACTCGGAAGAGGAAACTGCATGGAATCACGAAAATCGGCCTCGACTTTTCATGCTTCAGTCAACTGATAAGAATCCGAAGTTGTGTAAGCCCTCGGCATTCGTGATATTAAAAGCGATTCAGGACCTGGCTGGAGAGTCAAAAGGTTTCTTTTAAATGATCTTAGCTCGGTCAAATTACTTATGAAGCAATTCTGCAAAGACACTGAGATTTACTCGGGGTTAATTTCTCCTTTTCGTATTATATACATAGAAATATGTTCCCATTCTTATTTCAGTTTTTTTTTCTTTTTTTTTTAAATAACAGCGTAATTTATATAAACTAGCTGAGAGTTTCGAAGTTCGGTAAGTAATTGCGACGGCAATGAAAAGTCACCAGAGAGAAAGGAGATGGCGGAGATGAGAGGAGTAAATAAGCGCATACTTATATAATACGAAAAGGTGAAAATCAACTAAGGTAAATTCCCAGTTTCTCATTTGATTATCGAAGGATTCTACAATAATAAAGTTTCATATGCTTCAAGCATGCAAAATGCAAAATTGCACTTTCTTGAAAACAAACATGTAAAAAAGGAAGTGTCCTGAAACGTTGTTGTGCAATTAAAAGTTAAGTGCATTCTGAGGAAAGTAAACAGTCGAACAGATTTAACATTTTAGGAGGTCGTCAAAATAAAGTGGACGCACCTGTAAATCGTCATACAAAGTTACAAACGATAAAAAATTTGAACTTAATGGAGGCATACATTGCCTAGAGAAAATTAAATTTCACAATCAATGGTCATATATATATATATATATATATATATATATATATATATATATATATATATATATATATATATATATTCACAAAGAATCAGGCAGCTAAATCAATGATTATATATATATATATATATATATATATATATATATATATATATATATATATGTAAACACACACACACACACAGTGTCAAGCAGATAAAAAGTGAACCGTCATATTTGTCCTTTACCTTCTTAATGTTTCTTTCGTTTTGTCGGTGACTCAGTACATTATGAATCTAGAAAAGAACGTAACTGTGTACAAAACAATGAATCACATAAATACATCACATCTCTATCTATCAGTGTGTCTGTCCATTTGTCTTTGTTGCTCCTCTTAGATGCTTATTATGTCATTTTGTTTTGAATATATGTATATTTTATTGCGTTTGTTACCCTTCGTTATCAAAAATCCGACGTGAAAACATTTTATTATTGTAGCACGTGTGTTTTATCAACACTTTACAAAACTGTGTCCTTCATATACAATTTAGGGTGTCTCTTTTGATATCCAAACCATATATTCACAGCTGTACTTCACAGTAACTGATCCTACTACACTGGATTGATTCGATTCGTGTTTTAAATGAATACAGGTATTAAGGTAGCAACTATTTCAAGGAGAATGGGGGGTAGTGTGTTGAATGATTTTTTAAAATTATTATTACAAAATCAGTCCACTTTTGCTACAAAAATCGATTGCTCTCTTTGTATGCTTATGAAACATACATTTTCAGTTGAGAAACATGAATTACCAGTATTTTCAGTTGTGCAACATGTTCTTAATGACAACATTTTGTTTAAACAAGAATCCAGCTCAAAAGAATTTCCCGTTTTGGAAAACTGATTTTTCGATGCTTGAATTCCTACAAGTAGAAGACGGTGTTCATTTGATGTCTTTCGAGATTATTAATGAGGAGGAGGAAACGCTAAAGTCAATGACGCATAGTCTGTGGGATCAGAGCTATATCAAAGTCATTATTCCGTCAATCAATAATGCATATTTATTGCAGATTGCTTGACAACATCAGTTGCATTTCATTATTTTGTGATATACAGCTTTTTCTCGCGTTCTCTGTCAAACACAATTGCTCTCTTGATGATAATTTAGAAACTTCATCCCCACCGTTTATTGGACACAAACAACTAACTCAATTCCCATAGACCGTAATCTTAATGTTTGGTCAAATTACTATATTTTTGTGGTAAGACGGGCTAATCACATTTACATTTTATTAGCGATGAAACTAATATGTGGCACGGCTCGTTTTTGAGAACAATTCTCATGTAGATGTTCACTATAACAATCCAACTTGTTCAGATCTCCCCGTTTACATCCACTAAGACATGTGCAGCGACAGTGATAACATGAAAAGGTTCTAGGTTCAAACCTACTATTGCGTACAATTTAGCCATATGTACGCTTCATCAAAAAATTACTTTTATTTTAACGGTAATTATTTTCTGTCAATCAGCGACCTTTATTCTTTAAAATATGGTATTTTTGATATACCACCGCACATAGGCTGGTTCCGTGGCTTATACAATAATTAGTTGCCTGTGTACTAGAATAAAATTTTACTGTCATAATAATTATTCATATTCAACAAAACATTTCCTTCAAACCTCTTGAAAAAGCGTACATATTTAGCAATTACCGTTTTAAAAGGTATCGAGGACTTTGTTTCAATTTGGGAGCCCACTGTAGTGATAAATTGATAACATTTTCCAAGCAAAAATAACAGTTTTCTTCTGAAATGTCCTGATATATCCCAAAAAAGTATTTATTTCCTATGTGGATATGTAGTCCATATCCAATGCTAAATGAATTTCACCGTAGATTGCAAAACGACTCTGACAAAGGAAGTTAATCCGGGATCGTTACATAGGTTCCAAGTCCATATACAATATTCAAAATCTTTGAGTTTCTCAAAACATTACTCAATGTCATTGAATGTGCTTACATAAAATCAGTACCATTTGCCTTTCTTATTTAGAGGGGCATGTCTGGCAAATGCATATATGAAAGGTGTTCGTGTACTGTGATTACCATAGAAAAGGGAAGTAAATCTTGGAACCCACTTATTCTACATTGCAGACTGCAATTTTCACCACGTTTAAGAAACTAAGTGGTCCCTTTCGGTGTTAATGAAGTCTAAAGTTAAATGTTTTATGGATTATCAAAGGAAAATGTTTACTCGACCATATGCGTCACTGTACCTGAGGCGAAAAGAGATCCACCCGTAATAAAATCAGTAAAACATATGAAAAAATGAATAAAACTATGGAAAATCGGAAAAAATGAACATAAGTAAATTGCCAAGTTACAAAAGCAAGATACGACACCTGGCTGGTAATGATCATCTAACCTCGTTTAGTGATCATGTAACATCGTTTAGTGATCCGGTTTTGTCCGGGTACATGTACCCAATTTGACAAAATTGGAAAAAAATGCAATATTTTTATACAAACTTTAGTAAAATTGTACATTTTTCATCCCTAACCTTTCATAATGGCAGTCATTTAGTTTCACTTTCACAAATCGAGAAATGTTATGCATACATATATGAGAAATGCGTTACACAACATTCTATTAAGCTATCCTAAGACACCTGTTTTTAAAATCAAGCATGTTTAAATTTATTAATGTTAAGTATAAACGTCTAAAATGTGCACAACAGGCAACTTATTCCTCAAATTACGAGCAAATTCAGTCAAACCATGTGATTTAAAGGATGAGAAAGGGCTTGGGCATATTTTATACGGGTCCTTTTCCACTGGGCATATCTGTGCTATAGGACACGGACAACTAATTCAATTCCATCGACTGCAATGTTAAAATTCGGCCAAATGACTCTACTTTTATGGTGAGACTGCAAATAACTTTTGCATCCTAGGAAACGTTTAAAACGATGAAAATGATATGCTGCGCGGCTGGTTTAAGATAAAAATGTATTTGTATGTGCCCACCAGATAAAGCAGTGAAAGCTGCCATGTAGTCATCCGTTTCCGAATTGAAGATTCCATATACTAACTTGAATTATGGTATAAATCAGCATTTTCGTCATACTTGGCAAACTATGTGGAATGAAAACTCCACAAACAAACTTAAGAACCTCAAACACTATTGGGGAGTGGTATCCCTCGTATAGAAGAAACCGGAGAGATGAGGTGGTGTTGTGTCCATCGCGTATCGGTCACGCATACCTTACTCATGCAAAACTATTGAAGGGTGATACTCAACCGGAGTATGTACCCTGTCAGTGTCCACTGATAGTGGAGCACATTCTTGTCAAGTGTGTCGATTTGTGAGACAGAAGTATTTTCAAGTGAACTTCTTGAAGAAGCTGTACGAGGACGTACCACCTGAGAATATCTTGGAATTTTTAATGGATTGCTGTTTATACAAGAAATTTTAATCATGTTTTAAGGGTTTTAAATGCTCTACCTTTATCGGTTGTTTATTCATTTTACAGAATGTTTTCATCTTTACATTGTATATGTTATCTTCTTGTACTTAGTTATACATTTATTTAGAAGGCTTTATCTTCCTAATTTTTGTGGAATTCAGTTTTACATTTTTGGAACATAAACTTTTGTTGGCACTACATAGCCACTTTTGTACTGAGGCTGCTGTAAAGCTCTACAACGTACATACACTGTATGTGCCCACTATACAAATCTGACTCAGTCCGAAAATCGTACAGGTTCAAACCCGCTAATGTCTACATTTTATCCATACCTAGGCTTCTTCTGAAAAATTACGTATTTTTTTCTTTCAGGTATTTTTTCACTCACTCAGATACCTTTATTCTTTTAAATACGGTATTAAAAAGTCGCCAGTAGATTCCATTGGCTTAATGAAATGTTTGAGTAACATATTAAACTAACAACAGCAATTTTAGGAAAAATGGATATCTTAGGTCAGACGAGTACAATGACATATGTATGTATGTATGTATGTATGTATGTATGTATGTATGTATGTATGTATGTATGTATGTATGAATGTATGTATGCAGCGTTTTACGGCTCCTAAACATAATAGACTTTCTGAAAGGGAAGTTCTAAATGCACCAATACAGAGTCTACTCCGTCATTTTCTGTCGGATCAAGAATCTGGAGGCAAGATTTACAGGCTGATTCGTACACAATAAAACCATGGTCAAGGTTAGATCTCACTAAGGACCTGTATAACTGGAGCAGGACCTTCCGGTCTGCGCCCAAATCTGTATTTACTGCGACTCTTATTAAATCCAGGGTTGTTTTTAATTTCTTCCAGAGGTGTCTAATATGTCGAATGATAGTTAGTTTACGGTCGAAAATAAGCCCTAAACGTTTGGTCTCCGCTACAACAGGAATAAAACAACCATCAAGATACAGCTTTGGGTCATCATGAATTCGATGTAATCTGCAGAGGTGCATACAAACTGTTTTACAATTCAAATATTTGAACCCGTTTACTTCTGCCCATTTCTGAACTCTATTTAAGTTTATCTGTGGTTGACATTCAATAGTATGCATACTCTTTGATCTATAGCAGATCAAAAAGTCATCGACAACGTCGTCACCATATAATAGCAGTCCGTTCCTGGATTAAGGCATTTCACTATGCTGTTTATTTTGGATGTTAAAAAGGGCGATTGACAATATGCTGCCACGTGGTACACCCATCTCCTAAGTATAGCTTTCACAAAGGGTGCTACCTATCTTAACTCTAAAATTTATATCTTTCAAACAAATGGGGAAAAAGTTAGGTAGGAGACCCCTTAGAGCAAATAGGCCATTCATTATGCCGTACTTCCATCATCTGGTCCTCCTAAAGTGTTATGGGCTAGATCAAGAGTCTTTTAATTGTCTGAGAGCGAAAGGTTATTGTAATCTTCAGCACAGCAGATTCAAAATTTAAGAGGAACCGTTTCTTCCAGAGTTGGGACACAGTAGTAGTTTCTTTTGAGGCGTTTTTCGAGAATATTTCGGTCGATGTATTTGAGATTTCTGATGCGGTAGGGACCATTTCGTTAGATTTCCTTAACTGTTTTTTGCAGCTGCTATTAATTTTGTCATTGAGCTAAAGGTCAACATAGGGACATAGGATCTCCATGTTTTGTTATTGCTCTGTCTAATGGGACGACGAGCTTTAGCTTGGTATATACGGTATTTTATTTTGTTGTTGTTAGATTTGCAGTTGTTGGATTGGCATTGAAATCTTTAAGTACCTTTTCCAATTCCCTGATGGTTTCTTTGCATGTATCATTAAACCATAGTTTGTTGACACGTTTAGGAATTGCCGAAGTTTTTGGTATTGTATCCTCAGCAACATCTTGGAGTATCTTTGTCAGTCGGGGTATTCAATCCACTACGTTGTCAAAATGATCACCTATCAAATTTGATTCGCAATAGGATTGGAACGTTTCCAATTCTGCCTTGTTCAATTTCCAGCTCTGTCCTAGCCCTTGAGGTTTAGGAATATTACTTCTTAAGTGTACTGGAACGTGGTCATTACATTTCTTTTACTTGACTTCACTTGTGAAGTTTGTGACAAGCTATATCTCATGTCCCCAACTTCCCGAGAACTCTGGTAAAAGAGCTGGATTGCAGATGAGCAGATCTAAGGAATAGTAGGATCCTGTAGCAGGATGCAGGTAGGTATACCACTTATCATTAAAAAGAAAAAATTGTATATTGAAACAAATCTTCTATTTTCTTCCCTCTCTGGTTGATATATTTACAGCCCCATAGTGTACGATGGCCGTTAACGTCCGCAAGTGAAACAAAAATTCAATATCAGATTGATTTTAGTTCTTGGAGGAGAGATATTGAGCAAAATGAAAGACTTATGTGTAGTGACACACGAACGTCTACAGCCAGTAAAGTAGTATTGATATTAATTTGGCTGTGAGGAGCTTTATTATTTATAACGATGGACACTAATCCAGCTGCCTTATCAGTTTTTCTTCAAAAGCTGCTATACGTTGTAAAGGTTTTAATATTAACTCCGTCGTTTAAAAAGGTCCCTGAAAGCAGACACAATTTGATCCTAGTATTTAAGTATAAGACTAATTTTATCAACATTTGACTTTCAACCTCGGCAATTCCGTTGTATTATGGTGTCAGACATATTTATGACAATGATGGAAGTGCGGCACTTCTGATGGGAGCTTTCTCTGCTGCGGTATTCGGGGGCTCTCCAGTGACCATACTCTCTAGACTCCCAACCTAGTTGATTCTTTAATCCTCGCTTTATTTGGTTTAGATCATGCATTTCCACTGGCGCCAGCGGAATGCTGCTCTTTGGGTGGACCAGTTCTAACAGGCTTTTCTGTAGTAGAGTTGGGAATCTTATGTGTCAGATTGATTCTATTTCCACTGAGGCCAGTGGGTTGCTAATTTTTCGTGGGCTAGATTTAAGCGGTCTTTCGTTTATAGCAATTGCTATAATTGCTACACTCTTACAATGCATATTTGCGTTATCTGATTCATTTTATGTCTGAGTTGCTGCGATCACGGGTTTTGGTGGCGTCAAAACTGTGAATTTGGCTTGACCTTCTGTCCATGTAGTGTCTATCTAAGTACAGAGAGTATTTGTTGAGTGTCTCTTCACTTTAGCCGCGCTGGCGTAGTTGATGCCAGCTGTGTTAAGTGGAGCTGTGGCTTCCACAAATTTCAGGGCCGCAGGAAAACTCCAGCCTTTCTCCTGTGTCACTCGTTGAATCTCCTTCTCGAGTTTCCACTTATGACAGTCTCTGGCAATGTGAGCAAGAGGCTTTCTCTTTGTAGGACGATCCATCGTGACCCTGATGTCCACATTTGGGACAAACTGGATTGTAAAAGAACCGACCTTGTTGTTTATAAATCGTTCCTTATAAGTATTTATTTACCCATCAAGCTATTCACTCATTGTCTTGAGTAGTGATTGAAATTGTAAATAAACGAACTCCCCTGTGAATTGTGCGTTTGACGAATTATAGTGTGGATTATATAAAACATTTCAAGCAATATTTTTTATATAGGTAAAAGACATTTGCAATAATCATCACTATTACCAATTTAATAAATAATTTCACTCGAATCCATTACAGGATGATGCTAATTATTCATTCTTTGGATTGTAATTTAAAGTAATATTTTTGTTGTTGTTGTTTTGTTTTTTTTGTGTTTTTTTTTTTTTTCCTTTGTTTGTTTTTAACATTTGTAAAAGTGTACCTTATTAAAATTTTTGTTTTGCTCCAAGTTCTGCGTGTAACAAAGAAACATACGATTAGAGTACAATATGAAAATTATACTTACGAGTAAGAATATGTACTTCATGCAATAAACATCTTACATGACTTATGGACATATTTAGTCATATAAGAGCTTGACACATTTAGCTGCAGTAATATGCATGTACGTGACGAAAAGAACTATCGCGGTATCAAATTCACTGCGAATTCATAATCTAAGCAAGAAAAGCAATCATATAATACACATAAATATACAACCACCCACATATATTACACATGCAACCTTTCATGGTACTGAGGTAACGTTATAGAATCCAGAACGTCCGCCACAGTATCCGCAAGTCTCTCATGGATAGGAGTAACGGAAATCCCATCGTCAGTAGGAATAAATCCTTAACAAATGTATGCAATCCGGATAAAAAACGCTCCGGGTGTATGAAACTATAGATACAAGTTATTTTTACAAACAGGGAAAATAAAATCCATGGCTAATAAACAAAAGATGATATTTTGATTTGTATATAAGTATAGACTGGACAGAGAATCTATATCCATATGTTGTAAAACAATGTAAAATCCAAATTAACGAATTATTTCAGCTATGGAAAACTCTTGGTACCAGTGTTTTGTTGCCAAATAAATGTAAATATGAAGTAAAACAAGATACAATTAAAACGTAAGGATGCTAACATTCTGTAAAATGTATATAAAATAAAAGATAAAAGTAACACATGTAAAATCCTTGAAACATATGGTCAATTTTTTTTATATAAACCACATTCCCTCAAAAAGTCCAAGATTTTCTCGAGTGGTACATCATCATATAGTTTATTCATGCAGCTCACGGCAAAATCCTTATGTCTCGCACGGTGGAAGTCTACATACTCGACAAGAATGTGTTCCACTTGTCAGTGGACACTGGCATGGTACGCAGTCTGGTCGAGGATCACCTTTCTGGAGGTATTCATGAGTTAGATATATATGACAGATACGCAATCGGCACAATACCACCTCATCTCTGCGATTTGTTCTATACGAGGGATGCCACTCTCCAATAGTGGGTTTGATACTCTGAAGTTGGTTTGTGGAGTTTTCAGTCAACATATTTTTGCCAAGTATTACGAACATGCTGATTTTGTACAATATTTTTGGTCAATATATGGAATCTTCCATTAAGAAATTGGTGGATGCATGGCAGCTTTGACTGCCTAATCTGCCCTTTCATTACCTTTTATGTCAATATGACTAGGTAGCCAACCGTACGGAATACATTTCCCGGATAGTATGAATACACCAAGTTCCTGTAATATCTGGAATATTAACGGCTTGTCCGATTTAAGATTTTGCAGGGCTTTCAATGTAAAAAAGGAATTCGAAAAGATGATGAAATTTTGTTTTTGGAAGGATTCAATGCAGTTCAAAGTTTTTAATATGTGTTATTTATATTGAATTTATAATATGTGTCCATGAGGTAAATTGTACTTTAGTCATTTTGTAAAAAACATAGTTACTGTATTTGAGTTCAAGTTCAGTCTTGTTTACATAGCATTTAACAATTAGATTGTAATTTTCCATGTCTTGATGTGAGAAAAGTTACGTACGCACCGAAATTTTCCATTAGAGTTACTCATATTCTAGAATATTCTGTCAGGCGACTTATCTTTATATTAATACAAGTTTAGTAAACAAGATTTCATTCCTATACTAAGCTTAATATTATTAAGATCGGTCTATTAAGGAATTTATTTTAGTAATTAGATGTTACAGTTGTGAAACTCAGAGCAAATTCAGAGAGAGGAATTATTTATTTGAAATATTAATTGGAATTACTAAAAGTGCTAATTCTCATTCGATTAATACTTGACTTAGGGATTTATGTGAATTTATTCAAGATATTCTGGATTACATCATTCAGACATATCAGAACATTCAACACTACTGACAAATCAGGGCATTCGAGCTACTGGAATTCATTCAGAATATTCTATATTTAGGACTTGTGATTAGGACACTTAGGATTATTTGATTATTTGGATTTTAATTCACGTTACTGTAAGTGTCTTTTAAATTTTCACTCTAATTGTCTAGAAAAAAATTGCTTCTTGATTTTACTTACTCTGTTGGTTTCACTTTCTTTTTGTTACATTATTTGAAGACTTGGAGTCGTAACATATGGCTGTAATTTTTGCAGTGAAAATTGAGACTTTATCCAGTAACCGGCTCGAGATGGTGTCACGGGATGTTGCAA
This sequence comes from Margaritifera margaritifera, assembly GCA_029931535.1. Taxonomy (NCBI): domain Eukaryota; kingdom Metazoa; phylum Mollusca; class Bivalvia; order Unionida; family Margaritiferidae; genus Margaritifera; species Margaritifera margaritifera. The sequence continues at coordinate 1,504,761 of JAQPZY010001386.1, read as the reverse complement.
TGGCAGCTCTTACTTTGTCTCCATCTCGTAGCCAAAGATTAATGTGGATTCGCACATATATAAAATCATACAAGATAAGCGGATAATTGTACGATATTCCACGTTTGTGAGGAACATCAAGTACTTCTTGTCTCGGTCAACCCAATATCGAAATGAATACAAACAGAGTGTAACTGTATTTATTATTTATATCATTGGGAACTAATTTCATAGCATTGTGTCCTTCTGGTATATACCAACACATTATTATCGTGCATCAATATGTTATGATTACTGTAATTATATCCATTGTTAATGCAATATGGCCTGTTTTATCAAAAGAGAATATTGCAGCTGTATTGATTAAAGACATATGCATTGAGCCTATCTGTTTGAGTTCATTGAGCTAGATGCTTGGATTCGATAGTACAAAATGCCCCGATGTAATTTACCTATAATTGACTAATCACTTAAGTAGCTCACTAAATAAATAAGACATGTATTGATTGAAGGAAACCTATGAATAGAGGCTATCAGAGTGAGTTAAATTAGATTGAAACTCGGATTAAATTACATTCCACGGTGTATTACTAAAAAAAGATGACTACTTTACAAGCAAAATTGTTATTATAGATTTCTTCAACAATGAAAAATTAGCATCAGCCTTGAACATGTATTTTGACTGAAATAGATATTTAACTAAATAAGAACATTTTCAGTAAGTCACTAGATAAATGACTATATAACAACATATCAATTACAAATGATGTTGAAACCTCGATTGATCAATCAACCAGTGACGTTCATTTTCATTTATTGATTAGTAGCGTAATTACGACGTTGCACAATGGTTAAAAGTTGATATCTCGACAAATATATAAAAATAAGCTCTCGAATATTATTTGTGGAATACAGTACCGACAAATGCTTCGTAATAATAATAATAATAATAATAATAATAGTAATAATAATGTCTTTATTTAAAGAAGGTAACTCAATTAGTTATTACAACTAATCTCCCTTGAGACCCTCTACTAAAAAAAATTAAAACAATTGCAAAGTAATATCTGTCGTATTAAGGAAAATAAATATTTACAAGTAAACACATCTACAAATACATTATGAAAGTAGGAGGATTGAACTGCATATATACATTTTTGTTTCATCTCTCCAACAACAATGTTGCGAAATGACTTTAAGCAAGATTGTCGTGTATATGTAGCGGTTTATGATAACTTCTGCTTTGATATACCTTTAGGCTATTCTGCATAAATCTGGCATGTGGTAAAGTTTATAACACTGAGAGAGGTTCATACACTGGGTTTATATATATATATATATATATATATATATATATATATATATATATAACATTTTATACATGCTTTTAAAACTATGCTAATATAAAAGATACAAACAAGCAAATGATAAATTTGAAGAGTAGCATTGCGATAAATCCCAGAACTCCATCTTTAACTTACATTTTTTCTTGATAGTTTGCTAATATGTAGGTTTTGAAAGTGTACATTTTTTAAAGGATTTAACTGAATCAGCAGATCGAATGTGAGCATGAAGTGAGTCCCATATATCTTAGCCCTTGAATACTGTAGACTTCCTTTGAATTGTTCAATACAAGGTTTTGGTAATTCTAAATTGCTGTTAAAATACGATCATAGATTATATGGAGAAGACGTTTCGCAGAATAATTTAGTAATATATTCTGAAACATCTCCTTTGATACATTAAAAAAACCAGAACTGCTTTCATACAATCTATTCTCTCATCTCTTCTTAGCCATTTTCATTCTGTGAACAAATCTGATGATGGTGCATCAAAGGGAACATTAAGAATTAACCGAGCTCCACGCTTTTGAAGCCTGTGAATTCTGCCTAGTTGGGAGCTAGTACAATTTCCCCATATGGTTGAACAGTAGTAAATCATGGGAAGGATATAAGCATTATATTAAAGAATTCTGGAGTTCTTTGGCACTTCTTAATTCTACTAAGCAATGTAATTTTAGATGTGAGGAACCTACATACACTGTCTACTTGTTTTTCCCATTTATGATTTCTGTCAATGATTACACCTGATAGGTTCTCATCCTTTACATTTTCAATTGCAGTGTTATTAATGTTCAGTGATATATCTATCTTTTCTAACTTTGCAAGTTTTTTTTAGATGTTCCCATAATCATGCATTTTGTCTTTTGGTTTGACCACTCCTCAATTGACGTAAGGTCTGAACTTAGTTTGCATTCCAGGGTGTAGACATTGTTACTTGATGAAGAAATGGTTGCATCATCTGCAAATATATCAGTATTTGTATGTTGTATACAGAGTGGAAGATCATTGATAAATAAAAGAAAGAGAAAGGGGCCTAGTACGGAGCCTTGTGGAAAACCATGCCTTATATAACATGTGATAGAGTGAACATTTCCCAGAGAGACTTTTTGCTTCCTATTACATAAATATGAATTAAACCAATTTATTGTATGGTCATGAAATCTATAACAATGTAGCTTACTTAGGAGAATATCATGAGAAACCAGATCAAAGGCTTTCTTAAAGTCTAGAAATATTATATCAGTTAGACTGCCATTATTCCATTCTTCTAGCCATTGATCAGTTAATTTTGTGAGAGCTGTTTGACATGAATGTTCTTTGCCGAAACCTGACTGTTCCTTGTGGAAAAGGGAAAAGGTATTAAGGTAGTTATAAACCTGTTTCGCTACATGTTTTTCAAACAGTTTTGATAAAGCTGGTACTATAGAAATGGGTCTGTAATTTTCAGGATCACTTCTACATCCTTGTTTAAAAGAGGAGTAACGTTAACATACTTCAGTTTATCTGGAAGACGCCTGTTTTAATACTGAGGTTTATCAAGTAGGTAACAGACCGTGCTATAACTGGTGCTGATAACTGTAGGACTTTTGGTCCCACCGCATCTGTACCACACGACGTTTTTGTGTTGATTTTGCTAAGAGTGTAGAGAACATCACTTTCACTCACAATATCTGGGGCAAATTGTATATCATCAGGAACTCTAAGATGAGGTTTAAATCAGGATTACTACCATTTCGTTCACTATCAGAATATATACTTTCTATATTGGTAAAGAATTGACTAAACATGTCAGTTATACCCTGTACTGAAGAAGCAATGCTGTCAGTATAACTCAAATGAGCTGGAATGGAATGCTTTTTAGATGGATTGAGCTCATTTAGATACTACCACAAGAAGCTAGGATGTTTGTTCTTTTTAATAGAAGTTGCGCAGTAATTTTTCTTAGATTCATTTATTTAAAAAAGTTTACTTTATTCCGCCATTCTCTATACTTTTTCCAGTCTTTATTTTTATTAAATTTAACCCTTTTATGTCTAGATTCCTTTATTTCAGAAATCATCCATGTATTTTGATATTGATGTTTGACGCATTTTATTTTTGTTGGTGCATGTTTGTTTAGAACGTTGTTATAAAGTCCATGCCACGTGTTAAGAGCAATGTTAATGTCAAAACTGTTTTCAATCTCATGGAAAGGCATTCGAGCCAAGTCATAAAGAAACTCTTTTTTATCAAAATGTTTCAGGTTTCTATACTGTATTTCTGTGTGATGACCAACAGAGAGATATGGAGAGTGTCTGGTTATACACACTGGATAGTGCTCACTTATGGCATATTTAAGCACTTTCGTTTAACTAATCTTTTCAGGTCTATTGGTGTAGATATAGTCAATAAGTGAAGCACTATATTCAGTTAACCTTGTTGGTTTATCAATCATTTGGGATAAATTATATGTTTGTAAGACATGTAACCATTTTGAGGAGGATCCTCCAACAAATCGATATCAAAGTCACCTAGAATGATTGTTTAATATGCTTCATTTAGAAATGCCTTTTCAGTTTCAATTTCTAGTTTATCAACCCAGTCAGAGGTGAAACTTGGGGACCTATACGCAGAAGACAAAAGTATTGGTTTGGATTGAGGAAGTGATATTTCAGTCCTTATTGTTTCTATGTTACCTATTTCTAAATCCTCCCTTTGTCTATAGCTTAATGAATGTGCATTGTATAGCATAATACCTCCTTCATGACAAGTTCTGCCTTCCTTTCCAGTTCATACTGAGTATGTTATTAGGAATTGTAGAATTCAAAAAGGTCTCACATAATCCCAAAATATCAGCTGACCCTTTTTGATGAAAAAATAACTTAATTGAATCTAGTTTAGGTATAACATGGTGAATATTTAAATTTGCTATCCTTAAACCTTTCCTATTTAAACCAAATGTTTATGGTTAAAAGCAGCAGTTTTATCTACATTAGTTGACAAGATATTGTCTCTTAAAGAATTCGCATCATTATTGGAAGAACGTGTACAAGCAGTCATAGTATTGTAGCTATTAACTCCAACACAACCAGCATGACATAATCTGTCATACATTTGAGAGCCCTCAAGGAAGCGTGGTATTTAGCATTGAATTGCTACATGTATATACATTATGTATTTCAGGCACAGTCACATCATCTCACCTTGCACAATTAGTCTGTATGTGTGTTCGCTTTGAAAGTAGAATGTTAACATCTCTAAAAATCATAATCGTTTCATCGTTTTTCGTTTTATTTTTTGCTACAGTATTTGTAGAGTAATTTATTGGTATATCACAGCTTTTACATGTTACAAAGTTCACTCTGTACACAGATCAGATGGTGACTGAAACCTGTTCACAAAATTTTTACATTAAAAAGTGTACACATATTTTAATCCAGTTTGTTGCTGGTTATGTGTTGCAAAGGCCTGCACTTCATTGCCTTCTACCTATTAGCATGTGCATGACTTTTGTTTATGCCCTAGTTCATTACAAACTAAGCAACGAATCCGTTTTCCATGCACACACCTCTGTGTTACATGTTCCTGCTCTCCACAATACAGGCAATATTTTGACTGACGCCTAACCACATTTATAAATCTTAAGTATTGGTCCATATTCTCAAGGAGCAGGGAAGTACCTCTATTGGACAAGTGGATTCTGTCTCTGTGGTATAATTTTAAGTTCGTCTATATTAGTTTAGTATTTCTACGTGGAAGTAATTGCAGTAATCCACGTATTACTTTAGGAAGAAATATAGAGATGAGATAATGTATTTTCCACCATATTAATAGGTAATTTGTTATCTCTCAGTTTAGATGGCCTTTATAAACAAATTGTATGCGCCAGATTTAGCGAAAAGAGTGCATCTCTCACAAAACTCTCTCTCTCTAAAATAATCCCCTTTATATTATTGAAACATACCTAAAACTTGTACAATCCGGAGTCCAGCTTGGTATTTAATTTAATAGTAATCCCACGTATTACAGTAAAAGTGTAATGGGTGAAAATCATTTGCGATAACCATAATCTGAAATTGAAGCCGGTTATGATAAAGTTAAAACTTAAGACTTCAGTGAAATTCATACGTATTAACAGGAAATTGTATTTTAAGCAATTGTCTGCAAATTATAGCTTGGTAGATCGCGAAAAAAATATTCGCATTGACATGCACTTATTGTTTGTGCTTGTTAAAAATCGCGCTAAAATTACCGTTAGCGGCTGTGAGAAATTGAGTTTAAAAGCTTCATTTCCTATTCGACTTGATTTCCACGTCATCTTTCTAACATTTTTTTTGGGTGGAATTCCCTCCATTCTGTGTTTAGTCAAACTTTAATGATTGACTGATAGATTACTGTTAAAATCAAAGTCAAAATCAATTTATTTCAATAATTTAGGCCTCCTGCCCATATTATAAACTTCTATTTATGATATACACAATTAGAAATGTCACATTTCCTTTAATGCAACAGAGTTTTTAATTCCTGTTATTCTTATACACTTATACATTTATTTACAAACAGTGATATTTTCACATGAGATCATACGGATGGAGAAAAAAGAGACTCTCTCGAAACAAATGATTTGTGCAAGTATTATGATAAATTAGACAGTGTCACTACATCATTGGTAGACATAAGCGAAACAAAGTTTCCAACGCTTGGTTGTTTATTATATACATTTTTTAGATATTGTCTTTTAATATGATCATAGTTTGGGCAAACGCAAACAAAATGAAATTCCTCTTCTATTATATAGATATTTCTTCTCCTGTACAATTTACAAAATCTGTCTAGTTTTTCCCTTTTTCCTGCTTCAGTCATTAGTTTGTTTGATTTTAACACCTTAGTTGCACTAATTGTTTTCGGAAATTAAAAGGTATATTGCATGAGAGGTATTTTTCACATTGTAGTAGTGATTTATATTGACTATAGTAGTAACATTTTGAGGAATTAATAATATGCATTGACCAAATATGAAATGCAGTGTCTCTGATCCTCTGAGTGAACCTCGAAATAATACTTTTTCGTCACCAACGTCTTAGGCTGGGCTATCCATACATATTCAAAGCTATATCGAAAGAGCATATCTTTAATCTTTTTAGCCCATGTGACTCTACCAACTTTGTCTAACTTTTTCAACATAATATAGCAATGAGGTGGATATTTATAGGCCGATAATCTCATAATTCTAATCCAGTTGTTTATACATCTTACTATATATGAGGTAAAGAGAGGGAACCTACAGCATCTGATAACAGATAATTGGAATCATATCAGGTTCAGGAATTTTGTTTTTCATTGACTTTAAACTGGCTATGATCTCTTGGTCAGTTATTATATCATCCAAGATATTGTCAGTTTGGGGTAAGACAGTATCATCGTCAGCATTGTCACGATTACTATTCAATGGGTTGTCATCTTGCAGGAGATCTTTAAAATAATCGTACCATACCTCTTTTGAGATCATTTCCGTGTCCTTTTAAGGGTCGTTCCCTTCAAATATTTCCAAAATAAACATGAGTTTGTTCTGTAACTTGTTAGTTTCTCCCATTGACCTTTCTGATAGTAGTTTTTCTTTAACCTACACAGTGATCTAAGCATTTTCTTGAACTCCCTGTAGTTCATCAGATCAGTATTGGAACTAGTAAGCCGAAATCTCCGCAATCGTACATATTTGTCATGTTTTGCTTTTGCACATTCTCTGTCCCACCATGGTGGTTGCATTTGCTGATTAGGTTGAAATTTACTTTTTTCTTCATAGTGGGAAAGTGCATCTTGATGCAAAGAAGTAAATTGTTTCAAAGAATCATCAATATTTGATTTTCCTTCATCGCCTGAATTTGTATAAAAGATTCCCTATTTTCATTTTTAAGCCAGAAATGGTTCCTATTACACACATTTTCTATCTTAGCTTGATTTATTTGTTCACCATTTGTCTGAGTTATTTGCACTTTCAAAGAGCAGTAGAATGGAAAATGTGATTTTGCTCATTGTGCTCCCCATCTCCAAAACTTGTCACAAAAACAAATACTGTTGTAGAACATATAATGTAATACACTACGCTTTTCCCATTGTCAGTTATACATGTAAAATTGCCAGCAATATCATCATACAACCTGACATTCGTAATATGCATATCATATACTCTACACATATCTATCAGAGATATTCCAAATTCATCTCTATTATTTCTCGGTAACTTAAAAACATCATTTCCATAATCAACATCATTGCCAAATGCAAAGTGTCATCTTGTATAAAATCGTATAAATGTTTAGTGCATGCATTGAAAACTCCTGCCTGCATCAAACATACATCTGGATAACGAGCTTTAATCCAATCAATCTTTTTACATAAATGGATAATCCCATTTTTTCTGGATCATTATATATTGGTGATCCGTGAGGTGAGACATATGTATATATGAAAATGATATCGGTACTTCTTTGTTCAAAGATAACTGGGAAAAGTAATACTACGCAGTCTTTGAGATATTCAAAAATTCTTTTCACAACCCTGTTCCGATTGTATATATATGTGCTATTTCCCAGAGTAAGCTTATTGTATCGTATAACTTGGGACACGCTTGATGATATCCTCTGTAACACGATATCCAGTAATTCGGAGTGGCTTTTTCCGGGCTGTAGCAAGTACGTGTTCTTTATCTTTGTACCGACTGAACTTAACAATAATAGGGCATGCACGCATGTTACGTTCGCTTTGACTGATATAAAAACTGGCAAGTCTGTGTGCTCTCTCAATCGGTACCTCATTTGTATCCTGAATACTAAGAGTGTCCTAAAGGAAAACTCTCACCTTGTGCTCTGACATTTCCCAGGTCTCTCTGCTACTGTCATCAAGTCTAAAAATTTGCAAATTTTCACGTCTACCTTGAACTTCAATCTTATCAAGCTTACTCTCAAGATTTATCACTCTTTTCTAACGATGTTATTTTTTTGTCTCGCAATATCATGTTTTTTTCACCTTAATTCTCTATTTATTTTGTGTACGTGAGAGCTAAGATCAAATAGTTTCTCATAAGGCACTGAACTCTTGATGGATAACATACATCATTCGCGATATATGTTCCAAGTTCATCTGTAGGTTGAGAAGTAGATCTAGTAAGACGGACATCCCCTGAATTAGTAGCCGATAATCTGGCCTGCTTTTCTTTACCCATGTACGTCGCGCCCCTACCCGGCCCGGGTTTCAATTCAACTGACCCACTAATGACCAGTAAAACGCTCAACACCAACAAAAGTTTCAAAATCACACTTACTGCTATTTCTTTAGCTGTAAGACTCTAATCATCGTTTTACTCCTCGATGACTGGACGAAGTATCTTATTCGTATTCACCTCAACGCTAACTCGCGTGTTTTGAATAAAAGTCTTCACCACTTTATAAACATTGCTTAACTTTCAATCGCTAATAAACACATGCAAGTTTCTATTCAGTAGAGGGAATTGGAACAAGTGTATTCTCCAAAGACACCCTACAATGGCAAACCTAGCCTCCTTCAGACAATATTCGAATCCGCTCCATATGGTCCGACACGCAAACCACTAGGTCTCCATGGGTTCTCAATCCTGAAGGAAAAGTCACCGATTTTATGTATAATACTCAGTACATCATCATACAGTTTCTTCATCGAGTTCACAGCAAAATACTTCTTCTCACAGGGTGGAGGTCCCCACACTAGACAAGAATGTGTTCCACTGTCAGTGGACACTGGTATGGTCTGAACTCTGGTTGAGGTTAACCCTTCAGGAAGTATGCATGACACATCAAAATACTTCTGTCTCACAAATTGGAGGTCTCCATACTAGACAATAATGTGCTCCACTCTCAATGGACACTGGCATAGTATGGACTCTGGTTAAGGTTCACCCAATTCTTGAACATCCCTGTCGACTCATTCATACCTTTTCCTGTGCAGTGTTTCAACTGCCAGAAGTATGGCCACCACAAAGATGGCTGCAAGGGGACACCAGTCTGTCCCAGCTGCGAATAGGAGGGTCACGATGGATCATCCTGCTTAGAGAAAATCTCTTGTGCTAATTCCCAGACAGAACATTTATCATATTACAGGGACTGTCCAAAGTGGAAACTAGAGAAGGAGATCCAACGCGTAAAACAGGAGAAAGGCATGAGCTTTCCTGAGGCTAGGAAATTGTGGAAGACACAGCTCGACTTAACACAGCTGGCAAGCCCTGCGACAGCGCAGTTAAAGTGGGAAAAAAAACTTCTACAAATAATCTCTGTTACCAGACAGACATTACATGGCCATAATGCCAAACAAAATTCAGTCTTGACGTAACAAAAACCCGTGCTAACTACCCACACCAACAGAGAAGTAGATAAGTCTAATAATCAGTGTGCCAATGTAGCAATTAGGACATCTAATACTACAAACGAAAAGCCGACAATATACACCTCAAGAATAGATCAGCAAACACCTGGCATCAGTGGACGTAAAATCAGTGTACCACGGAAAATTCCAAACTCTCCTACCGAGAAACCGGTCCACCAAAAGAGCAGCAAACCATTGTCGCAAGTGGTAATGCATGCTCTAAACCAAAGAAAGAGGGAATTAAAAGAATCTACTAGACTTCCCAAAGGATATGACGATCCTATCAAGATCTTTAATAAGTTCGTGAGTCTAGAGAGTAAAGACACTGGAGACCTCCCCCCCCCCCCCCCGATACCGCACCAGAAGTCTTGTACAAGCTATTCTTCCACATATTAGATACCTCAGGGACAAATGTAAAAAAGCCCTGGACTTAATACGGGTCGTGGCAAAGACAGATTGGGAAGCAGATCGGAAGGTCTAGCTCTGGTTATTCCGGTCATTACTAAGATCGAAACTTGACTGTCTCAACTGTGTGCAGATCAGCTTGTTCATCTTACCCGCAGATGCTTGGTCCGATACACAACGAGGGATTTATACTCTGCCTGGGTGCATTTATAACGTCCCCTTGAAAAAGCCTCACTTATTCTCCGACGAACGCAATTGGCTCTTCAGCATGCTAGAACACTATCTTCCAATGTATCTAACCCCGCATATGATGTCGTGTTTAGGCCGAAATGACATGCCCTATACGTTTAGAAACGAAACTTTATTCCACCATTTGCCATACGAATTCACTAGGAAACAGCGAAAATCAATGCTAGAAATATTGCAAAATTATGTATCCCCAAATCATCACAGTCGTTTTCAAAATCGCGCCAAATAATGGTTGACATTTGCGACTTCAAAAAGTCGTCAACAAATCCTCTCATTTTCAGAGCAAATTTAAGAAAATCAGAGTCTTTTATCGTCGCCATGCATCCCTGTATACAAACGGTTCGAAAAATGGAGACAAAATTAGAGCTGCCAATGCAACCCCATGGCCCCATTTCGAGCTGGGGTCCCTTATATAGAAGAAATCCCAAAGATGAGGTGGTATTGTGCCAATGGGGTATGGGACACACATAACTGATTCATGCATTCTTCCTCAAGCGTGAACTTCGACCGGAATGCATACCATGCCAGTGTCCACTGACAGTGGAGCACATTCTTGTCGAGTTTGTCGATTTTCACCCTGTGAGACAGGAGTATTTAGACGTGAACTGATGCAAGAAACTGTACGAGGAAGTATCACCCGAAGAAATCTTGGAGTTTTTAAGGGAATTCGGTTTGGAGAACAAATTTTAATTATGTTTTAAGGATTTTACGTGCGTTACCTTTATTTGTTATTTTATAAACATTTGACAGAATTTAAACATCCTTATGTTTATATTTAACTTGTACTACTTAATGTTCACAAATTTTTGGAAGGGTTTATATTCCTAACATTTTGTGCAATTCATTTTTATATTTTTCGAACTTACCTGTAGTTGGTACTACATAGCCACTTTTGTGCTAAGGTGCCGTAAAACATTACCGCGTACGTACTGTGAGCAAGGCAATCAATCGTGACCCTCCTGTCCACATCTGGAACAGACTGATTTCTTCTTGCAGCCATCTTTATGGTGGTCATATTTGTTGCGGCTAGACACTACAAGTAGTTGGCTCTAACTAACTTTTTTCTTTACTCTCCATCTGAGCCCTAAAGTGCTTTAGCTATCACGAAAGGTGATAGGTTGTGTAGTATTTCTTTCTCATCATTGATTGATCACACGGGGCCCTTTTGACCACCCGTCTAGCTGAAGTTGAGACGAAAGTAGTGTGAAGCATCTGAACGGCAAGCATCGGCCTCTCCTCTACTCAACTACCAGGGCCCTCTTCTCAAATGACACGGACGCAACTCACGGCAAAAGGGTTGCCTCCTCTCAGTCACCTCTTACGACATGCAGCGAGGACGGATAGGGTCTGTTCTACAACTCCGAGCCTTCAGCGAAAGAGGACTTTTTGAGTTTGAGAAATCTTAGCCAATTTCAGTGACTCCGAGTCCTTTTAAGACTAGATCTCACACTATTGGTTAAAGTTCTGGTTGGTTGACCCATAGTGGCATACTAAAATAATCCTCACAGGTGCCCCCAACCCGCCTCGTAGCCCAACAAAAGGATAGAGATGTACGCTAATTTATTGCGCTATTCATGTCAGGGCTAAACAGAGTGATATACCCCAGCAAAAGAGCAAACTTTACTCAATTGACCCTTGCAACCGCCATCAGGTTTGAAGAACAACACTGTGTTGCTGTTTTAACAAAGTAGACTTTTTTTAACACTATACAAATCAGCGAAATTGAGAATCTTTAACAAGGCCACTGACGCTTGGTGTGACTAGTCGATTGATCAGACCGGGCTCTTCTGACCACCCGTCTAGCTGAAGTTGAGCCCAAAGTAGTATGTTGCCTCAGAGCGGCAACCTTAGACTTCTCCTCTACTTAACTCCCATTATCCTCTCCTCCAACGACACGGGATGCAACTTATGGCAAACAGATTGCCTCCACTCAGTCGCCTTTTACGACATGCATTAAGGACGCATTGAGCAGCCTATTCTTGAATACCGAACTCGCAGTTGGTTTGTTATTTATAATGATGGACACACCTAAAGCAGCCTTATTTGTATTTTTAAACGCTGCTGTGCGTTGTGACTTTTTTAATATTAACTTTATCAGGTTTTTCTTAAAAGGTCTCCTGAAGCAAACAGCCTTTTGATCATGTTCTTTAATTAGAAGACTAATTTCATCCATATTGGCCTCTAAACCTCGGCTAGTCCAGTGTATTATGGTGTCAGACATATTTATGAACGTATTGAAAATAGACTCTCAACTTATTAAAGAGGCCTGATAGATCGTCAGATCCTTTGCGAAGTCTAGTGGATTCTTTATTCCTCTCCTTATTTGGTTTAGAGCTTGCATTTCCAATGGCGTCAGCAGTCTGCTGCTCTTTTTTATCTTTTTTTTTTTTTTTTTTGGGGGGGGGGGCATTCTTAACCGACTTCTCATTAATGGAGTCGGTATTCTTTTTTATCATACTTTTTTTATTTCCACTGGGGCCGGTCGTTTGCTGCTCTAAGTAGCGCAGATGAACGACAGAATCGTCATCACCCTCAGAGACTATGTCCTTTGTAAGGTTGAACGAAGAACACCATGTAGCTTTAATCACGAAGGTGACCTTAAAAACGTATGCAGATCAGTGAAACTGAATGTCTTTAACATAGCCCCTGAAACTTGGCGTGGCTATCGGATTGATCAGACCGGGTCCTTCTGGACATCTGTCTAGCTGAAGTTGAAGCCAAAGTAGTGTGCTGCATCGGAGTGGCAACTATCGACCTCTCCTCTACTTAAATACCAGTATCCTCTCTTCCAACGACACTGGGGTCAACCCACGGCAAATGGGTTTGCTCTATACAGTCGCCTCTTACGACATGCAAAAGGACGCATCATGCCTATTCTAAATCCCCGGGAAAAAAGAATCGCAGATTATCGTCCTATTTGTGAAATTTTATTTTTTTACTCGTTGCCTTGACTTCTTTGTTTAAAATATGAACCTAAAATCAAATATAGTTACCCAATATAAATGTACATATATCTATTGTCCAGGCTGGGAAGATGATTTACAAGAAACATATCGCTAGCATTTTATATAGCGCATTTCTTGAGGCCTAAACTTTAACTACTGACTTCAATGTCATCTCGAAGGAAGCTTCAATGACAGTTGAGATATAGTAGTAGTAGTAATATCAATAATAACAATACATATCTTTATCTTAAGAGGATAACATAGTTTGCCGTATTAAACGCTAATTTTCTGTATGGTCTTCATAAAAATGTATACATACTACATTCGAATATACATCAATTACACCTTGTAATCCTACTTAAAGTCGTATGCAGAGAATAGGATGATATCATTAATTTAAAATAATAAAAATGGCAAAATATGTGTATAAAGTAAAATCGGAATATAATCCTGAATATGATTAAGGGCTAGTCAGAACTTAATCCTGATACAGGATCTCAAGTTAAATTTCTAATTTCAATAGGAATCATATTCCAAAATATTGAACCCGATAGAACCAGAGATTTCTCAAAAATGGTAAAACGAGATCGTGGAATAATAACATACTCGTTTGAAAAGGAACTAATGTCACAGTTTTATATTAGCGGTTTTAGTGAAATATGATATATATATCCAGGGACAAGGGCATTGACCGCTTTGTAAAGCATGGAACCTTTTGGCAATTCAACATGTTCACAAAATGGTAACCTACTTAATCTTGAAAACATTTCCGATGATTGTGTGAATATATAAGTTTTTAAAATTATTCGGGCAGCTAGTTTTTGCACCATTGTAATTTTAAAAGATTGAACGTTACTGCAGTTGCCCCAATGGTGCATCAAAATCTAAGATTGGTGATGCATGAATGCCTATGCCAGCGACTTTGTAGCATCATTTTTGGTGATATGTGCATGGTCGAGATGGTATTTAAGTTGTGCTTGCATGCAAGGCAATGGGTGCCGTTACCAGCGGACCTAAGTTCGAATCCCCGTAGAGTACAAATTTTAAAAAATTATCTAACTTGTAATATAATATTATTTATTCGTATGTATATATATATATATATATATATATATATATATATATATATATATATATATATATATATATATATCTGCGTGTGTGTGTTTGTGTGTGTGTTTGTGTGTGTGTGCATTTTATTTCACGTACACCACTTTTGAACAGATGAAATATTGGTCTGAAGATGCTAATAAGCGTGTTCTAAGGTAGACAAATATCGAGAAATGCGAATTTTATCAAATTCATTCCACGCCTACATACTGTTAGCGAACAAATGAGTCGTTCGCTAGATCTCCTCGGCATTGATAACGCCTGATTGCAACAAATTGTTCCTATTAATAAAATCTCCAGAGAAAAGATATGCCAAATCATGTGCAATATCAAATATTCACTGGGGACTTAAATTCCACATACATCATTAATCACTGAGATTGCCATATTGCATAATATATCCAGGCTTTATAGACCAATAGTGGTTAGGACAATGAAGTACAACCCACTGGTATCCTAATCCACTTATATCCATTGTTATGTTTAGATATTGAACCGCATGAATAATATTTCTTTCCAATCAATATGTATTTATGCATTAGCGTCAGCACATTAACTTATATATCGTGTAAATTGAAAGTAAAGTGTAAACATTTAAAAATGAACTGCACAAAAAACGTTAAGAACATAAACCCTTCCTATTGTAAACATGAGGTACTAAAGGATACAAATTAAATGTAAAGATGTTAAAATTCTGACAAATGTATATAAAATAAAATATGATGGTATTTTTTTTTAATAGAAACCGCATTCCCTCAAACATTCTAAGATTTTCTCGAGTGGCACATCATCATAAAAGTTCCTTAATTGAGTTCAAAAATCGGCTGTTTCAGAGGGTGGAAATCGAAAAACATGACAAGAATATGTTCCAGTGTCAGTGAGCACTGGTAAGGTATGCACTCTGCTCGATGTGCACTCTTCAGGCGGTATACATGAGTCGGGTATGTGTGTCCCATACGCTATCGGCACAATACAACAAACTCATCTCTGCAATTTGTTCAATATGAGAGATGACGCTCTTCAATCGTGTGTTTGATGTTATAAAGATTGTTTGTGTCGATTTCATTCCAAATATGTTCCCAAGTATATAGAACATGCCGCTTTCTATGATATTTCAAGTCTCTGTATGGAATCTTCCATTCACAAACAGGTGACTACATGGTAGCTTTGGCTGCTTTATCAGGCCTTTCATTACCTTAATACCACTGTGACTAGGCAGCCAACAGTGCATAGTATTTGTGCCAGACTGTATGAGAAAATCAGGTTTTTGTAATATCTGGAAAGGAATCCGAAAAGATGATGAAATGTGTTGTTTTTAGAAGTTTTAATGTAGTTCAAAGATTGGTATATGGCTGTAATTTCAGCGATACCAATGGAAGCTATATCCAGTAACTGGCTCGAGATGGTACCATGGGGTGTTGCAACGGCAGCTCCAACCATGCCTTCATGTTTCGAACCGTTTGTATACAAGGACGTATGGCCACGATAGAAGGCTCTGTCTTCAATGCAAAACGACAAAATTTCATCAGGACTTTTCGCATTAGTAAAGATCATTTGCTTTAGGGCGGGGGTGATGGTAACCAAGGTGGAGATTTTGGAAAATAACACTTAGCAA
Source organism: Margaritifera margaritifera (assembly GCA_029931535.1). Classification (NCBI taxonomy): domain Eukaryota; kingdom Metazoa; phylum Mollusca; class Bivalvia; order Unionida; family Margaritiferidae; genus Margaritifera; species Margaritifera margaritifera. Next base: position 1,488,742 of record JAQPZY010001386.1, on the reverse strand, counting down.
TATGTCCAACAATGAGTTTGTTCTGTGTGTAATTTGTTTGTTTAGCATATAAGGTTTAGCATTTGGCCTAAAGACAGTATCGCATGCGGGACTAGATGGATCTGACGATTGTTTGTAATATACCCAAAAGCCAGTTTCGTTCGTCGGAGATAAAGTGATGGTTCATTTGCCTCATCATAGACGCTTTCTGAACGGAGTCTTCTAAATGCTCTCAGACAAAGTCTGAGTCATTGAATATGAATCAGATCAAGCATTAGCAGGTAAATTTACAAGCTAATCCGTACACAATCCAGCCATAGTCAGGTTCAGATCTTAATGAAGACCGAACTAAGACCTTTCGATCGGCTCCGCAATCTGTCTTTGCCACAACTCGTAATAGATCCATGTTTTCACATTTGTCCCTGAGGTATCTAATATGTCCAAGGAAAGTTAATTTACGATCAAAAAGAGCCCTCAAAACTTTGGTCTTCTTCACAACAAGGATAAGAGAACCGTGAAGATATAAGTTGGGGTCGCCATAAGTTGATATGTAATCCGCAGAAGTTATGCAAACAGTTTTAGATTTCGAGACTGTGAATCCGTTTTTTTCTACCCATATCTAAACTTTAAATTTATATCTATTTAACCTTCAATAAAATGCATATTCTTAATTTCGATGAGAAGTCAAATAAAATAGATGGATGTACAAGTAGGATCCTGTGGCATGACACGCTTAGGTATAAGATTTATCATTACAACGGCTTTGATTGTGTTTTAAAAGAAACGTTTCTATTTTCTACCGTCTCTCGTTGACACTTTTGCTGCCCCAGAGTGTATCGTGGCCGTTAAAGTAAAACAAAAGATGTTGATAACCGTTCAAGAAGATGATCAAGATCAGATTGATTAATTGGAGCGCTTCGAAATAGATATGTTGAGTAAAGTATTAGAGTTTTGTGTATGGATACGCGTATGGCTACATCCTGCGATGTAGTATTAAGATTATTTCGGCTGTGAGGGGTTTTATTATTTATGATGATGGACAGGCTTGCATCAGGCTTATCGGTTTTTCTTTCAAGAAAAGATCTCCTGAAGACAGACAGCTACTGAGTCATGTTCTTTAAGTAGAAGATTTATTTCGTCAATATTTGCCTTAAACCACGGCAGTACCATTTTATTATGGTGTCAGATAAATGTATGTTGGTGATGGAAGAACGAAACTTATGCGTTGTTGTCCTGGCGCGGTGTCAGTGGTTTTCCAGTGTCTATACTTTCTAGACTTCCAAACATATTGAAGAGCTTGATACGATCTTCAGCTGCTTTCTGAAGTCAATCAGACTATTTCGTTCTCTCCTTATTCTGTTTGGACCATGCATTACTACTGGTGCCAGAGGTCAGCTGCTCTTTTGTAGAGCTAGATCTCGTTCGTAGAGTTAATTTTAATATGTGTCACACTGTTACTATGGCCACTGGGGCCAGTGATTTCCTGCTCCTTTCGTGGATTGGACTTAAACGGTATTTCGCTTGTAGTGTTTGGTTTCTTATTGGTCGTGTTATTGCATGGGCCTATTGTCTCCTCTGCTACATTCTTTGTTTGGGTGGTTTCTTGCACAGGTTTTGGAGGTGTCAAGACTGTAAACTTGGCTTCGCCCTGTGGCCAGGTAATGTCTGGATACAGATAGAATTTTGTGGAATGTTTCTTCTTCACCTTAGTTGCACTGGCATATGATTTGCCGGCAGTGTTTTGTGGAGTTTTGTAGGCTTCAACAAACTGCATGGTCTCAGGAAAGCTCAGGCTTTGTTCATGCTTTACCCGTTATATTTCCTTCTCTTGTTTCAACTTAAGGCAATTCGTACTAGAGATTTTCTCCGTGCATGACGATTCATCATGACCCTCCTGTCCTCATCTGTGGCAGACTGGTTTCCTCTAGCTATATTTTGTAGCAGTAAACACAAAGCTAAAGATACGGGACTATACGGTAGACTTGCATATTCATTAAAACCAAGCTTTGATCGATACAGACAAAGTAGCGCAGGCACAGCGTCAGAATATAAGTGTGTGGAGGAATCAACTAGTTGTTATGGCGCAATTTGATTCATATCACTTGGGAGACGTTCTGAGATTTGAGATTTTCAGTGTCTCGATCTCACTGCAGCCATCCAAAACTCTAGATCGCACGACACCTCTAAATTGAGAAATTTGAGCTATTTGTATGGAAATACTTTAATGGGTATCTCCACAAATCGCTTTGAGCAAAGAAATTATCAGAATGAACCGTGGAACTACATTCTACAAGCAATTGACGCGACCTAATTTCTTTTTTTATATATATATATGGTTTTTGTATTTGTTTAAATACTCTTTGGCTATTTAGCCAAGCGTTGGAGTACTCTAGCTATCACGAAAGGTGACAGCTTGGTTACCCTTTGATTCGCATAATTGGTTTCAATGAATAGAAATAGTGGCCGGTTGTTCTTCACTCGGAAAGCTTTCTCTTCCGAGTTACTGATTGAATTATTCCTGGTCCATGTGAGACTAGGAACCACACTATTGGAATTTGTTTCGATTGGTTTTTCCATTATGGTAGAGTACTGCTTCATCACAGGTGCCCACCACCCGCCTTCAAGCTCAACAAGGGGAGATAGATTTACACTAATTTCTTGAATTTCTCATGTAAGGGCGATACAGCTTAATATACTCAAGCAAAGAAAGAAACCTACTCAATTAACCCTTGCCGCCGCCCTCATTTTGAAGCAACACCATGTTTTCTTAATCACAATGGTGGCCTTAAAAAGCATGGAGAGATGTGACACTGAAACTGTCTTTAAAATAGCCCACGAAGGCTGGCGTAACTAGCCGATTGATCAAACCGAGCCCTTCTGGCCAAACGTCCAGGTGAAGTTGAGACCTAAGTGTGGTGTTGCATTGGAGTATCAACAACTGGCCTCTCCTTTACTCAGCTACGAGCATCTTTCTCCAATGATACGTGCCACAACCTGCGACAAACAGGTTACTTCCACTTAGTCGCCTTTGACGACACGCAGGAGGACGCATCAGGCCAATTCTACATTCCCGAGCCCGCAGTATTCAAAATACTTGATTAATGTTATTAAATGCTTATTGCTTTCGATTGAATGGACGTTCCAGTAAAGAAATTATAAAACCTAAAGTCTTCTCGATGGGGATTGAAGTGCAACAATCTGTATTATGTGACATAAGATCATATTATTATATTAAAATATATTCAAAGGTAGTGTGATATCTCTTCCAAAATTAACAATGGTTGCTATGAATTGCTTGGAACGAAAACTCAATACCGCATTTACTCACCACATTTTGTACGCGTTTTGATCCCATTGTGTGCTCAATGAAATGGTATATAGGGGATAATTTGGGGTTTATTACTACGTATATACGCGAAAACCCCGCATATTCTTTACAGTGTATAATAGGTACGTTGAGGCCGTCCTGTGCTTATCACACACACACACACGCATATATATATATATATATATATATATATATATATATATATATATATATATATATATATATATATAACATAAGAGATTGAACGCATTTTCATGGCATGAACATGGCTGTGAAGTAATCTGCAACCTGTAATGAACAAAAAGCCCTCAATTCACTATTATTTTGGGGGTACTGGATTTGCTACAAACCACCAGGTTAAAGACCCAACAAGCAATGATCTTTCTTTGAAAACTAAGGCAACCGGCACCAGAGAAAACGAATTAAATACCCCGGAAAATGCCACTGTTTGCAAAACCACGAAAAGAAATATATTACACAGGACTAAGTAGTAGTCGTGGACAACTCGAACAGACAAAAACCTATCTCTCTTGGCACCTGATAAATGGTATTATTTGTGGAACCAGGACAGAATATCTTATTTATTAATGAAAACAATTAAAGGTTGGATTGTACTGAAATTTTTTTTTTGATGAAACCTTTCTCGTTTATTAAAGAAAACTAGATTAAGGTCCACAAGGGTTGAATATTACGCAATATTTAATCGATAATTTCCGTTCATTGCACATTACATGTAAATCCTGTTTTGTTGCATTGGCTTTATATTACGTACTGTATCTCAGCAATTCATAAGGTTCTTGTTCGATTAATTTTCACACACTAATCATAGTTTGAATTTACTCGAGAATATCCTGTAGAGTGCATTTGTTGCAAAATGTAACGGGAAGAGGTACAAAGAGATTAAACGCAGATCCTCTCGCATTACAATAAGGCACATATACCAAAGCATGAATCAAACATCACTGAGTAACTCGCTCTTAAGTTAGAAACCAGAGATATAGATATATCATTCCATTCAAAATATCATTAAGTTTCAATAAGACAAAGAGAATTCCTATGAAAGAGACAAAATATATCTATAATAGTATCAACTTTATTATTTTCCCACAAATGCTTTTTTCCAGTGTCAAGTTCCTAAATAACATAGGTCATGGTTGCAATATAATTTCCAGAAGAATGCCCAAAAGCCATTGTTCTTATTAATCTCTTTAAACTGATTCATTGACCCTGAGATTTCTTTCTTGGAAAAAATTCTGCGAATGTCATCTCCAATATGTGATGATAGAGGCAACTCCTTGCAATGTAATAGCTAAGCGACGGAATTTTCAATTTAACGCGTCAACCCTAATCAAACTTAATGCACAAAATCTTTCACTGAGCATGGCCATAATTAAAATTATGTTCATTGAGTCCCATTTATTACTTTTTCTAGAGTTGATTAACGCAAAGGAACGGTCATGCTCAATACCCTTATTCTATGATCATATTGCAGATTTTTCTTTGCACATTTGCTACTGATATCTTGTCACAGACTTGCACCTGGCACGTACATCTGCTAACACTATTTCCTAGTCGACCAAAACATTATTCCGTGTGCATTTGTCGTCAAGCATGCATACACTGATGTAGTTTGAAGGAGAATTTATAAAATATGGCTCTCTGTAACTTGCCCACTGTCATATATATATTTTGAATGCATTCATGTCGTTTTCAGGCAAAAAGTAAAAATCTGTAGCAAATTGAACAGTGTCGATGGCTTTTGCCGAGAGGAAAATTGTGCTAAGAAATCGTATATCTGTATCGACAACATGTTGCAGTGCGAGTATATGCATATTTTCAGTGACTTCAAAGCTTGTGCTCTGAACACATGTTGGTGATAGTACACCTCCGAGAAATCTAAATTGTCGTATTGAGCATAATCTTACTATGAATCTATATATCAGGTGTAAATTAACTCCACCGCATGTTGCCTGCTCATTAATCAAGTACTTGGATGTGCCAGCAAATGAGTTAGCACTTATGTGTCCTGGATCAATACACTTCGTTGTGTTTCACGATGTGTTTTCGATGAACATTTATCGTTAACGCAGACACGTGAATATGTATTCAAAACTTTTTACGTGATTAACGTGATTGTAATCATTTTCGGAGCTGTGCAGTGACAGTAACAGCTGGAAAAAAGTTTGAAGGCGTTCATGTGAATTTGATAAAAACAGCTATTGCCAAGAAGCCTAAAATATTAACGCCAGTGCCTGTTGTCTGCTCTAATATTAAATACCAATATAAGCCCAAATTGGATCTATATAAGAAAAATATCATAGATCTTTAGAAGTCTCGCTCTTTTAGATATCTTTTAGATACAAATTCATCACAATTTTGCACGTCTTTACATCTAACTTATGAAGTGAGTTTTTTTTTATATTTCTGTAATGTATTAGAAAGCTTTGACAGTTTACAATAACACTTTCGAAGAAAGTTCACATGTGTTGTTGAACTCTTGATCAAATAATTGTTGCTTCGATACCTAAATTGTGAACATCATTTCCTTTGGTCTTTCCATGAATACAAAAGCCCCAAAACAGAAAATTATATAATCATAGCACTTCTTCCTCGCATACGCACTCACCAGGTTTTTGCAATCCATTCGTATAAAACTGTAGTATTTATAATTACATGTAACTGGAAAATAATAACCGTTAAAAGATTATTTTTCTTATCTTTGACGGAGCTGAGGAAACTGCAATCACAGTTCCCTAGAAGTTAATATTTGTGATTCAACACTTTATCACTAGTTATTTCTGAAAGTAACCAAATCAGATCATCTTACATAAATGGCAAATGAACGACACGTTGTACAAGGGTTGTACATATATTTTATATACCGCTGTAAGCTTGACAGAAGTGGTGGTGAAAATTTACAATTGTCTTAGAGATTAGAACTGAATGAGGATCTTGTATACATTGTACATTTTAGATGAATGTTCATCGAAATTAAAATCGAAACTATACTAGTGTCTCTATAATGGTTTTTAGAACGACGGGTTGTTATGAAAAACATTTTAGTAATATATTTACGTAGTATAGGTTCCAAATACAAGCGACCCGACTGCATTCCAAACTATGATTTAAAAACAACTTGTCGAATCTGGCCAAAGGATTTTCCAAAATCGCTCAACTATTCCTTCTGAATCGGGGAGATATCGATTGACCTTTCAGATATGTCAATCAATCTAACTTCGTGAGTAGATAAAAGAGAAGTCGTCGTTGCGCTCAGAATTATTATGGTATGTATGTGATAGTGTTTTACATCACCTCTGCACAAAAGTGGCCTTGTAGTGCGAACAAAAGGTAAGTTCTAAAAATGAAAAAATGAATTGCACAACAATTTAGGAAATTAAACCCTTCAGCAAATGTAAAATTCAGTGAAAGATAAAATATACAACACAAACCGGCTCGAGAAGGTGCCATGGTTGTTGCAATGGCAGCTCCAACTTTGTATCCATCATTCGAACTGTCTGTATATAGGGACGTACAGCTATAATAGGAGGCTCTGATTTCATTGAATTCACTCTGAAAAAAGAGAGGATTTCGTGAAGACTTTTTGAATTTGCAAACGTTAAATATTATTTTAGGAGGTTTTTGATTATGGTGGTGATTTGGGAATATTTCCAACATTGATTTTTTACTGTTTCTAAGTGAGGACGAATATGTATGGCAAAAGGTGGACTAAAGATTGGTTTCTGACCGCATAAGGTTTGGTATTCGGGCGTCAGCACTGCATCATGTGCAGTGTTAGATGGATTAGAAGATATTTTAGTGGCATACTGAACAGCCAATTTTGATCGGCTGATGAATGTATGGTTCAGTTGCCTCAACAAAGAGGCTTTTTGAAGGGGAAGTTCTAAATGCTCCCAGACAGGGTATAAGTCCCAGATTGTGTATCGGGTCAAGCATCTGCAGGTAAGAATTATTATTAATTTGAAAGCTGTAAATATGTAAGACTAAAAACTTCCCGTTAGTGTGATTTAATTTAAACGAAGCAATTGCTGTTTCCAGAAAGTTCATTCCAGAACTATTTTCATATTACAATATGCAATAAAGACGGTTTTAATGAGAAACACGATAAAGGTGTTTTTTGGTTTACCGGGACTTAAGAGTCAATTAAAGTTATCTTTTTTCAATGCTAAAAGTTTAAAAATATTGTCATACGCTACAAATTTGCACAAAAGGGATGAACATTGACAGACAAGGCCGTGCAAGAATTGGGTAGTGATATGTATGATTATTTCTTCAAATTTAAACGTTTTATCGTAAATATTTAAACTTTTGATGTATCACACACAACTTAGTCAGTCAATTGTACAGATGCCAAAGTATTGCACGTATCGTCACTAGATATGTGACGTGGCATTATTTTTCTCACACAAAAATATGCTTGAGGCGTTAAAGGCAGGAGTGATAGGATCGTGAATTAGAAGATATTAAAACAATTGTTATGGAATATAGATTATAGCGATGTAGTTACCTTTGCGAATAAAACGGTAAAACATCCAGAGATGACCAATCACCATATTCCCTCGCTAATGTAGAGACTCCTACTGACAATACCCTATCGCCCGGTACTTTCACTTTTATATAATATGTATACTAATACCTAGTACCCTATGATGCATTACTCTCAATTTATGTACGATTTATTTTTGCTTCCATGGTGACATAAAAAGATTGAATGCAGAACATTCTGAGCATCAAAATGCACCTCTATGCGTGCCTAGTTTAGTTGAAATAGCTTGAAAGGTTTTAGAGTTATGCTTCGGAAAAAAAAACTGTTTATGGACAGATGGACATAACGACAGCTATATTCCCCGTATTGCATATCAGGCAATCGGGATAGAGAAAGAAATAAGGAGACGGAGTTATGTACATCTCCCGCCTGCCAAAAATGTCTGCTAGGAGACAAAAGGATTTGTCAAAGATTTCATATATAGGAATTTTGTACTAACAATTTTACAGGAAGTCATAGGCATCAGGAGTTTAGCTCCAGAAATGACAAAGATTACAGGGAAGTCATAAACAGCTCCATAAATTAAAGTGTGAATGGTGGATGGATGATGGACATACACACAGACAGAAACTTTAAAAAATACTAAAACTCAAGTATTGTGAATAGCACAAGCATATCTACATCGCTAATTAATTATATGTGCCAAATTACATACAAACATCTTAAACGATTTTGGAGTTTTGTCCCGAAAACAGATGCGTGGATAATGATTGGATGGATGGACAAAGGGACAAAACAATTAAGAATATTGGAACTGAAGAATTAACAGTATGGGTCAAACCATGGGCTACATTCACATAATAAAGCCTACTTAATCATCAACGTCGATATGTACGGTCTAAACTTAAAACAAGTCTGGTCTGCATAGGTTTTTTGCCTATAAACATTAATTTATCCATCTTCGAGTTCAATAAAGGGACTGGGGCCTCGTATAATGTACGTGGTTTCAATTTCTTACATTAGGATTATTTTTATTTATGAATAAGATACAAATCAGACAGGAACTTTCATTTGAAATGTAAAAGTAAAGTTGTAAACAGAAAATACCATAATGAAAGCAATTTAGATTTGCTTTAAAGAATGTTATACAAATCGCAAAAGTTTATCAGAGAGGGGAACTTTCAATTTTCAGCCTCACTATATTATATTTAACATCAATGCTACCTTTATTCATTCTAGTCTTGATCCAGACCCGCTTGTAATTCTATGATCCTTAAAAGCTTCCATAAAATCAAAGACGCTACTATTGCTTTCAGTGGCCCATTGTTGTTGAGTAATTTCATAAGTAAACGAGTTCTGGTAATTATTTTCCTCATTATACATGTGTATATCAAAGTCTATATTATAGAAAAACAATGTTTGAAGAGAAGATTCCCGTAATCATTTGCTAGAGGCCAATAGTTACAAAATTAATCTTGCAAAACTTTTTGACTTGTTAACACTTCTTACCATTGTAATGGGTTATCCAAAGGATAGCCACGCATGCTATTGGATTATTTCAACGTTTTCTACTAGCAAATCCTAAAAGATACTATGATGATTCATTTTGGCAAATTATTGGTCAGCGTTCAACTGTTTTTAGTTTTGTCTAACATGAAACAAGAGATAAAAGACATTTAGGAGACTTAAGATATATTATCACACTAGTATTACTATATATTATCACACTAGTATATATTATCACACTAGTATTACTATATATTATCACACTAGTATATATTATCACACTAGTATATGCTTTACGCAAAGTTAACTGTCACATATTATGTGAAAACTCATACAAAAACTGCACGTGCTTATTCTCAAGGCTCTAAAGACGTTTGGATACTTATATGTTTTCCTACACTAATTATACGACATATTATTGTCGTCACAAAACCATATTTATGTTAATTATGAATGTATCATAGATTATTATTGTGCATAATGCATTGCGTCAACACGTTTACTTTTCTGCCCTGGACTTCAAAGTTATTCCATATGAATAAACGTTTGTCCTTTCCCCGTTGTAGCATTGAAAAGATATAAATCTGCTAGTGCAATCCTTACCGAAAATACAGTTTCTCATCTCATATAAAATAAGGCACATACAATATGTATTCGAAAGAGCATGTTTAATCCATCAAGCAATACATCACTCTTTGCATATAACTTAGGCCAGCAAATGGATGTAATGTCTGCTATAATATCTAATAACCAGAAAGTTGCTATATTATTAGATAATGTAAAGGTTAATTGATTTTCCTCAATATTGAACATATGGCACACGGCACATTCCACTAACTGGCTTATCAGCATACATCATATTAATTTATCTTCTTGCCTGAGCAAGCAATACTCAAATGTTTCTCTATGTTTACCAGCTACAACAGCAGCTCAAAATCATAAAAATCCTAATTAATTGGGTTCAAAGCCTTAACTTAATGCTTCAGTAAGAATTAATGAGGTCTGTTATACCCCACCACAAATTGGGTAGAGATATTTACTGTTTCCTTTGTCCATCCGCCCCTTCGTCCGGATAAGTTTGATGTTTATAATAGTTTTCAGGCACTGGTTGGGCAGTCGAGTTCCATCAACACATGCATGGTTACAATGCTAATCTTGCAAACTCTTTAAAAAGTATCTTTTTCGTTAAATATCTGTCAAGACACCCAAACCTCATATATTTATATTACCTCAAATATGTATGCAGTAGTGTTTTACGGCACTTCAAGACAAAGTGGCTATATAGTGTTAACTAAAGGTAAAGTTTGAAAATGTAAACATAAATTGCACAAAACTCTAGAAATATAAACCCTTCCAAAAAAAATGTAAACATTAAGTACAACAAGATAAAATATAAAGCGCAAAGATGTCAAAATTCTATCAATGTACATAAAATAGCAGATAAAAGTGAAACATGTAAAATCCTTAAAATATATGGACACATTTTTGTTTAGATAAATCGCATATACCAATGTGACTAGGCAGCCCATAGTACAGAATACTTTTCCAAAATTGTATGAGAACAGCGCGTTTCTGTAATATCTGGAATATTAAAGGCTTGTCAGATTTAAGATTATGCAAAGCTTTCATGTGGAAAGGGAATCAGAAAAGATGATGAAATTTGTTTTTTCATAGGTTTCAGTGTAGTTCAAAGCTGTGAGTATGGCTGTAATGTCTTCAGTAAAAACTGACAGCTTTGTTCGGTAATAACCGGCTCGAGATGGTGCCATGGGGTGTTGCAATGACATCTCCAACTTGGTCTCCATCCTTCGTACCGCCTGTGCCGGGAAGTATGGCTATGATAGGAGGCTCTTATTTCATTTAATTTACTCTGAAATAGAAGAGTATCTGTTAGGAACATTTTGAATTGGAAAAAGTCAAATATTATTTTGGTAGGTTCTGAGGTGGTAATTTGGGAATACAGAATTTTGCAATAGTTATAACATTGGTTTTTGCTGTTTCTAAGTGAGGACGATTCGTATGCCAAAAGGTGGAATGAAGTTTGGTTTCTGAAAGTACAAGGGTTTAGTATTTGGTCCTAAAGACTACATCACATGCGAAGTTAGATGGATTAGAAGATAATTTGGTAGCATACTGAAGAGCCACTTCATTGGTCGGAGATAAAGCGATGACTCATTTGTCTCAGCACAGAGGCATTCTGAAAGTGAAGTTCTAAATGCTCGGAGAGTTTAAGTTCCTAAGCAACACCTTCCACCTGATACGCAGTCTATGCTTACCACGACTTGCATTACATCCAAGGCTTTTTGACATTTGTCCCTGAGGTATCTACTATGTGGAAGAAAAGTTAGATTACGGTCGAAAAAAAGCTGATTCTTGAAACGTATATAATTCAGTTAAACGGAAAGTCTAACACAACCCATGACGCTTGGCGTAACTAGCAGACCGGGGCCTTCTGATCACCTTTCTAGCTTAAATTAGTGTGTTGCACTGGAGTGGTAACCTTCGGCCTCTCCTTAACTCAGCTACCATTATCTTCTCTTCCAAGACACGGGACGTAACCTACGGCAAACAGATTGCCTTCACTCTGTCGCATTAAGCGTATTCTACAAACCTAAGCCCGCAGTGGGACTCACCAAGTTATCACCTTCGCACCTTTCGTGATAGCCTAAGCAATTCAGGGCTTGGCTGGAGAGCCAAAGAGTGTTAACAACTTATGTTGGGTCAATTGTTTCATATGGTGTTGGTGCAAAACTCACTCTAATATCTCCTTCGCTCTGATTTGTGGTGATACTCATAAAGGTATTTCTACATAAATCTTCAAGAGAAGTCGTGCGATCAAGAGATTTGGATAGTTGCCGCGTGACTGAGATGCTCAAAAATCTCAGCTCTCAGAACATCTACCAATTGCAACGAATCAAAAATTCGCCGTAACTGCAAGTTAATTTCAACAAACACATATTCTGACCTTCAACTGCGCTACTTTGCCTATATCGATCAAGGCCGGGGTCTTCAATATCCCAGTTCACGTTGTCATCCCTAATGCTTTGCGGTGCTTAAATTGCCAGAAATATCACCACCACAAAGACGACTGCAAGAAGAAACTAGTCTGCCCCAGATGTGGCCTGGAGGGTCACGATGGCTCGTCCTGCAATCTCTTGTGCGAATTGCCATGGCGAAAACTTCTCTTACTCTAGAGACTGCCCTAAACGCAAGCAAGAGATAGACATACAACGGTCAAAAGCATAAGAAAACCCCGAGCTTCACTTGGGTCAGAAAGTTTTTGAAAGCCACAAGCCCACAAAACACTGTCCGTACATCCAATGCCCTTGCAGCTCAGGTAGAGAAGAAACCCTCCACAACTTACGTCTGTAACTAGACATTACCTGGCTACAGGACCAAACCAAGTTTACAGTCTTGACACCTTCAAAACCTGTTCAAGCAACTACATAAACCGAGAACAAGGCAGGAAAGACAATTGGCCCATCCAACAGTACAACCAAAAAGAAGCCCAACGCTTCTAGCAAATAAAACCTATAAACTCTAGCCCGTGAAAAGAGCAGCAACCAGGTTTCATTGGTCATAGCAACAGTGTTACACATAAGTTTCCGCACTCTACTACTGAGAAACTGGTACATGTATGACACCATAATGCAACGGAAATGAAGAGGTTTAAGGGCAAATATTGATGCAATTAGTCGTCTCTTTAAAGAACATGATCCAATAGCTGTCTGCCCACATGAGAACTTTCTGTTTTGTAAACAACAGAGTTAATCTTAAAAACTTGACAACGTGCAACAACTTTTCAAGAAACACTGATAAAGCTATTGGAGGAGTGTCCATCATTATAAATAACAAAACCCTCACAGCCAAATTAATCCCAGTACTACTTTACAGACGATAGCCGTTCGTGTGTCCATACACAAAACTCTTACGGTTTACTCAATACATTTTCCTACAAGCACTGCAATCAATCGATCTGAACTTTTACATCGTATTAATCAGTTATTAACACCTTTTGCTTTACTTGACGACTGTAACGGCCACCATACACTTTGGGGCTGTAAAGATATTAAAGAGATGGAAGAAAATAGAGGACTGTTAGACCTAAGAATACTCCCAAGCCTCAACGGATCGAGCAGAGATGGAAACTGAACAAGGCAGACAGAGATCCTCATGTTCTCCTCGTAGCCGACAGAAACGCATACATACTGTTTTTGATTTTGATAATTTAAAGCCATTGGCACTTGCCCTGGTTTGAATCTTGTTTATATTTTGTTGCAATTGTCTTTCGATTATATGCATATGTTTGGATCGATAACATATAAGGAAATCATCTACATATAGGGAGCAATCAACACCAGAAGCCAAACAATTGGTGATGGTGTTAATTTTGATTTAAAAGGTGTAACAGATAAAATACTGCCCTGAGTCACACCCATCTCCTGTTCGTGAAGATCAAGAGGAAAACATGGAAATCCTATGTCTTTAGCTTGAACACTTGCTCCTCTATTAAATCGGTATGGAATATGGCATAAGAAATCATTGGCAAAAATAATAGTGACTGTATCAATCATTTAATGAAATCTAAGGAAATGGTCATAAGCATACAATAAATCTCAAAAACATTGACCGAAACATTCTCGAAAAACTCGTCACAAAAGAATCATTCTGAAAACTTCAGCCGTGTCAACAACCTAAAAGAAAATGTTCCTTTGAAGAGAATCTGTTGATGATGACGACTACAATAAACCTTTCACTCTCAGAGAATTACAAGACTATCTTGACTGAGCCCATGACACCACAGCAGGACCAGATGATATCCACTATCAACTTTAGAACAACTTCTAAAGAATACCCCTCTCAATACACTACTAAACATTTTCAAAAACATTTGCGAAACTGGCGACCTACCGCAGTCTTGGCATGAATCAACAATAGTATCAGTACCTACAAATGGAAAGGACCATATAGACACTTTCAACTATCTATTGTCCTATATCACTGACAAGATTTATTTGCAAAACCATGGAACGGATGATAAATGTGGTATCTCGAATATAAAAAAAAACTACAACAGACTTTCAATGTGGATTCAGGTGCCAGAGAAGCACAATACACCACCAGGCCTGAAGCATTTATTAGAGAAGCTTCATAAAGAAAAACACATATAGTTGCCGTCTGTTTCGACGTAAAGAAATCTTATGACACCACATGGAAATACGAAATGACCTATTCAAACTAAGTCTGAGGGTACCGTCTACATAACTTCATATCAAACGTTTACAAAATATAGATATTAGAATTAAGGTAGGCAGCACGCATGATATGGGTATTCCTCAGGGCAGCGTGTCATTCCCCCTACTGAACATCAAAATTAACAGTATATTCAAGTGCCTTAATCACTACTCGTTATCTGTCGACGACTCTTTGATCTGCTGTAGATGAAAAAGTTTGCATACTATTCAACGTCAACTGCAGATAAGCTTAAATAGGGTTTGGAAATGAACAGAGGAAAATGGGTTGAAATTTTCAAAATCTAAAACTGTTTGCATGCACTTCTGCCGATTACACCGAATTTATGATGACCGAGAACTCTCTCTTGTCCGTTGTTTTATTTCAATTGTGAAAGAGACCATATTTTTAGGGCTCATTTTGGACTGCAAACAAACTTTTGGCCATCATATTAGATACCCCAGCGACAAATGTAAAAAAAATCCCTGGATTTAAGATCAGTCGTTGCAAACACCGATTGGGGAGCAGATCAGAAGGCCATTAGCAAGATCTAAACTTGAACATGGATCGATTGTGTACGAATCAGCTTGTAAGGCTTACCTGCAGATGCTTGATCCGTTACACAATCTGGGACTTAGACTCTGTCGGGGTGCATTTAGAGCTTTCCCTTCCGAAAACCTCTGTGTTGAGGCAAATGACCAACACTTTAATTGATTCTTCAGTATACCACCAAAATAATTTTAATCCATCTAATCCCATATATTATATCGTTTTTAGGTCCAAAGCCCAAACCTTGTATACTCATAAACCAAAGTCGATTCCACCTTTTGGCACACGAATTTGAGTCAAATAAAATGAGTAAAAATCAATGTTGCAAAATTCTGTATTCCCAAATCATCAACGTGGTTATCAAAACCTCCCAATATAATATTTGACCATTTCGAATTCAAAAAGTCCGTCAACAAATCATTTCGTTGTTCAGTGTATATTCAACGCAATCTGAGCCTCTTATCGTGGCCACACGTCCCGGTAAACAGACTGTTCGAAAGATGGAGACAAGGTTGGGGCTGCCGTTGAAACAGCACGTGGCACCATCTCAAGCCGATTACCGGATAAAGGTTCCATTTTTACCGCTGAAATTACAGAAATACTAAAATCTTTGAACTATATTGAAACCGCTCTAAAATCAAATTGTCATCCTTTCTGATTCCCTTTCCACTCATAGAGCCTTGCAAAATCTGAAATTTGATAATCCGTTAATATCCCAAATTTCACAGAAACATGATTTGCTCTTGCAATCTGGAAAAAGTAACCTGTACTGGAATTAAGGGTAATGAAAGGGCAGATAAAGCAGCGAAAAATGCCCTGGAGTCACGCGTTTCCAAAAAGAAGATTTCATATTTTGACCTCAAATATTATATGATGTAGAATGTTCATCATATTTGGCAAAATATGTCGAATGAAAATTCTACAAAGCTTCATAGCATTAAATTCATGATTGGAGAGTAGCATTCCTCGTATATAACAAACCGCAGAGATGAGGTGGCACTTTACCGTTCGTGTATCGCACACACATACCTGACTCGTGCATTACTCCTGAAGGGTCAACCTCAACAAGAGTGCATGCCCTACCAGTGTCCACTAACAGTGTAGCACAATCATGTCGAGTGTTTTGACTTTCACCCTGTGAGACAGAGGTAATTTAAAGTGAACTTGATGAAAAACTATAATATCATGTACCACGGGAGAAATAAAATAAATTTGAGGGAATGCGGTTTATGTAACAAATTTTGACCATGCCTTTTTAAGCATTTTACATACGTTACCTTTATCTTTTATTTGGTATACCTTTAACAAACTTTTAACAAATTTACGTTTCATTTTGTTGTAATTCATTTTTTGGGAGCTGCGGTAGCTCAGTTGGTAGAGCGTCGGACTCGTAATCCATGGGTCGCGGACTCAATACCCGCCCAGGCCTGCCCTGATCGGCTGCCTCAGTGTGTCCTTGGGAAACACACTTTGCTCGCATTCCCTCGGTATGAAATAGCCAATACTGTGTTTTAAGTGCCGTTAAAAAAATCATCTTTACATTTATTTGAAAGGGTTTATCTTTCTAAAGTTTTGTGCAATTCTTCATTCTTACATTTTGAAAATTTCACTTTGAATTGGCTCCATGTAACCATTATTGTACTGAGGTGCCATTAAACGCTACAAGATACATATATTTATTAGTCAGACATAGTCTCGACCGCAAACTATCTCATGTCATCTCCCCTTCCCAATATTTTATATTTGCTAATTTGTTTTTAAAAAAAGTTGATTTTTAAAACAAAAAAAATTTCATATACACGTTTCATTATAACAAAAGACTGGATTCCAATTGGCACTGGCTACTAAACACAAAATACAAAATTATTTCTTCTCTGACATTAGAACCAACACACAGCAAAATGGTGGAAGCCTCTAACAGATGACGACGTTTGTCCATATAATGTAAAATAAAGAGTTCTTAGGACAGTGGTGGATTTTCGACCGTTGTATTTAATTCAATCGAAGACTATGGCAACAGTCATTTTGCTTTAACTGAGATCTTTTTCTTTTACATTTGCAAAAATCCAGTCTGGATTATAATGCACACTATCGTGCATCTAATGGGGATTCACGACGAAAGAAGATCTCTGTACTCAATCAACCAATCTAGATTTAAAGAGGCAAATAAGTGAATCATCCGAAGAGAAGATTCTTTCTCTTGGTAAATAATGTTCTTTCATTATTTAAAATGGTTTACATTGCAAATGTTATAGACCTAATTTTCTTTTGGTAAATAATCTTACTTCATTTTTTTTTCCTTCAAATATTTAAATACTTATTCCTATATAAAGCTGATTATATTGTTTGCATACGTTAAACAACCGGTAAACTGTAATGCCACCAGTTCACAAAAGAACACACATACACGCGCTGACGCAAAGCAGACGCGAAAATCAAAACAAAGTTGCGTCTCAAAGCACTTAATCTATAACAAAGTACTTCTTTGAAAATAGTACATAGTATTACAGCGTTGATCATTTAGGAAAATATTGTATGATTTAAATTTTACCCCATAAAGGTATTTGAGCTAATTTGCCTGGTACGATGCATAACTCGGTCCATAGTGTTTTCCTCATATTAAACTCGAATATAACGTTGTAATCCATCCGAGTACTAATCATCTGGTATCATGATAATGCTCTGAAATAATCGTTACTGATAAATGGTAACCAGCAATATAGCAAAATTTATTAGTCTAAGTCACATATGAAATGCTGTGCAGTAAGTACTGACCGTACTATGAGCTCAAGAAACGTTTAATATTTCTCTTTGATAATATTGTCTCTTGGACGAGAAGTTAAAATATGGCATCTCAAGGGTGTAGGAATGCAAACGATTACAGTACAATCCTCATTTAATGCATGTCAGCAAATGTATTCGAAAAATCTTTTCTTTCTTTTCTTTGTTTTTTTTTTTTTTTTTCTTCTTGTGACAAAATGCAGAGAATCATTCAAAGCTTTGGTACATGAAGTATGCTACATGAAGATCCAATCTATAATGCAAAACAGAAATGAAATAAAGCGATACTCTAAGGATATTATTTACAATATCAAACAAGGCAATCAGCTCCCATAATGAGTAAACGAATGCAAGGTTCAATGGCAAAGTCGACTGAACTTGGTCAACCGCTCAACATGATCTCCCCTTGCGCGGAAAAAAAAAATATGCAGCAACATCTGACAGAAATATCAGATTGCAAGAAAGACAAATTCAGCATAATTTAGTTCATTGTTTAACGTGACTCGATTTATTTATCTTCCAAATATGCGTCTAAAAAATAGTTGTTGGGCGTTACAATTATATTCTTTTAAAATTATAAAGTATGTTCTTGTGTAATGGTGAATGCAGAATATCGTTACATACTTAATTCGTCAGCAGTGAATTCAGGTGATAATGTGTTTAATTAGTTGTGAGATTCAGTAGTAGTAGTAGTAGCAGTAGTAGCGGTAATAGTAGGGTGTAGCGGCACGGCAGCACACTAGTGGCATTATCGTTCCGATTGCAAGTAGAGATCTGAAAATTTCGATAAAAAAAAATTCTCAAAAGTAAATAAATATGAGGCACTAAACGACAAAAGTTAAAAGGGAAAAATGTTAAAATTC